>JAZKJV010010176.1:0-455054 GCA_037367405.1 Ottelia alismoides | reverse complement strand
TAGGAAAAATAAAAATAAAAAAAAATTACTTTTGTTTCTAACCATTGTTTTGCAGGAATAAAGGAAAATAAATAACAAAAACAAAAAAAAAGTTGTTGTCTTCTATCTCTAACATTTTGTTTTGCAGGAAAATATATAAAAAATAAAAAAATTTCTTCTCCTGTGCACTTACTGTTTACATTTGCTGTTAAAAAAAAATATATTTTGTAACCTTTTCCTGCAGGTTACCAAATAATAAAACAAAAAAAAACTAAAAAAAAACCACCGCGCCTCCGTCCAGAACCGCCTGCGCCACCCGCGCAAGGGCCGCGTCAACCACCTGGGCGGGCAGCGCCGCCTCCCCTTCCACCGCTCCAGCGGGCGGCGCCGCCCGCGCCTCCGTCCAGAACCGCCTGAAGCCGCCTGTCCCTCCGCTCAACCGCGGGTCGTGCTCCAGCGCCCCCGCACTGCAGGCCTCCCGACCTCTGCGTGGCCGACCGCTCCCCGCTCCTCCAGTACTTGGCCGCCCCAGCGGCTTCCTCTACACGCGGCGCGCCGCCCAGCCTCCTCCGCGCCTTCAGGCCGTCGTCCGCACCTCCCTCTCGCATCCTTGCGGGCGGCGGTGGCTCCAGCTCCCCATTTGAAAGAACGAAGAAGAACAGGAACCCTAGTGGGGGGTTTTGGTTTTTAATAATAAAAAAAAAGAACAATATTGAGGACACCCTCTGGAGCTTCAACTATTACAAAATACCCCCTGCCAGTGAGCAAGTCACATGCTAGCACATGATCAAGGGTAAAAATTGCATACTTCAGCCTGTTTTATCTATTGTTAATTTTTACTGTAAAAACTTGAAGTAAATACCTTTAGTCCCTATTTGCAGAACATAAACTTTGCACTCTCTTCTTTTAGAATAAATGATTTTATCATTGCAAAAATTCTGAAAAAAATCACATATGCTCCTGCTATAGTGCTTGCCATTGTATAAATTTTTCATTGATTTTCATTGTCATTTAATATATTTAAAAAATAAAAAACATTGTCTTTTTGCTTGCCTACACTTTGAAAATTCATAAAAAAATATAAAAATTGCCTGAAAATTCCATAAAAATTTCTGTAGTTGTGTTTTGACTTGTTTTAATTTCTATCCAAGTTTTGTGCTTTTTTTCTTTCTTTCTTCCATATATAAAAAAAAAGAAAATTGCAAAATATAAAAAGATTGTGTGTACTGTTTATCACTTGTGCATTTTGTGCTTATTCGAAAAATATAAAAAATATAAAATTCAAAAACCACAAAAAAATTAGCTTTTCTGAAATTTGACTGCTTAGTTTTTAAATCGTGCTCCTTGTGTTCGACCCTGGATCGCTATACCAGGTAAAAAGAATAGCGAAGACCGCTTACATTGTTTTCTTGATTCATCTTCTCTTAAGTGGTTACAAATATTTTTCTTGTTGACCGAATCACGCGGTTGAGAACGACGACACTTTGGCATATTATTTATCCTCTCTTAACCGTGTCGATTTTCGCGTCATCATGGATTGCACAAATATGGGGAGAGTGTGACAGTTTGGTTTGTAGCCTAATTCGGGAAATCTATGGCACAAGTGCCTCCTTACCGGGACCTGGAGAGGTAGGGAATGCTCTGTCATACTTTTGGAGAGGAATTTGTTCGGTGGTGCAGGATATTCGGCCTTTTCTGATACCGGTGATTGGAAACGGTGCTGGCGTCAAATTTTGGATCGATGATTGGAGTGAAAGCGGTGCTCTGGGTGTGAAGTTCCCACATCTATGGGCTTTGGCTGTCGACTAGAACTGTTCCGTTGCAAGTGTTTGGGATGGTCAATCCTTTCTACCGTAGTTCAAATGCGAGCTTTTTGATCAACGCTTGGATGAACTGTTAATAATGCTTGAGGAGTTGGATAGTGTTGAAGGTCCCACGGTGGGGCGGGATTGTTGATGTTGGTGTGATGGAACTTTCTCGGTGGGGAAGGCGTACAGATATCTAAAGGGGCCCACGACTTTTGACCCGGGAGGCGGTGTGGTGGACTGTAGATGGCTATGAAAAAGGAAAATCCATGTTCGTGTGGAGGTATTCCTGTGGTTGTTTAGAAGGGGGAGACTATTAACAAGGGTTAGATTAGCACGCTTCATGCAAACGGTGGATCCTACTTGTCGTCGATGCCGGATGGATAGCGAGGATGCAGATCACTTGCTTTTCAAATGCAGAAGTTCGATGGACGCTTGGCATCTATTTGGAAACCCAACGGTGACGGTTGATGGGGTTGCTGGTTTTCGAGAATCCATTGGCGGGAATTGGAATGGAACTGAGAAGTAGTGGGTGAGCCGAATTGCAATGATCTGAGCCATATGGGTGGCTAGAAATGGGGTGATTTTTAGGCGGGAACGGTGTTATAGTGAGAGCATTGTGGCGCACACAAAGGCGCTAGTTGAGTATTGTTTCCTGTAGCGTATCTGTGTGGATTCTGACACTAAATTTGTACCATATTTTGGTGAATAAAAAGCGAAGTTTTTGGGCACACACCTACACGGCGGTTGCCCTTTTTTCTTTAAAAAAAAGTTAACTTCTTTCATTTGCTTCATTCTATCAAACCCAAAAAAAAGAAACCGAGTCTCTTATTAGAAGTTCCATCCTAACGTGAACCAAACAATGTCACATAAAAGTTCATAACTTTCTATTCATTTTTAAATTACATTTCATTCCACTGCGATTCCTATCCCATGAAACAAACGAGGACCTTAGACAGTAACTTCCCCTTATCAAAACTTGAGTATAAAATTGTCCTATAGTGGTGGGTATTTGGTACAAAACTCTTTTAGATCAAATGTAGAATGCAAGCTTCAATTCGTGTTCGTCCTACTTTAGATCCCAATATAGCCTGAGGCAAATTCTCCTTTTAGGTCCGGCCGGTGGCATGATATATATAATGCTATTATTTCTGGCAGGCTTTTGAGATGTCTTGAATGAAAGAAGGCAAATGGCGGGCAATGCTTTTTTTGGGGGGTGGGTGGGTGGGTGTTGCATCAGGTTGGATATTTAATGGACGGTCACCATCGTCATGCTGTTGCATCTACAGATATATTATACCAGTGACGCACGTGGATTTATCATGCGGTAAATTTGCATGGGAAGGAGAAACGCACAGGGAGAGCACCAATGGCGTCAAAGATACGATGAATACGTGCATGATTAGCAGTAGTAGGTAGGAAGTAGGGTTAGGACTGTCTTTCAGATTTCTCACAGCCATAACAAGAAGGTTTTTCCTTTTCTCAGTTGTTACTGTTTTGGTTCATCATTAAAATATCAGATGCAATAATTTCCAGTGCTTCTTGTTGTCAATACTTTGATCGATGGTGGTGGCTGGTTGGGTGTTGGATGGGATATCATGATGGGTGGGGTTGGGTTTGCGATGTGTGTCGCACCACTGTCCAAATGCTGGATTGAATAAGCGAACATGGGCTGCCCCCATGATGTCATTCCTGGTCTTATCAAGATGTCTGTATACAGTTGTGATGTTGGAGCATCTCATCTGCCTTTCTTTAATTACCTCCATCTGATGAACAAAAGGGAAGGTGAAGGGCTATTGCGACTGTCAAAATGGGGCAAAGTACAGGGTGCAAGGAAGTAGGCATGGGCATTTTTCCATCCCAATTGAGGCATATCATCGGCTTTTTACCTTCTCTAGAGCTGTTTCTTATCTCAATCTATCCTCCTGAGAAGAACCCATCCGACACGCAATTGATAAGAAGGGAGGGAGGAGGAGAAACAGCTCGTTGGGACGATATATTCAGACAAAGTGGACTGAAAATCCAAAGAATACTAAAAAACTCGAGTTGTAGTGACGATTTTGAAAAAATCTTTCACTAAATTAGCCGTTGTTAAATATATAATGACGATATTATTCGTTGAGAAATGAGTTTTCGTACTCAAAATTAGCAACGAATATCATATCTTTCGTTATATCATTAGCAACGGTCCATATAACGACGCTTATTCGTTACTATTTTTTAAAATTTTAATAAATCGTCGTTACATTTTGAACTAAAAAAATAGCGATGATTAGTTGATATTTTAAAAAATAAAAATGGATAAACGTCATTATGTCGACCGTTGCGAATGATAGAATGAAAGATATGATATTCGTTACTAATTTTGAATATGAAAACTCATTTCGCAACGAATAATATCATCATTATACATTTAACAACGGCTAATTTAGTGACGGATTTTTTCAAAACTGCCACTATAACTCAATTTTATTGTAATGAAAGAAAATCCATTTTTCATGTCTTTCTTTGCTTCAGTTCCAAACATCTAGTACACGACAACTAGATGGTTTAGTTATCAGGATTTGTGGATAAAACTTGACGAATCTGGACTGCAGAGTAAGCGGCTCCCTCAGCTAACTACCAACAAGATCATACGGTTTAAATATAGTCAAGTATGAAATAATAAGATTAGTAATACCTTTGTTTTGCGGAAAAGAAGGTGTTAGTACGCTATTATGAGATAATGCGATGGTCAGGATCTTTCAAATAGTCTAAAAATAGAGCCAAGTCCTCTTATAAACATGGGATGTAATTACAGGTGGATTAGTTCATTGTGACAGAAATAAAATGTGCATAATATATCGAATCAATGCATATAGTTCTATAATTAATTCCATTTTTTGGTTTATTATGTTATTAAAGATCCAAATTATATAATCATGCGTGAATTTCGTACATATCAAGAAAATTAACATGAAAATAAAAGCATGTGCCATGATGCATGCGTGAAAATAGTGATCTAAACCGCGTGAGAGATTAAACAAGGAATCAAATAAATTGAGTTACAAAACACCATCAAATCATTATTGTAAAAGAACTCGTTTTGAAGCCCCTTCCCCTTCCCATAATATTGGTGCATGTTTCCCTGGCGTGATGTCTTAATGTCTAATAATCAACTCCCGCAAGCTAACAATGTGAATCATTGACTCAGTTGAGCACTTAGATCTTCCTCTTGCTCGCAACAACTCGTGGGAAACCTCAAGTCGTCACCTCGAGCATCAGTCGCTATGGGAAGTCTCGTTAGAGTGTTCTAGGGGTTTGGTTGTAGTAAAGGAGATCAGTATGTGGCAATGACTTTGGCTATGATATTTAGCTCAAAAGATGATAAATGATCTAGTTGAAGGTGCCATCACATAGAGGGATAGTCGGAGAACGTCATGGAGGTGTCAATGAGGTGTGAGGTCGACGGAGTTAGCCGAAAATTGAGGTGAGGGGCATGGTTTACCATGTGTGCTCTATGCCTAAGGCTTCTAAAGGTAGGGGATATCCCACTAAGTACATGACACGTTGTGAACTATGGAAATTATGAACATGAAAAAATCTTGTAAAATACATAAGAAATAGTAGCTGAGCTCAAATGAAGAAAATGTTGAACATTGAAAGTTGTTTCAAAATTTGAAATCTAAAACTTTTACAAGGATTTTTTTCAAAATGTGCTTATTTTGAAAAAAAGAAATTAAATTCATTTATTTAGGTATATTTTACCTGGGTTTCAATGTTTTTATAGGTAGAATTTTATTTTTATTATGAGTACCATATACACATCATATTTTAACATGAATGTTGATGAATCCGTAATTCATTGTCTTTATTATTTTATTTTGGTTAAAATCCTAGGTAAATACACTTAAATAATCATTAATTCTTAATAATTAACATTCTAACCACAATTATTAATATAATATAATTAACACTTATTTTACCCAAAAAAGAATAAAGATAAAAAGAAAAATAAAAGAAAATGAAGCCTGGATATATAAAATATATACAGACTAATCCTAACCACGCGGTCAATATTAACCGGATCGACAAAATAAATAAGTAGGGAGAGATAATGATCATAACCTATAAAAATATCAAGAAAATCAAGAACAAAAATCTAATTTACCCATTTCACATAAATATAAATATTTCACCTATTTTATTTATCATCAAGACAACTCCAAATCAAAACGTTTCTTTTATAAAATTTTTTATAAAAATAATATTATTTTATAAAAATATCAAAAAAATATTTCGTCATAAAAAATAATTAACCGTAATGAACTGTAAAAGTTCTAAAGCCGACTTCTGAGGTTCCTAACTATTTATAGAAAACTCCAAACAGACCAAAAAATATGTTTTATACTCAGTACTATTTATTAAAAATATCAAAAAAATATTCGAATTAAAACGGTGAGTTTCGACATTTTGGACCCCGTTGTCTTATGTAAATAAATAAATAAATATATATATAAACTTTCTGGATTTTTAATTAAATAACCATAATTCCTATTAACATAATTTATTCTCCTAAAATATTTTAAAAATATATAAAAAATATAAAAATACAATTAAGAAAAAATACCAATAAAATCCGGAGGCCCGAATCGCTACCTAAATTTTCCAAGCCTCACAACTCGATCGTATGAAGTCCGAATTGAGCAAACTCGGTTCCAAAAATTATACTATTCAATTATCTACAAAATGACATTGTTTCGCTAAAATCGGAGTTAATACGAAAAATGTGGTTTTCGGTTCCGTATTGGTATATTGTACAATATACCGTAATATATTATTATTTTATATATGTTAATTTATATATTTTATTTAAATTAAATAAAAAATACAATTTAATTAATTATTTATATATTTAGATAATAAATTAATTTAGTTATTAATTAATTATATTACTTTGATTTATTTTATTCCTTTTTCTTTTTCCTCTCTTCTTTCTCTCTCTTCTCTCCCCCACGTTTCTTCTTCCCCCCGTTGGAACCCAAAGACACCGCCCAACCCCTTTTCTCTTCTACCTCTTTCGCCAACCGTCGGTAACGTCTCCAACAAGCCGTTCCTCTAACCTCCGCAATCCCGCCACCACCAATGGTGACCCGATTCTCCATCTCATATTTATAGTCGCCCATCCCCTTGCCATAGAGGAGATCTACCATTAGAACCACCTCTTTCCCAGTGAGCTCTAGAGACTACCTAGTGACAGCGGCCATCAACTCCGTTGTAGCGAGGAGAGTGAGGGACGGGAAGGCGAGATCTCACCGTTATCGAATCTCTCGTTCTGTCGCGATGAGCCGCGACGTGCGGCGTCGGGGCTAAGACCAGTAGGTGTTCCTGGAGCACCATCTCCATCCACTTCGCATACCTCTTCTGCCCCTTTCTTCCAGGTTGGATGTCTGTCTTATGAATCCACGTTTCATCATCCTTATTCTATCATTTTGGCCTTAAAAAACCCTAGTAAATGTGTGTAAATGGGCTTAATTTAGACACTTTAGCATTCATGCATCATTGTGTAAATATTGTATAAAATGTGGTTTTTAAAGCCAAAATTATAGAATAAAGAAAAGAAAAGAAAAAGAATAAAATATTGTAAATATTTTATGACCCGAAACCCCGAGACCTAGGCATCTCGATGACTAGGTCGACAAGGAATAAAGTAGGGGGAGATAAGGGCCAAAATACAATGAAAATACCTTTTATTTCATTCATTCTTTATTCATTTTGGGACCTATTTTTGGTTCCACTTTTTATACTCCAAATAATGAAACTTTGTACATGAAAGTTGTAGATAATTAAAAAAAATATAAAATTGATTTCACTCAGAAATAATGTACAGTTAAAAGGTTATGATCTGAATAAGATTCCAAAATCCCAACTTCCCAGACCTGTATCTCTCAAATGAAAATCCAAATATACCAAACTCACATTTAATTGTATATAACTTGTAATAAGCTATTTAATGGAGGTGGTTTCGTATCTTGCGGAGCTACGGTTTGAAAGTTGAGTTTTGGACCCCTATTGTGTACTTGTACAAATCAAAATATTCATTTTATTTATTATTCATTATTTTTATATTTTTATATTTTTATAATTTTGAAAATATTATTTGTAATATATGTATACATTAAAATAAGAATAAACACAAATAAAACACAAAAATAAAATACATGTATAAAATACATAGGTATAATACCTATAAATATACCTACATATAGTATACTTCTATTTTATTAAATGTATAAAACTCTTCAGAAAAATAAACCAAAAATATATTAAGTGTATAAAAATATTTTATAAATTTATAAAATAATACACAAAATAAATAAAATCAAAAATACAAAATAAAAATAAAATTTTAAAATATATAGATATGTATACCTATCAAGAGTATAAAAGGTAACTTGCATTTTATACCTCGAAAAAATAAATAAAAATCATAATAAAATAATTTATAAAATAATAATATATTTTTATTTAATAACCTAAAAATAATAAAATCAATTATTATTTTAAATTGATTTTACAATTCTTTTCTCCAGGGTTTTTTCTGGTTGGTCCACATGGACCAACCGGCGTCACCTGTTGGTTGACCTCGGTCAACTGTCTGACCGAGGTCTGTAGGTTGTCAGAACATCATTTTTTTGTCAATTTTGGAGGATTTTTCGAGGGCATTACTTGCATCTTCTCGTGGTGACGCCTTCATGACTTTTTATCACCACTAATCGAGGAATCACGCCCTAGGTTTTCTTGGGTCGGGCATCATCGATTCACAAAGATTTGCCTCATTCTTTGGAGCCTCATCACCACTTCGTCAAACATTCAAATACGCCCCCTGACTTCCCTTCGACTTTTGATTACTCTTCCTCTGCTCTAACCTCAGCCTAAAACATCGAAGCCCTTCCTGGTGACAGCAGGAAGCGTTTGCGTGCATCGGAAAGGTCGGAGCGGCGTTGAATTGAGCGTATCCCCTCGCCGAAGGTCTCGCCGGAGTCAGCCTCCAGCGCTACCTTGGTGCGGTCCTTTCTCCCTTACTCTCCTGTTCTTTAGATCTCAGATTAGCCGAAAAAGCACCCCGCGTTTCGTTTCCATTATTTTGCGCCTAATCATCGTCGAATCCCGTGGATCTCGCCTTGGCTGGCATCGAGTTTCGACGACCGACGTCGAATCCATCCCACGTTGCCTTACTCCGTCGTTACACCCTCCACAGAATTGGGCATTTTTCCCCCGACTTCTACACGTGCTCCTTGCAGGTCTGTAGCCCAACCAAGCATCTGGGGCTCATTTTGAGCTTCGCTGGAGGTTCGCTGAGCAACCCAGCTCCGCCTCCCCATCGCGAAGACCTCGGCCTTCGTCGAGGATTTTTGGAGCCCCCAAGAGCAAGAGGAGGTCCACAGGAGCATTCCTGGCCATTTTCTATGCCTCCAGATGACCGGAGGACCGAGATTCAGCTCGGGGAAGTCCACCTCGCCGGCGTTCTTCCCCATTCTTCCTCCTTGCTTCTTGATGAATCCATGATTCGTCGCCTTTATTCTTTTATTTTAGCTTCATTTCCTTAGTCAAACACCTTTAAATACCCATTAATTGCATAATTTTACCATTTTGCATGCATTTGTTAAAATTGCATTTTTAACACTTTTTGTATAAAAATAAAAGAATAAAGAATAAAAGAAAGATAAAGGAGGTACTTATGCAATAAATACAAACTGACCCTAACCTCGAGAGAAAATCAAGACTTGACCCGATCGAAAAGGAATAAAGTAGGGAGAGATAGGGTCTTCTGTCGAAAATCCAAAAATAATTTGTACATAAATTCCTTGTATATTTGTAAAAAACTTATAATATTTTATTTGTACATAATTTGACATCAAATTAATTATTTTTTTAAACAAAAGTTGTAAATAAAAATATTTTGTAAATAATAAAAATAAATGTAAAATAAAATAATGTACATATTACTAATTATCACCCTTAGATAAATCCACAATGCGATCATTAAAATACCAATTCCGGCTCTATAGAACTCAAATTGAACCAAACTCACTTTCAATATACTCTAAATTAAATTATCTTTCAAATGGCAGTGATTTCATAATTTTTGGAGTTACGGTTGAAAAGTCGATTTTCTGGGGTGATTTGTGCACTTTCACCATTATTTATTGTACATATTTATTCATATTTATTTTTGTATACATAATGTACATATTTGTAAATTTTTTTATTAAAAATAAAAAATTGTAAATAATAAAATTAAAAAATGGTGTTTTAAAAATCATTTCCTTATTTGTACCTATGTGTATATATGCATAGTATATTATATGTACATAATATTTGTATACAACTAACTTCCTTATATAAAAAGCACCAAAAAATTAAAAATCTAACTTTAATTAATTAATTTAATTTAAATACGAATTTTGTATTTATATTTAATTTTTAATTCTTTATTTGATTTGATAACTTACCTTTTATGTAAAGATTTGATTTTGTGCCTTAAATAGCCACCATTAAGGTGGCTAATTGATTTTTGGAATTTATTTAATTTATTTATTTTAGTTAATTCCGAAAATCATTTTTAATTAATTAATTAATTTATTTATTTATTTATTTATTTATTTTATTAGTTAGCCACTAAAAACCTTCTCCATTTGTACATACCTTCCTTTTTCATATTTTCTCTTTTTTATAGGCTCCTCCTCCTCATTCACTCTTTGATCAATCTTTGGTGGAGAGGAGCCCGATCTTCGGGCGTTGTCTTTTTGAAGAAGGGTGCCTAGCCTCCGAGCCGTCTGGTGACAGTGTTTCGGTCCTCGTCGAGGCCATCATGGCATTTCCGAACCCCAAGGTGAGATCCAATTTATTTCTCATCATTTTTCGTAGATAAATCGTAGGTTTATTTTCTGCTTAGACATAGTTAATCTTTAAGATTTAGATCACAAAAATTCCATCACATTTTGATCCGCCTCCGAAATCGATTTTCATCTCATTTTCTGATCTTCGCATTTCACATTCTACATCACGCCACCTTCCACCTCCAACCACGCATGGTGGTCAGAGATACGGATCTCTCTTCCATACCTCTCCAAGATCCGACCGTTCACACTTCTGGTTATTGTACATACATAAATAAAAAATAAAAAATCACATATTTTTTTCCTGTTCATCTCACATTTGTTTTTGCAGGGAAAACTTTAAAAAATAAGATTTTTATTGTCCTTTCTCTCTAATCTTTGTTTTGCAAGAATAAATAACAAAATAAAAATTTTTTTGTCTCTAACTTTTGTTTTACAGGTCAAACTAAAGTTATTTAAGAAAATCTTTTGTTATTTACATTTCCAGTAAAAAAACAAAAAAGTCATTTTTTAGGGATTTTTACCCGGCAGACCCTATAATCTTTTGCAATTACCGCTACGACCTTCAAAACATCGTAATTCCTCCCTAGACCCCGTAAATTTGCTCCGTCTTACCCCACGAACCCTACCGTCAATTTTAACTATATTTGAGTCAAATACTTGGGTTAGTCTTGAGTTAACCTAACCAATTTACCATCCAACGGCTACGATTAGCCAAAATAAAAAAAATAAGAGGAAAGAAAATCGTGCCGGGGGCCGAAGCAGCTGCTGCAGGGGGGATGGCCTCCATCGTCGGCGGGGGCTGGGGCAGAGGGTGAAGTAGCAGCGTCGGCGGGTCGGGGGGGGGGGGGGGGGGGGGTCTCCATCGCGCGGGGGTGGGGGTGACTCCATCGCGCGGCGGGGGCAAAGCAGCAGTGGGGGGACAAGGGTCCTCCATCGCGCACGGTAGGGGGGGGGCGAAGCAGCAATGGCGGGGGCGAAGCAGACTCCATCGCGTGACGGGGTGGGGGGGGAGCGAAGCAGCAACAACAACTGGGGGGCGGGGGTCCTCCATCGCCGGCGGGTCGGAGGTGAATCCATCGCGCGCGGCGGCGGCCGGGGGCGCGAAGCAGCAGCGACGGCGAAGCAGACTCCATCGCGTGGGGAGGGGGGTGAAGCAGCGGCGACGGCCGGGTGGGCGAGGCGACGGCGGGGGGCTCCATTGCCCGGAGGGGTCTCAGATGATGGAATGACAACCAATGTAAATTAAATAAACAAAATGGCTATAATATAAAGGAACATGAAGGAATCTGGTTAATTTTAACGGGTAAATTAACAAGGCTTAACCGTATGGTCTGTAGGGTAAGGGTTAACAATTTTAGAAGGTCGGGGGAGGAATTACGATGTTTCGAAGGTCGTAGCGGTAATTGTAAAAGATTATAGGGTCTGCCTGGTAAAAATCCTTTTTTTAATATTGTGCTTACAGGTTTACAAAAATTAATTAAAAAAACAAAAAAAACAGGTCGTGCGCAACCCCCTGCGACCTCACCGCCACGGCCCCGGGCGGACGGCTGCCGTCAACCAGACGCCCCCCGCTCATCCACCGCGGAGGACGGCCCTCCCTGACGGCGCCGCCTCCTCCGCCGACCTCCAGACGTCCGAAGAGGCGGCAGCGCTGCCCTCTCATCTGCGTACGGCCTCCGTCGGGCCGCCCCGCACGCTCGTCCAGCCCCGCCCTCCATCCGCGAGACCCCCAGCGACCGCCCACAGCCCGACCGACCTCGCCTCGTCGCCACGCCTGCTAGACTCCCCGAGCTTGGCGGCACCACAGATCTACGCACCATCCGCCATCCATACGAACCCGACGCCGCCGTCGTGCCCTCCGCCCATCTCCGCCACAGGCGGCCCTCGCCTCTCCACGTCCTCCGCCATAGTCGGCCCGCACCTCTTCGATAACCGCCTCCGTGCGAGGGGCGGAACACCCCCGCCAGCGGGCCACCCCCGTCAGTGGGCCGCACGACCCACGACCTCCCCTTATGGCGGCGACCCTTGTGCTCCTTCCATCCTTCTTCTTGAAGAACGGCGGCGGTCCCCCATTCTCCCTTTTGCTTGAAGAACAAGAGATCCAAACAAGAACCCTAGGGATTTGGGAATAAAAAAATTATATTTGAATAAAATTACAAAGATATCCCTCGAACTTTTCAGAAGTTACAAAGAAGCCCCCGTCAGATCCTATCATGTGCGTGGCACATGCATCTTGGGTATATTGCGAAACCTTTCTCCATCTTTTAATAGTTGTTATCTTTTAATGCAAAAACAATGAATGACTTCAAATAAGTCCCTGTATTTCAGACTTGATTTTGCATGTTCACTTGATGGAAATAAATATTTTTATGATTTTGAAAATTTTGAAAAAATCAAGTTAAACTGCTTCTATGCACTAGATCATTGTATAAAATTTTAATTGATTTTTTCTTATGTTTAATATTTTTAAAAAATAAAAAAACAGTGTCCTTCGAAAAATTCGAAAAATTGTTTAAAAATTCATAACAATTTGAAAAATTGTTTAAAAATTTCAAAAAAATAGTGTAGGTGTATTTTAGTGTCCTTTAATTTCTGTCCAATATAAAATACAAAAAATTTTCTTTTTAATTTTCCCAGCATTTTTGAAAAGTTTGAAGAATACAAAAAGAGTGTTGTGTGTTGTTTATCTTTTGTCCTTATTTAAAAAAATCAAAAAAATATAGATTCAAAAAAAACCACTAAAAATTATTTCTAAAAATTGACTATAGAGTTTTTAAATTGTGCTCCTTGTGTTCGACCCTCGTCGCTATACCAGGTAAAAAGAATAGCGAAAACCGCTTATCTTTGCTTTAATTGATTTATCTTCTCTTAAGTGATTTAAATAAATTTTTCTCGTTGACCGAACCGCATGGTTGAGAACAACGATACATTTTTGCATATTATTTATCCATCTCGACCGCGTCGGATTTTGTGTCATCGGAATGGCACCGTTGCCGGGGAGCACGGTTGTGTAGTCATTTTTTTATTTTATCTCTCTATATCATAATTGTTTTCTGACCTTCTCTCTTTGATTTTTGTGCGAGGTATTGCTTGGGACGACTCGGAGTTAACTTTTTGAGGACCCGCACAGGAGGAAGAGCAGGGAGGAGAAGAAAAATATCATTTATTTGAGAGAACAATATTTATCTTGTAATAATTTAGGGCATTGAACCTTTGGACTTGGACATTATTCGGGGTCTGTTTCGCCAAGTGCCGGTGCACTTGGGGGACATCACCGTTGTTTTCCGAGTTTTTGATTTAACTGCCATAACTTGTTATTTTGATTCTCGCGGTTTTAGCCCTTAGATGTAGGAATTTTGATTGATTGTGACTTTAAATTTCTAAGGCACAACATCTAGTAGAATATATGTTCCTATAGAACGTAATTGGACCTTGGATAAAAATTAAATTGAAAAAGTTAGTCTAATTGGATTTGAGACCACGTGCCATGAGGAGTCACATACATGGCTAGCAGGACCCGTTGTGGCGGGCACTGAGTGACTCTCAAGATCGAACTTCGGACTCGATTCAGTTAGCTAACTATTATTCTTCACGATCAATAGAAGCTACTCGTTTTAAGGCCGATTTCCGCGTGCATCATATAACTAGTTTACTTTTCAGTATTTAATTTTATGCACGGATCATATTGCATGTAGAGTGCTGGAGTAAGGTACGCATTTTCTATCTCTACATGCATCATAGTGTTTGACCGTGCATTGGCTTTTTCGACTTCCTCCCACTATTTTTGGACTCCAATTAATCAAAGAGGAAATCAAAAAGCTCGTTAGGCGTTATTTCTGAAAAAATCCAAAAAATAGAAAATCAAAAATAAAAAAATTTGGGACTGCTAATTGAACTTGACCTCTAAAATTAAACGTAATTGATCACCTCATTGTATTGGGAAAGTAATCCCCTCATTGTTTGCGCTTTTAATTGCTCGCGTACACGCTAAGGAGTAGTGCCCAAATCCTATTCAAGCTTCCTAAGTGTTTGTACAACCTTTGTCTTATCACTAAACTCTAAAATTGAAAAGATAAAAGATCAAATCTCATGGTCTTCACATTGCGTAGAGTTGGTGAGTGAGGGTTTGCATTGCGTTTGAATGTCTTTGGTGTTAGTCGGTTACCTACATCTTTTATAGATCATTAGCAGTCACTTCTATCCCACCCTCCCACCCTTCATTTCCCTCTCTTCATGATGGGTCGCATTCCATTCTAGCCGGATTTTGCGGCTTCTTATCTTCATGCCCATCATTTCCGCCCACTCTCTTAGGAGGTCAGAACTCCGTCCGATTTTCCATATTCTCCCTACCACCCCCCCCATTTGGGACATGTTGTGAGTGAAACCCGAGGAGACCAAATTGACCAAATACGAGACCTGGGTGTTCACCTTGCTGAGATAAGAGTGCATCCCATAGGCGATCATATGGTGTAGTTGTGTCCTTTAAATGACTTCTATCCAAGGATGATGGATGAATACCAAGGTGAAGAAGCACATTCCACTTCTACTTTAAGACCATTCCTTCTGGATTTAGAGTTCATTGATCTACTGCCAAAATTTCGGGAGAAGTGCATGAGGAACCTTATTTACATATCGATGAGTTTGAGGATTTTTGTGAATCATGATCATATTCTGATATCACTTATGAGAACCTGATGCTGATTATCTTCCCATTTACACTTCAGAGTAGAGCCAAGAGTTGGCACTGACGATTGGGAAGAAAGATTACTACGTGGGGAGATTTACGATCGTTATTTTTTCAGAGATTTTACCCCCAACGTAGAGCAGAGATGATGCGGTCTTATATTCGTGATTTTTCAGTTGACCCCCAGGAGCCATTGATAGATGCATGGTTGAGGTTACGTGATCTTTTGAGGAGATTTCCATATCATGGATTTTTGATGACTGACCTTATCCACATTCATGGCGAGGACCGCAGAGGAGATTACATATGTCATTACCTCGTATGGTGGTTCACACCAAAGTCCCGACCTGGATTTAATTGAGACCATCTTGGATACACTTTCAGACATCCCATATTCACAAGATGATTTATTCGGGATAACACATGAGGGAGATATGACATCTGTTGAGTGTGTGACACATCATGCCGACCTTGACAGCACACACAAATCAGACGATATGGATGCTACTGCTTTTGAGTTGATGGATGTCTTGACTACTACTGTGAGTTTTGAAAGCCGAACATTGGTCGAGTTCCATTGGATTTACAACCAGATTTAGAGCCAGTCCCGCACTTCCACATCGAGGATTCTTGTATTCTAGATCTGCTAGTATCCCAAGAAATAGAAGAGGAACCCACATCTCGGCCATCTTTTGAGTCATTCCAGTATCCATACACAATTGAGTCAGCATCTATTCTTCAGAAGATCTTCTCAGATTCAGAGATATACTTGGATTCATCTCAGCAGAGAGAGCTTGATGAGGGACCGATTTTTGATTTGACATACCTTGATAGTCCCATATTTGACTCTTGTGTCCTTCCATTCGATGAGGTCGAGACATTTTTGGAGGACAAGATATTTGATAGCATAGATCCCAAGTTCCCTAATGATTCGGCATTACTCCCCGAGGGTTATCTGCGGGAGGATGTCACGGACCCTGTGTACTCACTTTCACTTTCTAGGAGTGAGTGCATCCGATCTGTCGGATCACGAGATCAAGTATTTTGATATTTCAGATAATGAGTTTGATGATTCTCTCCTCAACGACCCTTGCGAGGATGATCCGATCTTTGAGGTATTCGATGATTTCACTGATTTGTCTACATTATATGCATCGGATATCAGCCTCTATAGTGAATCTCCTGATTTTGATCTTCCTTATCTATTCGAGACTGTGATTGACGTGGAGGATTCACTAACTGATCCTTCTTTCTCCATGTTCGACTTCTTCGGCTCTACCCTTTCACTTCATACAGATCTTGAGCTGACGATTTCTTTTGTGCTACCGGAGCTCGATTTTATCTGCCCATATCTTTACCCGGTAAAAGACACCCGCCTGATTGATTACCTGGGTGTCATCACTTACACTGTTGATCTCGTTGTTGTTCTCCCACCGGGACTACAACGATAGCACGGTATTCGCCTTACGGATGCCGTCCTGAACCTTGATACTGCGTTATCCTAACATTTGCGCCCAGTTAGGGGCGTAAACTCTAGCGCTTGTTGAGAGGCACCTCAACATCGTTCACATCTATATAAATCCATCTGTCCATATCATGCATTTTTCTCACACCCCATATTCATCTCCTGATTAGGGTGTACTTTACCCTAAGTATAGGGGGGTGTCAGACATGTGATTATTTATCTCATTCTTTTTACCTCTAATTTGCTGCCTATACTTAGGGATATTTTACCCTAAGTATAGGGGGGGTAAACCCAGTACATTCTACTCCTCGGTTTCCCCCTTGTGTACAGTCTTCTATACTTAGGATTATTTGATCCTAAGTATAGGGGGATCACCGACTTCTATTGATTTCATTTCTTTATTTGTCGGTGTAGTATACTATTCTTTTCACTTTTCTATACTTAGCACGAGTTATGTCTTTCTTTCCAGCTCTTTGATCACTATGAGGACATAGTTCGAGCTAAGTCGTATATATTGTATATATACTTTATCCATAACTCGTACTTTCATATTTTTAATATGGCTAAAATACTGTGTAAATACTAGTAAAAAACCTAAAAAAATATGCAGAAATTCCCTCAAAATTTTTCTTGTACATGCTGATTAATAAGTCAGGTTAAGATATTTTGAAAAATATTTTGAAAGTAGTTTGAAAATCTATTTGAAAAATGTTTTGAAAACTATTTGAGAAATGTTTGAAAAATATTTTCAACATTTGTAAAAATTTTGTGGATTGTAAAAATTTTTCTCTTTGTTTGAAAAAAAGATTTTGTAAAACTAATTGCAAATGTTTGGAAAAATAGTTGAAAATTATTTTGAAAATCTATAATTACTGTTTGAAAAATGTTTGCAAATTTTATTTCAAATGATTGTAAATGATTGTAACATTGTGTGAAAAATTATTTTAGACTATAGTTTTCAAAATTATTTGTGAAATTATTTTCAAATAAAGTTGAGGAATACCTGCATCACAAAAATAAAAAAATAATATAAAAAAAGGAGTAAAAAGGAAAATTAAAAATCCAACTATGTATATACTTGTATAAATTATTCAAGTTGTAAATCCTTTCTCAAGACTCTTATAAATGATTAACTCATTTCTTTGTAAATATGTGTATATAATTTGTATATACTTTTTATATATTTCTAACTATTTGAAGAAAAAAAACTTTTGCGCATGCATCATTATTTTTCAAAAATCCATAAAAATTTCAAAATTTTGAAAATTGTTTCACAAAAAGATTTTGTTTTCTCTATGCATTGTACATATTTTCTTGCATTGGCATATGCATTTTGCAGGATAGTCTTGACGATTAAACTAAGTCTAGAATAAATTTGAAGAATGGAGCTTAGCTGGACCTTAATCCACTTAATTTCAGAGGAAACTTATAAGATTTGGAGTTAAGACTTTTCAGGTCCTAGTGACTTAATTCTTTGAGTTCATAATACTATATTCACATGTCATCTTGATGAGTCTAAGTAGAATATTTAACAACACACGCATGATTCTTTCAGACCGTGTCTTACCTTGGACAATGCACTCTACACATAGCTCTTCATGAGGAGGTAGTGAGGGGGCAGAATCTTTTAGCATGGGGTAGCATACGAGGGTAGTACATCTAGGCGGAACCTCTCATCCTCCTCTAGGGAGGGAAGTGCATCTCAACCTGGTTTGGTGATGTTGTGGTCTAAAGATAGGAGCTGTGGGGTTGCAATAATGCTTCAAAAAAGGGATAGTCTACTGGCTCAAGAGGAAAAACTCCTTATGTACATGTTGCACCTTGTATATATTTTCAAAAAAAAAGAAAGAAAAATACAAAATCTCCAAAAGTGGACATGCCTGATTGAAAAGTAAAATGCCTGCCGGAGTGTATATACAAGTGAAAAAAAATAAGAGCTTCAAAGTCAAATATTTGTGAGCTTGCAACGGGTGACATGGCTCCACTGGTCATGCATCCAAGGATAGGTAACTACACTGGTTACCGTCCATTCTCTTCTCCATCCCCTCTTCTTGAGCTGGTTGTACTTGAACTTAGAAGGGAATAACCCTGCTCCTCGAGAAAAGAGTTGCTAGACCGGGGGATTAGAGTTACCTTGTTGAGAGAGGTTGTTTCTTTGTTACTTCTGAGATGAGGAGCTATATTTCACTTACACCGTACAAGTAAGAATTCATAGTCATAAGAATTTGTGTATGTGGACTTGTTCTGATATGACTGTTGAGGAAACCTGAATAAGAGTCTTGTGGAACTTAGAAGTTGTTAGGTTTTAAATCCATATCCCATTAAGGTTCCGACACACTAATAATCCAAAGGTCCGACAGAGCTCCAGACTACATTTTTATGAAGACAAGTTTAAAAGTCAACATTATTCTAACTTCTTTCCTTTTTCTTTTCTTTATTTTTGTTTTCACTTATTTTTCAAATAAGTGTTAGCTAAGGGACTAGCAAAGAAGAAGTATAGGTGAATGATGAATCCATGATTCGTCGCCTTTATTCTTTTATTTTAGCTTCATTTCCTTAGTCAAACACCTGTAAATACCCATTAATTGCATAATTTTACCATTTTGCATGATTTGTTAAAATTGCATTTTTAACACTTTTTGTATAAAAATAAAAGAATAAAGAAGAAAATAAAAAAGAAAGTTGGTATTTATGCAATAAATACAGACTGACCCTAACCCCGAGAGAAGGTCAAGACTTGACCTGATTGACCAGGAATAAAGTAGGGGGAGATAGGGTCTTCTGTCGAAAATCCAAAAATAATTTGTACATAAATTTCTTATATATTTGTATAAAACTTATACTATTTTATTTGTACATAATTTGACCTCAAATTAATTATTTTTTTAAATAAAAGTTGTAAATAAAAATGTTTTATAAATAATAAAAATAAGTGTAAAATAAAATAATGTACATATTACTAATAATCACCCTCAGATAAATCCACTATGTGATCATTAAAATACCAATTCCGGTTCCATAAGAACTCAAATTGAACCAAACTCACTTCCATTATACTTTAAATTAAATTATCTATCAAATGGCTATGAAAAATCGATTTTCTGGGGTGTTTTGTGCAGTTTCACCATTATTTATTGTACATATTTATTCATATTTATTTTTATATACACTATGTACATATTTGTAAATATTATTTTTTATTAAAAATAAAAATAAAAAATTGTAAATAATAAAATTAAAAAAAGATGTTTTAAAAATCATTTCCTTATTTGTACCTATGTGTATATATGTATAGTGTATTATATGTACATAATATTTGTATACAACTAACTTCCTTATATAAAAAGCACCAAAAAATAAAATATCGAACTTTAATTAATTGATTTAATTTAATTACGAATTTATATTTATATTTTTTTAATTATTTAATTCTTTATTTGATTTGATAACTTATCTTTTATGTAAAGATTTGATTTTGTGCCTAGCCACCATTAAGGTGGCTAATTGATTTTTGGAAATTATTTAATTTATTTATTTTAACTAATTCCGAAATTTATTTTTAATTAATTATTTATTTTATTTATTTAATTATTTTATTAATTAGCCACTAAAAACCTTCTCCTTTTGTACATGCCTTCCTTTTTCATTTTTTTCTCTTTTTAATGGGCTCCTCCTCCTCATTCACTCTTTGATCAATCTTTGGTGGAGAGGAGCCCGATCTCCGAGCGTCGTCTTGTTGAAGAAGGATGCTTAGCCTCTGAACCGTCCAGTGACAGCGTTTCGGTCCTCGTTGAGGCCATCATGGCATTTCCGAACCAAAAGTAAGATCCAATCTATTTCTCATCATTTTTCATAGATAAATCGTAGGTTTATTTTCTGCTTAGACATAGTTAATCTGTAAGATTTAGATCCCAAAAATTCCATCACATTTTGATCCGCCTCCAAAACCGATTTTCATCTCATTTTCTGATCTTCGCATTTCGCATTCTACCTCACGCCACCTTCCACCTCCAACCACGCAGGGTGGTTGGAGATACGGATCTCTCTTCCACGCCTCGTCAAGATCCGACCGTTCACACTTCCAATTATTGTACATAAAAAAATAAAAAAATAAAAATCACATAATTGTTTTTCCTGTTCATCTCACATTTGTTTTTGCAGGGAAAACTTAAAAAAAAAGAAATAAAATTATTGTTCTCCTTTCTCTCTAATCCTTGTTTTGCAGGATTAAATAAGAAAATAAAAAAAAATTCTTTTGTCTCTAACTTCTGCTTTACAGGTCAAACTAAAGTTTTTTTAAAAAAAATCTTTAGTTATTTACATTTCTAGTAAAAATAAAAAATAAAAAAGAAATTTTTTTACTGTTCTGCTTACAGGTTTAAAAAAATTAATTACAAAACCAAAAAAACAAAAAAAAATAGGCCGTGCGCGACCCCCTGTGACCTCACCGCCGCGGCCCTGGGCGGACGCGCCGCCGTCAACCAGACGCCCCCCACTCATCCACCGCAGAGGGCGGCCCTCCTTGTGAAGGATATTGAGTATCCTTAAGTGCATCACGGAAGCGTGTCGATCGCATCGTATGCAATCGGAGCAACTAGTCGTACTAGATGCTAGATGCAGCGGAAATTAAAAATTTTAACTTTAAAGATGAAACCACATGATCACGAGAACACTTCTCGGATCGTTTCATCAAACCACAAAGTACAAGGAATACCTCTTGAAGCGTGGTTGTGATCGCGAGACCCCAAAGTAGAGATCCTCCTATCTTAAGTCCGATCCGCGAAGAACGCACTTGCGGGCGCGATGATGAGTCACGTTCCTTCCCGCAATCCTCGATGAAGATCCAAGCGATGGCTCCCCCGATTTCGTCAAACGAAATCCGTCGTCTTCCTTTAGAGTAAGAAACTCCAAAGAAGATGGAGATCCACAAGTCGTCGAAGAAGAAGCCGAGAGTCTCTCTTTTCTCAACACAAAGTGGACAGCCACTTAATGGAGAAGAGAAAGAGAAAGAGGGCGAGAATGAGAAAGAGAGAGAGAGAGAGTTGTCACCTTGTACAACTCTTAATAATGTACCTTGGAGAGGCTACCCTAGCCCTCCTTATATACTAGTTTAGGATCCAATGGATCTCAATCCATGGGACACATGGATCCAAGGGCTATGCTTGGTCCATGATAAATCAATGGCTATGATTTGTTGTTGATTAAAAAGCAACAACATCAATTTAAATATAAATTAACTAAGAGATAACATGATAAATCAAATGGAGCTAACCAACCTCCTAAAAAAGGGGGGGCGTCACCCATGAACCATTCATGGGTGACGCCACCTCTAGAGGTGGTTATTTGCTCCATTTTATTTATCTTATTATTCCTTAATTAATTACAATAAATATTCACCAAAATAATTCCAAATTAATTTGTGAATATTTCAATCATGCCATTGAATATTGTGTGAATCATATTCACAACCCAAACTAGTTAGTAAATTGCATTTCCAATTAATTAACAAATGTGAATCCAATTCACACTATTAATTAACAAATGCTATTTACATAAATTCTCTCTCTTATATATACATATTATAAATCACATTTATAATACACATATATCGTGGATAGTATTATCCACATTCTCTAA
This sequence comes from Ottelia alismoides, assembly GCA_037367405.1. Lineage (NCBI taxonomy): Eukaryota > Viridiplantae > Streptophyta > Magnoliopsida > Alismatales > Hydrocharitaceae > Ottelia > Ottelia alismoides. Next base: position 432,599 of record JAZKJV010010176.1, on the reverse strand, counting down.
TCCTTGATAATTAAATCTCATTTAATTATCTTGGATAATAATATGAATCATATTCATATTATGCTTGATAATTAAATCTCATCAAGTCCTTACTTGGATATACATTTCATCAAATGAATTATTCTTGAACCCTTTCAAGAATAATGTGCTTTCTCCGCAGATACTTGGAGATAAGGACAGGGCGATTGTATTATTCCACGTATAGTGACTTGGATATTGAGATATTATCTCAAATCCAGATCGTACGAACCTCCCACAGATGCTTGATTAAATCAAGACTGCAAATCCAATCTTCTCTTTGAATCTGAATCTCATTCAGAGCAATGTCCAACACTTGGACTAAGATCGGATTGCTTCTCTACTGAAAGGAGTCACTAAAATCCAGACCTGTTTCATCACTCCCTCGGAATGGAAGCATCATGGATATACAATCGTTTATGATCACATCACCCTCAGGTATTCCCAATACCTGTACATCCTGCATACTGGAAGACCCATGATCAACCCGAAGATCAAGATCAATTTTACACTGTCTTCTTCAGGGTTTGATCACTAAGTTTCTCATTTGATCATTGGGATTTGGTATCGATCATATACTTTCCAAAAGCATATATCATACCTAGGTCTTGATCATATACTTTCCAAAAGTATATATCAAACCTACAAATTCAGTCAAGCTTCCAAAGCAAGACGACCGTGCACGGAATTTGATTCTTCCCAATATCTCATGAGTGAGCTCATGTCTTCCGGTTCAGTAGTGAACCTGTATGATCCCTTTGAGAGATCGTATTACTCATATGCCCTTATATGCACACCAACGCGCCGGTGTATAGACCTTGGTTAGGCCATCAACCTATTGGTCTGTCAAATGTACATACTCAGACATATAGTAATACATCTGTCTCCGGTCAGAGGATGCGTGCCTATGCTGTGACAGCATTCAACATAGGACTTAGGTTATCTCGATCTCGTTAAGTCAACCCATTGACCTAACTAATCTGACACCTCCGAATCTCTATTCCTATGCAGAGGACCTGCATCAAGAGGTCGGTCAGATATCAGCCTATGTGAGAAAGGATTGCCATCTCCTACTCAGGATGGAGATCACATCTTAACAATCTTTTGACGGTGCTTGATGAGTCCTCAATCTAACTCTTTAGATATTCATCCAAGCACCAGCCTCTATGATTCAATAATTGAATCAACAGCTGTATGATCATTAAGATAGCCATGGTACATAACCCTAATTGTACAGAGGGACCTATTATGCAAATTATTTATTCTTCATTTCAGATCAGGGAATGATATTCACAATAACATTTATTGCATAATGGCTCGCCGTGGGCTCACATGTCCAACAATCTCCCACTAGCCCAAAGAGCCATTAAAGGGCTAATCATTTAAACCCGCACTCATGTGACAATCATAGGCTATTTAGAAATAGCTAGGTAAGCTGATCAGTCACTCTGTTCCCAAAAGACTATGCCAAGTCCTTTTACGGCACTTGCATATCCCTAGGTAACAGTGCTCGCATCCAATGCGAATGTTGCATCTAATGCAACCAATACTCAATCTAGTCAAAGCAGTTATAGTATCTTTGACACTATTGCTTAATAACTATTATAACCAGTATTTTCATAATCCTTATCAGAATACCCTTATTCCGGGAGATCACTATCTCTCAAGGTATCCACAGTTAAGACCTTTTAGATCTCTATCTATAAAGTCTTAAGCTCTTGAAGATAAGACTTAGAGATCACTATCTCTAAAGCCTTGTCATCTTTGAAGATATTGTTATTTCTGCAATCAAGTGTTCTTTCTCCATAGTAGGATTAGTAACAGTTTACTACTCCCACTGCATGGCAGATATCTGGCTTTCGTACACATCTAGCATACACTAAGCTTCTCGTAACTGATGCACAAGTGCAAGCAGTTCTAGCATTCACTTCCTCAACTCTTTGAGGTGCTATTCCTTTAGATAGGTCAGTACCAAATCTCAAGGAAGGAAGTCTTTCTTGGAATTTCCAGGAATGGAATATGTCCAAGGTGTACTACAAATGTGACAGTCCCAATACCCTCTTTTCTTTGCTTCTGAACTCCTTCAGAACTAAGATCTAAGAGGTATTCTTGAGATCATATCTCAAGGTATGGAATAACCAGATCATAAAACACTTATTATCATCCTTATATCATTCCAAATGATTAGGATATTATCTACATTTAGCACGATGAACACAATGGCACTCCCACTAAGCTTCACATGGTACATCAAGATTCTATCTGAAATCATAACACTTATGATTTCATCAAATCTGATGTTCCAACTACAAAAAGCTTATTTGAGTCCATAGATGGATTTCGTTAGCTTTCACATTGCTTTCCTCAACCATGAAGCCATGGGGTTACTTCATGTGAATATCCTCCGAGAGGTATTCTTAGAGGAATGCAATCTTGAATTACATCCTGAAGATGCAATCGTCAAGTTGTGTAGCTATGGTTAGCAATATTCTGATGATTTTAAGCATGGTTACCGAAGAGCAAGTCTCATTGCAAGCAATGTCTTCTCTTTCGATGTGTAGCTTATGGCTACGAACCGAGCTTTGAAGGTCTCTACCTTCTCATCAGGTTCCCTTTCTCTTGAAGATCCATTTACACCTTAACGGGTTTAACCCTTATAGGTGGATCCTCGAGGGTCCATATACAACACTTGTATATGAAGTCTACTTTAGACTTTATTGCTAATAACCATCAATCCATGTCATGATCCTTAGGAGCTTCATCACATGAAGTCCGATCATTGTCAAACTTGGCTGACACATGGAATACATCCTCAAACTCATTTGAAGAGGTATTAATGTTTCATCTTTAATTGTCCTTTTAGTTTCCGATTTCAGGAGCCTCATTATCTTCTCAAGATTAATGAGTTCCTTTACTTCATTTTCATCTTGATTCTCAAGATTCTCAATCCTCCAAGAATCACATTCTCAGAGATGAGATCTTTTAAGAATCTCAAGGTCATAAAGTAGGTATCCAATACCATACTTTATTTTCCTAATGAAGTAGCACTCTCAAGTGCTAGATTCCAGCTTACATCCATGGAACCTTATTAAGGATATATATTGTAGTCTCTACTACACATATATACCGGGAAACTAAGAGGATAATTATGCTAAAATTCATCATTGATCAAATCATGTTACACATGATCCAATTGTATCTCCCTACAACTCTATTGAGTTCAGGTTTATCAGGAGGAGTGAGATAGAAATGATATTCATATCTCCATAAGGTATTCTTTAAATTTTATCTAATAGGTACAAACTACCTAGGTTAGATCAAATTCATTTCATCTTTCTTCAAACTTTGGTTCTGAACCAAAATTGTGAAATCTTTGAACATTTCAAAGGTTTCTCAGGTGAAGAGAAGAAATCTGATATCATACGTAATCATCAGTAGATATCACATATCCATAATGTTTACTATGATATAGATGATCTACATACATCAATATGTATGAGATCTTGAATACCTCGACATCTAACACCATTCCCAGAGAAGGGTGTATTGGACATTTTACTTTGAATACAATATTCACAAGTATGTAAGATTTGAAATTTTAGACATTCTAAAGTTTCATATCTTACTAGTCTATTGATCAAATCAACAGACAAATGTCCAAGGCTTGATGCCAGATCATTGTCAAATGATCTTCATACTCCTATTGATCTTATAAGGTTTGATTTTCAGTATTAGAAATCTTAATGAACCATTCATTAATTTTCTAATTTTGTGGAGTCCATTAGATGTTAGATTACTATCTGAAATATATCCATCATAACCTTTTATGATAGTTCTATCTCAGAATTCATGTTTATTTCCAACATTTAGAAACAAACAATGGGGTATTCTAATATCTAGGTCATAGAGACATTCTCTAAGACTAAGGGCTCTCCCACTGAGAATATGAAGTCCATCTATCCAACAGAGACTGCTGCAACAATTACAGCAATATCCATGTAGATGACTACTAAACCTTAAGATCAAATTTCTAATCTTCTAATATGTATATGCAACAATTGCAATTGTCATTAGAAGATTGGGATACAATTGTCAGACTTTATCTTATGAAATAAGAAAGTCAGAGTCAATGATTTATGTAGATTATTCTGATGCTCTATCTGAGTCCTTCACTAAGGAATTTAGACAGACTTGATAGTCATACTATCAACACATCAACATATTGCAGTATTGGCATTCATCCAACTCTTTGGATGTCATATGGAAGTCACAGAAGTAGGTCAACTCTTTGACTTTCCTTCTTACTCGGGTCCGACCCATGCTTCCACTGCACTCTCTTAATCTATAAACAACCATTGCTTAAGACTAAGGATCTCTTATGTTAAATTCAAAAAGAATTCAATGTAAGAGCATTTCAACATTTATACATGCTTCATTAAATTCATACAATATGAATGTTATGAAGCTTCACGAATGACCAGAGTATAGACAGTAGAATGATGACACTCATCATATCTACATACATCTTAACTCTTAGATTTAGGTTCAGGTAGGTATTCAAACATTTTGAATACATCATCTCTTTCGAGCCACCATTCTGCATAATGCATAGAACCATGTCATTCATGATTAAATGTCTAGAGCACATTTGTATGCCAAAATATCTTCTTTTATTTTATAAGGATTATCCGACAATTACGATCACCATCGACATGTCACTTCCAAAGTAAACTCGATGAAAGATCAAGACTATAGAGACATACAAACCCTAAGGTGATGTCTTATTGTCTTATTTAATTGCCCTTCCTCATTATGTTGAGGGGACTTGCACACTGCAACCACATACATTATGTGTCCAATTGCAAGTACAATATCTGGATCATGAGTCCAATCCAAGATATTTTTACTGGTTATCATTGAGTATAACATTGAGTGGGTTTAATGAAGGATTATCTGAAATAAGAAATTTGCATAAGGGTATATATATATTATATATACATGTTTTACTTTGATTTAGGAATTTTATATCAAAGTTGTCATGCCTTGTCAACACTGAAAGTTCATTCCCTTAATCACTTTCAATGTAAGAGATATTCTTACCATTATATCTCTAGCAAGATCTGGGATCTCCTTTCCTATCTTTGTCGCATCCCAATAATATGAGAACTTACGACTCCAATAAAAAGAAGCGGGAACTCATTCCGCCTTGCAAGTCCAACTTGCATTCCCAATTCGGTCTTTAACACCCGGGCCCACCACCCCTAAGATGATGTTGACCCATTGCTAATTGAACCAACCGTCAACAGGATTAGAACTCGCTATGCGCAATCCAATATCGCCCCAATAATATGAGGACTCGATATTGGGGTCACTACGCATACGGCCTTACTCTTTCGAGAAGCAAATAGCCCGATCCAGATGCGCTTGCATATAGGATCTGTCACTTCGGACAGGCGTCTCCTACATACAATCCCTGGCGACGGAACCCTTCGCCTTGACGGGAGACCATGGATGTCACTTATGTGATCCTCCACCTCATATTCAAATTGTAATTAATTATCGTGAATCATATTCACATAATTAATTCTTCCAAGGGAAATACACATCTATTCATAATAGAGTGTTTATTGGATATAATTAATTTAATCACATTAAATTAATCATCAATCCAATCATCAATCAACAAACATGTCTTTTACTTGAATAGTAGGTATAATCTCAAAATACGTATTATTCGAATTTTAATAATTAGAAAAATACATATTGTCTGTCTCCGGTATTATACAATCCCTACCCGCTGTCATGGCCAGTACCGACGAGAGTGGGACGGACCACATACGTTGCAACCCGCGACCCCAATGCTCTCCGACTAGGCACCACATCCGCCTCGGGAAAGGATAATACCAGATAGACCATCATGTATTTTGAGATGTTCATCGGTTTTTCAACCGAAAGTTATACCATATAGTACAAATCAAAACATTTTTGATTATAAGGAGATTTGCTAGACAAATCCCCAATCCTATTCAAGCAAAAGAAAGGGTTTTTCATGTAAAAGTTGTCCTACAACTATTGTAGGATAAACTATAGTTTTCATGAAAGCAATGTTTGTTGATGAAACAATGATCAAGATCTAATATCTTATCATTGTAGTTTAGGCAAGTGTCATTCAATGAAATAATTATTTCTTTAAATATTTCACAAATATTTATCACTAATTATTCCAGAAAATTAACAATTAATTTTCATCAAGATTATTGAATGACAAATCACAAGGTTCAAGATCAAAATTGTTAATTTCCAGCAGTGACCCCCAATCACTAAAATTAACTTATCTTGATCAATTTAAATCCAAAAAATGCAAACTCAGTTTCCAAAGATTGCCTATTTGATTTATCAAAGAACCCAAGTGATAATTCACGCATTTCAAGGCGGATTAAAACCGTAATGATCTCATTAATTACGTTCAAATCCGCAGTTCCCGCAACAGTGAATATAGTCATATTCAAAAAGCCATATCTTGAGCAAAAAAAGTCCAAATTTAGTAAACTCAAGTCCTATGGTTTCCTTGTTTAATGGGGAACAAAATCCAATTGAAAATTTCGTGTTTAAACATTTTAAACAGTACGGAAAAATTCAATTAGATAGAGGTGCGAAAATTGAAATGCAGTAAAAATTTCGCAACCCTTTCAAGAACCAAATCGTCTAAGGTTCATGGATCACATCCAAAACCTTATTCGACCTATGGCTCTGATACCACTTGAAGGATATTGAGTATCCTTAAGTGCATCACGGAAGCGTGTCGATCGCATCGTATGCAATCGGAGCAACTAGTCGTACTAGATGCTAGATGCAGCGGAAATTAAAAATTTTAACTTTAAAGATGAAACCACATGATCACGAGAACACTTCTCGGATCGTTTCATCAAACCACAAAGTACAAGGAATACCTCTTGAAGCGTGGTTGTGATCGCGAGATCCCAAAGTAGAGATCCTCCTATCTTAAGTCCGATCCGCGAATAACGCACTTGCGGGCGCGATGATGAGTCACGTTCCTTCCCGCAATCCTCGATGAAGATCCAAGCGATGGCTCCCCCGATTTCGTCAAACGAAATCCGTCGTCTTCCTTTAGAGTAAGAAACTCCAAAGAAGATGGAGATCCACGAGTCGTCGAAGAAGAAGCCGAGAGTCTCTCTTTTCTCAACACAAAGTGGACGGCCACTTAATGGAGAAGAGAAAGAGAAAGAGGGCGAGAATGAGAAAGAGAGAGAGAGAGAGTTGTCACCTTGTACAACTCTTAATAATGTACCTTGGAGAGGCTACCCTAGCCCTCCTTATATACTAGTTTAGGATCCAATGGATCTCAATCCATGGGACACATGGATCCAAGGGCTATGCTTGGTCCATGATAAATCAATGGCTATGATTTGTTGTTGATTAAAAAGCAACAACATCAATTTAAATATAAATTAACTAAGAGATAACATGATAAATCAAATGGAGCTAACCAACCTCCTAAAAAAGGGGGGGCGTCACCCATGAACCATTCATGGGTGACGCCACCTCTAGAGGTGGTTATTTGCTCCATTTTATTTATCTTATTATTCCTTAATTAATTACAATAAATATTCACCAAAATAATTCCAAATTAATTTGTGAATATTTCAATCATGCCATTGAATATTGTGTGAATCATATTCACAACCCAAACTAGTTAGTAAATTGCATTTCCAATTAATTAACAAATGTGAATCCAATTCACACTATTAATTAACAAATGCTATTTACATAAATTCTCTCTCTTATATATACATATTATAAATCACATTTATAATACACATATATCATGGATAGTATTATCCACATTCTCTAATCCTTGATAATTAAATCTCATTTAATTATCTTGGATAATAATATGAATCATATTCATATTATGCTTGATAATTAAATCTCATCAAGTCCTTGCTTGGATATACATTTCATCAAATGAATTATTCTTGAACCCTTTCAAGAATAATGTGCTTTCTCCGCAGATACTTGGAGATAAGGACAGGGCGATTGTATTATTCCACGTATAGTGACTTGGATATTGAGATATTATCTCAAATCCAGATCGTACGAACCTCCCACAGATGCTTGATTAAATCAAGACCGCAAATCCAATCTTCTCTTTGAATCTGAATCTCATTCAGAGCAATGTCCAACACTTGGACTAAGATCGGATTGCTTCTCTACTGAAAGGAGTCACTAAAATCCAGACCTGTTTCATCACTCCCTCGGAATGGAAGCGTCATGGATATACAATCGTTTATGATCACATCACCCTCAGGTATTCCCAATACCTGTACATCCTGCATACTGGAAGACCCATGATCAACCCGAAGATCAAGATCAATTTTACACTGTCTTCTTCAGGGTTTGATCACTAAGTTTCTCATTTGATCATTGGGATTTGGTATCGATCATATACTTTCCAAAAGCATATATCATACCTAGGTCTTGATCATATACTTTCCAAAAGTATATATCAAACCTACAAATTCAGTCAAGCTTCCAAAGCAAGACGACCGTGCACGGAATTTGATTCTTCCCAATATCTCATGAGTGAGCTCATGTCTTCCGGTTCAGTAGTGAACCTGTATGATCCCTTTGAGAGATCGTATTACTCATATGCCCTTATATGCACACCAACGCGCCGGTGTATAGACCTTGGTTAGGCCATCAACCTATTGGTCTGTCAAATGTACATACTCAGACATATAGTAATACATCTGTCTCCGGTCAGAGGATGCGTGCCTATGCTGTGACAGCATTCAACATAGGACTTAGGTTATCTCGATCTCGTTAAGTCAACCCATTGACCTAACTAATCTGACACCTCCGAATCTCTATTCCTATGCAGAGGACCTGCATCAAGAGGTCGGTCAGATATCAGCCTATGTGAGAAAGGATTGCCATCTCCTACTCAGGATGGAGATCACATCTTAACAATCTTTTGACGGTGCTTGATGAGTCCTCAATCTAACTCTTTAGATATTCATCCAAGCACCAGCCTCTATGATTCAATAATTGAATCAACAGCTGTATGATCATTAAGATAGCCATGGTACATAACCCTAATTGTACAGAGGGACCTATTATGCAAATTATTTATTCTTCATTTCAGATCAGGGAATGATATTCGCAATAACATTTATTGCATAATGGCTCGCCGTGGGCTCACATGTCCAACACCTTGGCGGCCCCGCCTCCTCCGCCGACCTCCAGACCTCCGAAGAGGCGGCAGCGTCGCCCTCTCATGTGCGTGTGGCCTCCGTCGGGTCGCCCCGCACGCTCGTCCAGCCCCGCCCATTGTCCGCGAGACCCCCAGCGACCGCCCACAACCCCGGACGACCTCGCCTCGCTGCCACGCTATCCAGGCTCCCCGAGCTTGGCGGCACCACAAATCCGCGTGCAATCCGCCATCCATCCAAACCCGATACCGCTGTCGTGCCCACCGCCCATCTCCTCCACAGGCAGCCCGCACCTCTTCGACAACAGCCTCCGCGCGAGGGGCGGCACATCCGCGCCAGCGGGCCGCGCGCGTCGCCCCCGCCAGCTGGCCGCATGACCCATGACCTCCCCTTGTGGCGGCGACCCTTGTGCTCCTTCCATCCTCCTGCTTGAAGAACGGTGGCGGTCCCCCATTCTCCCTTTTGCTTGAAGAACAAGAGATCCAGACAGGAACCCTAGGGAATTGGGAATAAAAAAAGATTATATTTGAAGAAAATTACAAATATATCCCTGGAACTTTTCGAAAGTTACAAAGAAGTGCCTGTCAGATCCTATCATGTGCGTGGCACATGCATCTTGGGTATATTGCGAAACCTTTCTCTATCTTATAATAGTTGTTATCTTTTAATGCAGAAACAATGAATGACTTCAAATAAGTCCCTGTATTTCAGACTTGATTTTGCATGTTCACTTGATGGAAATAAATGTTTTTATGATTTTGAAAATTCTGGAAAAATCAAGTTAAACTGCTGATATGCTCTAGATCACTGTATAAATTTTTAATTGATTTTTGCTTCTGTTTAATATTTTTTTAAAAAATAAAAAACAGTATCTTTTTGCTCGCCTACACTTTGAAAATTCATAAAAATTCGAAAAATTGTTTAAAATTTCCAAAAATATAGTGTAAGTGTATTTTAGTGTCCTTTAATTTCTATCCAATATAAAATACAAAAACATTTTCTTTTTAATTTTCTAAGCATTTTTGAAAAGTTTGAAGAATACAAAAAGAGTGTTGTGTGTTGTTTATCTTTTGTCCTTATTTTAAAAAAAATCCAAAAAATATAAACTAAAAAACCCAATAAAAATCATTTCTGAAAATTGACTATAGAGTTTTTAAATCGTGCTCCTTGTGTTCGACCCTGGTCGCTATACCAGGTAAAAAGAATAGCGAAAATCGTTTATCATTGCTTTAATTGATTTATCTTCTCTTAAGTGGTTTAAATAAATTTTTCTAGTTGACCGAACCGCGTGGTTGAGAACAACGACACATTTTTGCATATTATTTATTCATCTCGACCGCATCGGATTTTGTGTCATCACTTCTCCGTCGTCCGATCACGCCGCAGCTCCAGGTCACCCAACAACCGTCCGATCTTGGCCCGCTTCGACCGTTGATCGCCTCACCAGATCTGATCACAGCTGCTCATCGCCGAAGCGTCACCGTGCGACTAGGGAACACCATGTGTTTAAGTGACCGCATCGCCAGCATTCGCTCCCATGTAAAGTTTGGGTATTTTGCCCTGTCACCCAAACGCTTTTTGTATTTATTTTATGGTTCATAAACTTTCAGCTGCAGTTCATTAATTTTTGTAAGATTTAGGAGCTAGCCCCCCCGAACTTCCTCTATTTGCAGTTAGGCCCCGGCCGCGTCACCTCACGTGCATGTGCGCGTGAGGTGCGGGCATTTTGTAGGGGACCCTTGTGGGTTTAGCTATTTCATTCTAGTCTCGAATCATTTTATTATAGTGTATTATTTTCGGACAAACTGCAGTTGAGCCCTTGAGGTGTTTGTCAATTACGCTTAGGTCCCTACCAGGTCACGTGTCCTCTGCACGTGGGTTTGGCTTTTTTGCAGGGAAGGATTTCGTGCTTTGCTTATTTACTTTTAGTCCTGGAACATTTTTATTATGTTATATATTTTGTGTGAAAATTGCATGAAGGCCTCTGAACTTTTCCATATTTACAAAAATACCCCTGCCAGAATGTATTTTCTTGATGTTTCTAGTATTTATTTCATGCATCTATAAAGTTTGAAAAAATCTAACAAAATATCTTTAAGCTCCTGTTGCATCGTATTATCATGCTATATTTTTGCATTGCATTTTTTTATTGCATTTTAGTATTTATAAAAATTCAAAAACATGCATTTCCGTCACTGCTTGCATCAGAAAATACATAAAAATTATAAAATGTTTTTGAAAAATTCCAAAAAATTATATATTGTGTGTTTTAGTGTGTTTTAACTTCAATCCAAAAATCACTAAAAATTACAAAAGAAAACTTCTAAAAAATATAAAACTCCAAAATACTTCATAAAATATTAAAAATTCATAAAAAAATCCTAGAAAAATAATCTCTGTTTCCTAATTTTCTCTGTTTTATTATATTTGATTTAAAGTTAATTTTAGGAGTTTTGGAAACTATTTGATTTTTTTATCTTCATTTTAATATCGGTCGGCAATTTATTTCACTGTTTGCTAGTAATCTTGCCTTTAGAAATACCAATAAAATAGGAAGAGTCTAGAAAAATCACAAAATATAAGGAAAAGTATAAAAAGCACAAAAAAATTTATTTCTTATATTTTGAGTATTTTTTTATCTATTTTTATCTCTCTCCTATCTCTAACACACACACACATATATATATCCCTTATATATATTATATCTTTATTAAAACAAAAAAATACAAGAATACAAAATATAAAAAGAAAATATAAAATCAGTAAACTAAAAATCAAAATATAAAATCAAAAATTAAATAAAAAAAAATATATAATTAAAACCCATAAAAAGTCCAAATTGGCTAAGTAATTCACAAAACATAGGCCATTTGACTTTCACTTAGTCTTCTTTACTCCTTTGCTTCCTGTGTACGACCCCTACTTGCTTGCCACTATACATTCTTAGTAGGGTATAATAAATTTTAATCCTTGCTCTTGATTGCTTGATTGATTGTGTGGGGTGATTGTTCATAAACGTGAAGGTCTGAGTAGTCTCCTCAGCGACAGTGACTCTGATCTGTCAGACCATTACTTAGCGGGTCTCGCCTTTCCGTTTTTCACTGTCTCAACTTCCTGTCTCTTCTATGATCTTTTTTATTCCATTTTCTCCATCGCCAGAACCGAATTTATCCAATCCCACGTAATTCCAATCCATCACGTTCGATCAATCCATTCCGATTTCTCCCATTTTTCCACTTTCTATTCGTGACTGATTCCCTCAGATCGATTCTGTTCTGAGTCTGGAACTTGATTTCCCATCCGTTGGAATTCCTTCATCCTGATTTCGTTCGCTTTTATATTAGTCGAGTCAACAAAACTCGAGCCGTCGTTTGTGCATGCAGGTATCACATATGATCGGAGTATTATGCATTGTCGGAAATCAGCATCGAGGCACCTTCTGATCAGTTAGATTTGAATCACCGGATTACAACTTCGAATCATCGTCACCGACTACTATAGTTTGAAGTCCCATTGTATACCTCCGAGAAATAGGTACACCACCTGAAGCATGATAAGATATTCCTTGAGGTTTCAGATTCCAACGAAGAACTGCTGGAGAACAGAGGATTGTTTTGCAACATACGACTCATCTAAAGAGTTGTAGCACAAATCTACATACTACATCATCGGTTTCCTTCAAAATCCCATGACGAAGCACATGTAGGAAATTCAATTTGATTTTCAACAAACGAGAAACTTCTAAATCATCACGATATGTAGGAGATTCAATTTGATTTGCAATTCACACAGATTGTAAGAGAGCCGTTGATCAAAAATAGATCAAACGGTTAACCCTTCACGTCGTTGTACCGCTTAACTCCCTCATACGCGTAACATGTGAGGAGGCCTAAGTATCTGGGCAAAGGTAAAGTATTGGGGAATGATGAATCCACGATTCATTACCTTTATTCTATTTTAGCTTCATTTCTTTAGTCAAATACCTATAAATACCCACTAATTTCATGAAATTATCATTTTGCTTGCATTTGTTAAATATGCATTTTAACACTTTTTTCTATACAAAATAAAAGAATAAAGAAGAAAAGAAAAAGAAAAGAAAAATGAAGGATGTGTTTATTCAATAAACACAGACTGACCCGAACCCCCAGAGAAGGTCAAGACTTGACCTGATCGATCAGGAATAAAGTAGGGGGAGATAGGGTCTTTCTCCAAAAAATCCAAAACTAATTTATACATAAATTCCTTGTAAATTTATATAAAATTTGTACTATTTTAATTGTACATAATTTGGCCTCAAATTAATTTTTTTTGTAAACAAATGTTGTAAATAAAAATGTGCTGTAAATAATAAAAATATTTGCAAAGCAAAATAATGTACATATTACTAATAACTACCCTCGGAAAAATATGTAAAGTGATCATTGAAATACCAATTCCGGCTCCATACGAACTCACATTGAACCAAACTCACTTCCATTTTACTCTAAATTAATTATCTTTCAAATGAATGTTTCATAATTTTTGGGGTTACGGTTAAAAAGTCAGTTTTCTAGGGTGTTTTGTGCAGTTTCACCATTATTTATTATACATATTTATTCATATTTATTTTTTATACATAATGTACATATTTATCAATATTATTTTCTTTAAAAATAAAAAGGAAAAAAATATAAATAATAAGATAAAAAATATGTTTTAAAAATTATTTCCTTATGTGTATATGTGTATATTGTATTATATGTATATAATATTTGTATGCAACTAACTTCCTTATATAAAAATCACCACCAAATAAAATATCTCACATTAATTAATTATTTAATTTAATTATAAATTTGTACTTATATTTAATTATTTAATTCATTATTTGATTTTATAACCTACCACGTAAATTAGATTTGATTTTATACCTTTAATGACGACCATTAAGGTGGCTAATTGATTTCCATAAATGATTTAATTTATTTCATTTATTTAATTCCGAATTTCATAATTAATTCATTACTTAATTACTTAATTTAATTATTTTAGTAATTTCACTAATAAAAACCTTCATCATTTGTAGATATTTTCCTTTTCGATTTTCTTCCTCTTTTTAATGGGCCTTCCTCCCTCATTTCCTCTTAATCAATCTTTAGTGGAGAGGAGCCCAATTTTCGAGAGCTTCTCGTCGTAGAAGGGTGCCCATCCTCAGATCCGATCGGTGACAGCGATTCGATCTTCGTCGAGGCCATCACGACGTGTCCGACCTAAAGGTAAGATCCAATTTTTCTGTCATTTGTTTAGTGTAACTGTAGCGTAGTCTTTATTTTAATTAATCTTTAGATCATAAAATAGAAAAAACATATCGCACTTGTCGTCCGAATCTGATTTTCACCTCTTGTTCTTGATCCACGCACGTTCTTGTTCTACCTCACGCAACCACGCACATCCGACCACGTACGATGGTCGGATCCTCGGATCTATCTTCCATCTTGCCAAGATCCGCAATTGTTCATACACTCTCTTCTGTTTATAAATAAATAAAAAAACACAGTCGTTTTTATTCCTATTATTTGTTTTACAGGAAAATTAAAAAATAAAGAAATAAAGAAATAAAAAATTCTCTTCTATCTATAGTTTCTATTTTGAAAAAAAATAAAATAAAAAAGGTTTTATTTTATTTTTGTTTACAGTTTTCATTGCAAAATAAAAAAATAAAAAAATTGGCACGACCAACAACCGCGCCACCGACGTCCGCTGCGGCCGCGCGTTTCCACGCGATGTGCCATCTCCGTCCTCCATCGCAGGGGACCATCAGCGATACGCCATCGAAGCCATCAGGCTCGCCGCCATGGCACTGTTGCCGGGGAGCACAACTTTGTAGTCATTTTTTCTATTTTGTGATATTTGTCTGTCTATATTATAATTATTTTCTGACCTTCTCTTCTTGATTTTTGTGCGGGGAACTGCTTGGAGGACGACTTGGAGTTTCTTTTTGGAGTAGGGAGGAGAAGAGGACTTTTATTCGATTTGAGAACAAATATTTATCTTGTAATAATCTAGGACTCTTTTGGACTTGAACATTTTCTCGGGATCTGTTTCATCAAGTGTCGGTACACTTGGGGGACCTCACCGTTGTTTTCCGTGTTTTTGATTTCACCACCATAACTTGCTTGATTCTCATGGTTTTAGCCCCTACATGTAGGATTTTTTGTTGATTGTGACGTAAATAGCTAAGGCCCAACAATAAATAGATTATCTGTTCCTATAAAACGTAATTGAACCTTACTAAAAATAATTGAAAAAGTTAGTTTTATTGAATTTGAGACCACGTGTCGTGAGGAGTCACATACAGCGTTGACAGGACCCGTTGTGACGAGCACCGAGTGACTCCCAAGATCAGACAACGGACTCGATTCGGTTAGCTAACTATTGTTCCTCAAGATCAATAGAAGCTGCAAATCTAAGTTCGATTTCTTTGAGCATCATATAGTTAGTTTACATTATGTATTCAATTTATGCGCAGGTCATATTGCATGTAAAGTGCTGCAGTAGGGGTACGCATTTCTATTCCTGCATGCATTATTGTGTTTGACCGTGCATTGGCTTTTTCGACTTCCTCCCCTGATTTCGACTCAAATTAATCAAAGAGGAAATCAGATTTTGTTACGCACTATCTTTGAAAAAATCCAAAAAAATAGAAAATAAAAAAAATGGGACTGCTAATTGAACTTGACCCTTAAAAATAAATGTAATTGATTCACCATTGTTTTAGGAGAGCAAACCCCTCATTGTTTGCAATTTTAATTGCTCGTGTACACACTAAGGAGTAGTGTCCAAATCCTATTCAAGCCTCCAAGTGTTTGTACAACTTTTGTTTGGTCACATAACTCTAAAATTGAAAAGATAAAAGATCAGATCTCATGGTCTTCACATTGTGTAGAGTTGGTGAATTGGGGGTTTGCTTTGTGTTTGAATGTCTTTGGTGTGAGTTGGTTACATTTATCTTCTATCATTAGCAGTCACCTTCTCTCTCTTTCGCTTTCTTCTATCGCACCGTCCCCCCTTCATCATTCTCATTTACTTCTCTTCATGATGGGTTACACGTCATTTCAACCAGATTTTGCGGCTTCTTCATTTTATTCCCATCATTCTCAGCCACTCTGTTGGGAGGTCGGAACTCCGATCGATTTCCCTTCTTCTCCATTCCCACCCTCCCATTTAGGACATGCTGTGAGTGAAGCCCGAGGATACAAGATTGACCAAATACGAGACCTAGGCGATTACCTTGCTGAGATGAGAGTGTACTCCATAGGAGATCAAATGGGCCAGTTTCAAGCTTTAGATGACTTTAATCCTGAGATGATGGATGAGTACACCGATAAAGAAGCACACTCCGCTTCTACATTGAGCCCCTTCATTTTGTATTTATAGTTCATTAATCTATTGCCGAATTTTTCAGGAGAAGTGCGTGAGGAACCATATCTGCATATATATGAGTTTGAGGATTTTTATGAATCACGATCATACCTTAATATTACTTCTGAGGATCTGATGTTGATGACCTTTCCTTTCTTACTTCAGACTAGAGCTTTGAGATGGCATAGAGAATTGGGGAGGAAGATTGCTACGTGGTTAGATTTATGATCACTATTTTTGCAGAGATTTTATCCCCAGCGTAGAGCTGATATGATGCATTCTTATATTCAAGATTTTACAGTTGACCCCAGGAGCCATTGAGAGATTCATGGTCGAGGTTACTTTATATTTTGAGGCTATTTCCGGATCATGGATTTTCGATGACTGACTTAGTTTAGATCGCCATGAGGGGGATGACCGTTGAACAGATTGCATATATTATTACCTCGTGTGGTGATTCACACCATAGTCCCGACTTGGATTTATTTGAGACCGTCTTGGGAACTCATTCAGACATTCCCTATACGCGAGACGATTTATTCGGAACAACAGATGAGGGAGAGAAGACACCTATTGAGTGTGTGACAAATCATACAGATTTAGACATCGCACACCAATCATATGATATGGATGCTACTAATTTTCATATGATGGATTTGTTGACTACCATTGTGAGTTGTGAGAGACGGACATTGGTTGAGGACCCAATGGATTTACAGTCAGATTTTGAGCCAGTCCCACTCTTTCACATAGAAGATTCTTAGATTTTAGATTTGTTAGGAGCCCAAGAAATAGAGGTGGAGCCCACATATCGACCATCCTTTGAGTCATTTCACTGTACATGCCCAATTGATTCAATGTCTATTCTTCAGAATATCTTCTCAGATTCAGAATGGTCGAGACTCCTTGGATGATGGATGACGATGATTAGAACAAGAGGAAGCCTTGATCCAACGGCAGGGACAGCTCCTGGAAGAACAACGAAGAACTTGTCGCCGGTGAGCTTCGATCGACCGATACGTGCTATAGGAACATTCTCCGGGGTTGCTCGGATGGGGAAAAGTATGCTGGCAACTGTCCGCAGCAGTGGCGATGCTCCGATGAGGCCCAGACCGTCGAGAAGGGCATGGTGAAGTTGGAGAACTCGAGCTGTTGTGCTCTGATATTCGAATATCCAGATGAGGTCCTTTTGCCGCTCTGACCGGCACAGATAAGCTACTGGGTCAAGGGCAAAGTGCCTCGACCCGTCAGTATGCGAAATGGGTGGTCGATGGGGCGAGGCATGCCCTCCGATGAAGCAACGGCGGAGGAGGGCTTAATCCCCGTTCCTAAGCCAATCGGGGTGAACGAAAGGGTGTAGAAGATGGGGAGAAGATTGATGAAGGTGCTACGATGGTTGGAATGGTGAAAGGATGATCCGATCATGGTGAACAGAGCCGATGAACACAAGCTGACCCAAACTCAAGAATCTTGAATCAAAAGTGAACAAGGAAGAATCTAAGTTACCTAGTGAATGAAATCGTCTAGGCTGAAGGTTAGGGACCTCCGGGGGTATTCGCCTCGATGGTTCGATGGGTCTAGAGGCCGGGCTATCCTTGCAGCGGAGCACGGTGATGTGTTCGCCGGATCTAAGGCTTCCGGGCTCGAATCCTCTCTACAACGACCTCGAACGCACGTTGTTACTCGTGGGTGGAGGTGGAGATCCTCAGAGACGAGGGGGCAGCCAAAGATGATCAAGAACATGGAGCTCCCAAAGGTTTTATACTTTGCAGGATCCGAGAAGTGTAGAGCGCGAGCGCACGAACCGAGGGACGGATCCTTAGAGGAATCGTCGGGTGTAAGTCATGGATCATCCCTCGATAATCGGAGCGCGAACGGGATGGAATGGTGATCGGATCGGTTCGGGGAAATTAGGAGAAAGTCGGTGAAAACTAGATCTGGGCAAAGAAAGGTCAGGGGGGCAGTTGACTGGGGTCAACAATCCGCCCTGGACCAATCAGGTGTAGCGCGGAAAGAAGACAAAATAGGCTAAACGACAAAATAGCTAAAAATAAAAAATAAATAGATTAAAAATAATAAATTAATTTAAATTGAAAAATGAAAAATGAAAAAATGTTCCTTATTTTTCAAGGGATTTTTCTATGATTTTTATTTATTTTTATAAAAAATAATTTATGGTATACATAGTATGTTGTATTATATACAGGTATAAAATACCTATGTATTTTGTACAATTATTTTTATTTTCTTATATTTATATAAATATACCAATTTTATATTTTATTTATTTACAACATAATTTTTGGAGTATAGAAATATCTTTATTTTATTTTTATTGGTTATGTACAAGTATATAAAAAATAGGTAATAATACATATATACATGTTATAATATACAAGGTGAGAGAGAATTTTATTTTATATTTATTTAATTTTTCTAATTTTTGTTTTATTTTTAGAAGCATACATAAAGGGATAAAAATAACTTTTAGTTTTATTTCTTTAAAAATAAATTATGCACATAAAAGGATGTGTATGTACAAGGTAGAGTGACCCTATCTCTCTCTACTTATTTTATTTTGGCGATCAGGCCCATATTGGGCCCTCTCTTGGGTTCAGGTCACTAAATATTTATTCTAAATATTTCCTTCTTTTTCTTTTATTCTTTATTCTTTTATTTTTACACAAATACATGCAAATGATTAGATATTAACAAATGCATGCTTATTGATAATTTATTGTATTTACAACTATATACACGATGATTTACCAAGATATTTAGCTAAATAAAAGAATAAAGAGTGATGAATGAGGATTCATCATTAACATACTAACTCTATTGTTAATATTACATATTTAACACTTGTTTAATCCAAAATAAAAGAATACAAATAAAAATAAAATAAAGAAGGTTGTAAATATGTACATACTGATACTAACTTCGATATAAGGTTAATATTGACTTGGTCGACAAAATACAAAAGTAGGGGAGAAAAGGATCTTAATCTATAAAAATATTATAAATGTACATTTGCACATTATTCACCTAGTACATATATTCATCTATTTTATTATTCATTCAAATACCACAAATTAAATTATTTTCTTCTTCAATGTTGTTTTATAACAGTGTATATATATATATATATATTAAATTATAAAAATATGAGAAAAAAATTGTGTATAGATAACATGGTACACATAACCGAAAAGGACGTATGAACACTTAAAGCTAAAACTCTACTCCATATGAACTCAAAATTTGCCAAAATCATTTTTATTGTATTCATCATTAAATTATCTTCAAAATGAAAGTAGTTTCATTAAAATCACTATTAATATACAAAAGTCAGTTTTTGGATTACATGATATCTTTATAATTGTACATTATTATTTATTATTTTATTCTTTCTATTTTCTCCATTATTTATATTCTTTATATTTATAATATAAAATAAAAATAAAGATATTAAAACTTAAAATAAACAAAAAATAAATGTACATACTTATTATATATGTATAATATACCTATATTGTTCATATTACTATTTATTTAACTAATTAAACAATAATATTCAAATAAAATAAAAAAATATATTTATAATCCTTATAAAATATATTAAAAAGTAAAATATAAAATAAATATCTTTTATGTAAAATTATTAATGAAAAATCGATAAACTATTGTATATAGATAATTTATATCTATAAATTATAACATTTATATTATTTAACCAATTAAATTAAATTATTTAATTAATTGAAATTCATAATTAAATTATTTATTAATCTATTAATAATTAATAATTATATTGTATATTTATTCAAATTAATTTATTATTTATTATTAAATTTACATGGTATGTTCTAGCATGTATATAATTCTTTTATCTTCTTCTTTTCTCTCTCCACTATGCAACGACTTCTGATTGTCTGTTTGGGAAGGTTAAATATTTAGCCTTCCTCTTATTCCTCTCCTTCTTCTTACTCCTTCGAATGATGTTCTTCTTCTTCTCCTTCCTTCTTCTTCCCTTTTTCCTCTTCTCTTCTCGTCACCTCCCAATGTCTTAATGGCCTCGGTCGTTAGGTCATTCCACCTTCATCCTCGCCAGCACCTTTATCTCCGACAAACCCTGTCCAAGTTCATTGAACCTAAGTAGGTACCTTCCTTATCCACATCTATTTAAGAGCATCACCTTTGAGATGCTCAAAAGGATCTGCCATTTTCCTCCTTCACCTATGAGCTCCAGAGCGAGCTTCTTAAATGGCTCGCAACCGCCTGCTCTCTTCCACCGTGCACACAACTATTGCTTTCATCCCTCTCTCCTCACCTCTCCGCAACTCACTCCTCCCAACAACCCCTTCCACATACTTCGCCAACTGCACCCCATCTCCCCACAGCCCCCATTCTCCCCACAACCCACCATTATCTCTAACCACCTTGTCCTTTACTGCAGGCCCCAACGACCCATAAAGCTTCATAAAAAATTCAATAAAAAAGAATCACTAAAAATTCATAAAAAATAGTGTAATAGAATACATAATTATACTATACCTATATTATACATACCCATATTTATTTAATACATGAATAAACTCAAAAAAATAAAAACATATAAATACATATTCAAATATATTGTAAATATATAAATTATGTATATAAAATAATAAAATATAAAATACAAAAAAATTAAATAAATAATATACATGTATTTGTACTTATATTTATGCTTGTAAAAATTAACACATAATAAATAGGTCGATAAAAATAAATAAAAATCACCTAAAAGAGTACATAAAATAGGAAATAACTTTCATGTTTAAATAAAAATATATTATAATTTTTTACTATTTTATTTCTCTTTTATTTCTATTTTCATCTCTGTTTTGTGTTCTAGCGCCTAACGTGGATCAATGAGGTGTGAGCATTGGTTGACCCATCAGTCAACTGTACCCGTGCCTAGGTCTAGCCATGTCAGATGTTGTTGACCTCGTCTTCTCCCTTTTGACTCACCCGATTCATTCACCAATTGGACTCGGTTCCTTCACAAGATCTGTCCCTCGATCCTTGAACTTTCACACCATGATCTTTCTCGAGCAGAGATGCATCAATGCACCCGCAAACCCTAGCCGAAGTCACCTCCTTATTTAGCCTTGCCTCCAACCTCCATTTGAAATCGATCTATTTTGACCCATATTCATCCAATTTTCTCTTCATCTGGAGCATCCCTAGTGACGTTAGGTTATCTCGTGGGACTTAGGTGCGAAGAAGGAGGGAAAGGAATGTGATCCAAGCCTCGCCAGACTTACTCAGTCCACGCTATACTGCTCCCTGGTTTTTAGGTTTGAAGTTGCTATTTCATTAGCATTTTAGGTAGATTTCGATTTCTGTAACTTAGTGTAGTGTTTTATTTCAACATTTGATTTGTAGAGTAGATTAATTTTAGATTTTTATATCATTGGAGCCTTAAGCTCCAGCTCGAATTCCTTGCATCACAACTGTGATCGACCTATATTTCCACTCCATTTTCAATCTGCATCGCATCCTCCACGTTTCCCCCTTGTTTCCCCCTCGATTCTGCAATAATCGAGGTCCTCCAGGCTCTCAACTGCCACCTTCACTGGAGCTCATTCATGATGTTCATCCACTTTGCTTTTAGCTTCGTCTTTGGGCTGAGGACCTTTGCCTTGAGCTAGAGAACATTTTTTCCACGTTTTGGATGTCCACAAGCCTTCTGGAGATGAGTCGAAGCTCAAAATAGAGATCTAGGAGACCCAAGATCCAGGACCCCTTCGTTGGGTTCTAGACCATTTTAAGGGCATTTTGTGGGCACGGGGGAGCTTCAGCTCCATTTTGAGATTATAGGGAGCCCCACAGGTGGCCAGAAGACGGAGCTACACTCGATCGAAGGGGCCAAGTTTAGCTTTCTTCCCTGTTCTTCTAGCAAAGTAGAGGTCGTTCGATCGCTTGAACACTCCAGGTTTGATCACGACCGTTGGATCAGCTCATGTGCCAGCCATTCGATGAAGATCCATATTTGATTCACACCATCCATCGCCAAAGGGTTATCGAGTGACTAGCGGCACCACTTGTATAAGGGACCAGCCTTCCGTTGTTGAATCACACACAGTTTTGGGTATATTGCACTCTCGTCCCTCTACCTTATGTGTTTATTTTTAGTCCATTAAATTTTATTTGAAGTTGTAATATCTTTGTAAAACTTGCTACTAAGGACCTGAGCTTATTGTATTTACATTTCAATCCAATCCACGTCATCTTACATGCCTATGTGCATGAGGGGATGGGTATTTTGCATGGACACCCTTGAAAACTTCTGTATTTCCATTTAGCCCATGAACATCAACAATTAGTGTAATATTTTTTGGTAAATTTGTATATTGGGCCCTATTATTTTGGAATATTACATTTATACCCCTACTAGTGTGATGTTTTTTAATTGTGGAAAATTTCTCATAAGCCCCTGGATTTATTTGAAATGTTGTTAAATGCTCAAAAACTTTAAGGAAATTGCATAAAGGTTCTTATATTGCATATTTAATTTTGTGCATATATTTTAGTTCTTAAAATAATCATTTTGGATCTAAAAATTATAGGAAAATTATCTTAAGTGCACGGAATTGTATTATCACAAATATTTTCTTAAGGCAATTAAAATTATTTTTTTCTATAAAAATACAAAATATTGTATTTTTCTTATTTCACATTTAAAAATCCATAAAAATTATAAAATATTTTGAAAAAAATCTAAAAAAATCTTTGTATGTTTATTTAAACATATTTGATTTTCTGACCAATTATTTTTGCTAAATATTTTTAAAAACCCTTAAAAATCAAAAAACATCGAAAAACTTATAAATATTAAAAAATTCGTAGAAAAATCATAAAATTATGTTTTGAGTTTTAAATTTTCTTTGTATTTTCTAATATTAAAAAAATAAATTAGAGCTCAATCTGATTTAATAAATATTTATTAAGCCCATTTCATGTTCTCTAATTTACTATTTTGTCTATATTGTGTATTTCCCAATTTTAAATCCATAAAAATTCTCAAAAATTATAAAAAATACGAAAAATAAATAAATTTATGGAAAACCCCAAAATATTTTCCTTTGGAATTTTTGAGTTTATTTATTATATTTGAAAAATCAAACATCTATCTTATTCTTATATATATAATTATATGTTTGATATTATCTTATATTTTATTTTCTAAATTAAAAATTAAAGTTTGCAAAATCAAAAACAAAAAATAGATAAAAACTAAAAATTCACAGAAATGAAAATTAAAAACAAAAAATATTCTAAATTGTCTATTCATTTTGTTACTCTACCTCGTGTGCTAATTTGTAGTTCGACCCCTACTACTTGCATACTATACATATTCCTTGTAGGGTATAATAAAGTTTAGCTCACCAACAATTATTGTCTAATCATTGGTGTAGGTTAATTATTGATTGATTGGATTGTTTGAGTTCTAAGTGCCGAGAGAAGTGTCGATATATCGATTGTCGAATCCGACTTGTTGGACATTGCAGGTCCTCCAAGACTGGACGTTAGGAACCTCTAAATTTCCCTTCATCAAACTACGAGGGGAATAACCGAACAACGTTTACAATTTCACACGTTATACTCATACTTTATTAGTTTTGAAATTTAACATTTGGCTTTCAAAAGAGAGGAGAGAGTGATGGTTGGAGGATGAGAATAATGACATTGATTATGGTCATACATAGAATTCAAAATGGGTGTACACGAAAATTATACATATCTGTATGCAAGGTTGTTTATTTGTATGTATGTATATGTATATATAAAAATATACATGAGTATGTATATTAAAGAAATAATGGATTGTATTGGATTTGATTTCATTAAAGATCTAATCCAATCCATACTTGAACGGATTTGAAAAATTCCAATCCCATCCTATCGAGAAGAATGATAAAACCAAATCAATCTAATCTAATCCAATTCAGTAGCATCAGATTGGATCTGATTATAAAGCATCAGATTGGATCTGATTATAAATTTTATCTGATTCATATGCACCGCTAGTTTAAATTGTGTTCTACCTCAAGTATCTATCAATTTCGCAATCCATATTTTCCTTCCTCCCAATTTCCTATTTCTCCATACAACTTGCTACCAAAGGAGACTCAAGGAGGTATCAAGTACAATTGCATGATACTCTTGCTGCACCTTTTTTTTGTGTTCATAAATGCAGCAACAATAACACCCAATCTGAGGGCTATTACTATTTAGAATAGGCCAACCTTTATTAATTAGATGTGATCTTACATCAATATGAAAATCTACAAACTTAATTAAAAACATGCATGTAATGTCAACGTTTAAATTTATATATTGAAAATAACCCGAAACTTTGCATAAACTTACAAATAAAGAGTACATTTTAAGAGAAAAAATCTCATCATGCTCCATAAACTTTAACCCAACAAGAAACGATGACCAGATCTGATCGCCGTTGTTCTCAACAAAAATTACCATCCCAAATCAACTAGAAATTAAAATAGCATCTCACTTCATCAAACAACCTACTTATGTCGCAAGGTGGTGCTCGTAATAGACACATATTGTTGCATTGCTATGTTTTAGCCGTTTTGGTAAGAAATAATGCCACCATGGATAGGGTATGTATTAAGAAATATGTATTCATGTGCACTCCATATTATTCTATAGATCGATGGCTTCATTCCAATCCAATAATTGAACATGATATAGTATAACTGGATGTCATTCACTCCATTAAAATAAGATCGGATATGGGTATGGATTTTATGATAAATCAATCTTGGGATGTATAAGATAACATCATTTGGAAGAAAAAGTCACCTCAAAGGGACGGTTTGGACAATATTAAACAGCAAACTAAGAATAGTACACAAACATAATGCAAGTCCCCTTCACTTGATAACAAAATCCTCGGCATTTGAAATACATAGGTGACCCACAAAGTGGCCCGCAAATATGACGTTTTTGATAACCCATAATCACATATCTTTAGTATAATAATCCCTTCTTTACTCTCTGCGGAAGTGTTGATATCAAGGTTTTAAAAATCGAACCGAACCGACTAGTTGAACCGGCTAAATCAGGAATCGGGGGAAAAACGGTCCAACCATCCGATTTTTATTCGGAAAATAAAAACCAGTCAAAATCCGATTGGACCGCTCAAACCCGGTTGAACCAATTGAACCAAACCATCGGTTCAACCATCCATTTTTTTGACAAAAAATAATTTCCAATAAACTATACAATTTTTTTCAGAAATATTCATAATCTAGCCTCATTCTAACCCACAATAGTACCCATTTATCTCTTCTCCTTCACATATGCCAATGACTCATCATCACTTGCCCATTCATTCCATATTAACATTACCTATCTCTTCCGACATTATGTATGAAGTTGTCCACTTATAACAATAACGAACGAAGAAGACATTGTCATAGCCATACTATGAGAAGCAACAAATTAACACACTTGTCATTAATTTTAAAATTACATCACATATATGTATGTACATAAATTTTACGAATTATTATTATGTACTTTCGAGTTTTTTTAAGAACATTTATACCCCTAACTTTAAAGTAATTTCACTTGTGCTCCTATATTTTCTTAAAAAATTCACATTATCATCCTTATATTGATATAAGTTGGGAGCACAAGTGTACTAATAAAAGGACACTATTATTGATTTTTGTAAAAATAGAGGGCACATGCAATTGTATTAAAATAGGGATATAAGTATTATCGAAAAAACTTGGAAGGATAAGAGTAAACAAATTCTCAAAAGATATGATGTAATATTTTTCGTATTTATTTGTATGATATACCGGTCTAACTCGGTTCGACTTGGTTGAACAACACAAACCAAACCAACAATACAACGGTTCGGTCTTTTCCAATTTCTATGAACTGCTGACGTCATCACCGGTTCGACTGGTCGATCCCATTGGTCCGACCATAAAAATCAAAAACCCATACATACCCGATTTGATGTCCGGTTTGGTTTTTAAAACATTGGTTGATATCATAAAACTGGAGAGCAGGGATGGGTGCTTGATGTTCTAAGCAAGGTTTTTAAAAGCGAATCAGATACCGAATCGAAAATCTTGTTGAAATGATTGAATCGGGTCGAATCATATAATCAAATCGATTCAACTGAACGATAACATCATCATTATTTAAAATCAGATTAAATGGGATTGGTGAAAAAATGATTGATCCAATCCAATTCAAAAACACTGGTTGTAACCGCAGAGGAGTAGAGTTGTTTCGTATCGTCGTCGTCTCCAGCGAGAGGGATGGGGGTAAGTAAACCCTGCGGTGACCGAATCCCCAAAAAGGAGGAAGTGAGCAGTGGCTGTAGCAGAACCTGATCGGGGCACTCACGGTTTCCCCGATTCCCAATACCCCCATCCCTTTCACCTCCTCCCCTCCTCCTCCACTCTCTCTCTCTTCTGCCATCACTACCCCACAAGTACCAGTTCCACTACCACCGCCTCCTTCCCATGTCTTCCTCCCCTGCGGACTGACTGAGAGAGAAGCCAAAGCCAACAATTGCAGAGAGAGAGAGAGAGAGAGAGAGAGAGAGATCTCCTTCCCCTCTCAGCAACTCATGATCACTGTGCCACTGCAACCTTCTTAGATTAGATCCTTTCATACATAATAACCACCTTTTTCCTTCTCCGTCTCCCTTCTCCTTCCCTTCCTATATATATTACCAAATACCCACATCATCATGGCTCAACCATACCCATCAGAAGAACCAGCTGTTGCAGGAAGCAGCACGGGAGGCCTTGTTGGTGGCGGTGGTGGAGGAGGAGGTTTCCTGCCCTTCTACCACGTCCCCCAACAAAGCAGAAGGGAGAAGCTCCGCTACCCTCCATGCACCGACGTCATCGACCCCTCCCTCTTCATGGCCATGGCACCCCCATCTTCCAACCCTAACCCTAATATCAATCCACAGCTCGATGTGGAGCTGCAGTATCCGCACCTGTTCCCTCAGCAGCAACGCCACGTCTCCCTCTCCCTCGTCAGGGGACCCGCCGAGCCTTTCACCGGCTACGCCGCCGTCCTCAAGGCCTCCCGCTTCCTCCGACCGGCGCAGCAGCTCCTCGAGGAGATCTGCGACGTGGGTCTCACGCTGCAGCCCTGCACCGACGCCTCCTTGGGTGACCCCCACACCCTCGCCGCCTCAACCAGCGACGTCCACGGTGAGATTCGCCGGACCAAGACGCGTCTCATCTCCATGCTCGACGAGGTCAGCTGGTTCTTCCTATCTTTCTAATCATACCTTGTTTGCTTCAAATCTAATTTAATCCCATCAAATTGTATTAGCCCTCATGTTTTGTATATGGTATATATTATTAGTATGAATGTATGTTGTCGGTATTTCCCGTGGATTGATTTTGCTGCACATCTGATGATTGATTGATGTAGTTGAGTTGACGTGCTTCTGCGGTTGTTCCAATTTTTTATTGATATATACATACATACCGTCCACGAATAATTGCTCCTCCCTCTCTCATAGTCCCTGTGCATGATATCTTGTGTAATACGTATCTTTATAATCTAATCACTGTGGATTGTTTGTGATTTCGATGCGTGTATCATGATACCTTTTTACAAATTAACCACTGTGACATCAGCCAAAGAAGGTGTCTGAGCTATTTGCTGGAACTTGGAGTTTTACCACATTCATTGCTGCCTGATTTAATGCTTGCATGGGGAACTGATGAAAACAAAAGGACTTAGTACAGAAACCATTTGCAGACAAAAATAAATAGGATGGGTTGACCATGCATATAATCAGTCAAAGATCAATAGTTGTACATCTGACTGCATTCTCATCTACAATCTAATGCATCAAAGATATATCAGAAATACCCAAGAATTTTAAAAAAGGACTGCTCATCAATCAAGAACGATCATCGATCATCGTGGTTGTCCAATTGCAGGAGATTTTCCTTCCACTCTTGGTGGTGGAGGTATACCTAATTTTGTCATGCACATAAATACTTCTGCAATGGATATGTTTACTTCCTGCAGTTAACCAGATTTTATTTGTTATGCTTCTTGTGCTTTTTCTTTGTGTTCTACATTGATCGTGTACAAATTATATTCCCATTGATATTAATTAGTAATCTGACATATAGGTGTGCAGGAGATACAAACAATACTATCAACAGATACTAGATGTCGTCGCATCTTTTGAGTCGGTTGCTGGCCTTAAAAATGCGTCACCTTACACTTCCCTTGCATTGAATTCGATGAATAGACACTTCCAATCACTGAAGAATGCCATATCCGATCAGCTCTACTTCACAGAAAGAGCACCGGGCAAAGAATGCCACTCCAAAGATGAACTGTCTGGCTTTGGCATCTTGAATGGGGGGCTTTGTTACCCAGGCACTTCGGCTCGTGCTCCGGGGCCTATTCTCCAGCCCAATGTCTGGCGCCCACAGCGAGGATTACCTGAGCGTGCTGTTGCTGTTCTGAAGGCATGGCTCTTCGAACATTTCTTGCACCCGTAAGTATTTGAAATGTCACTTGTCTTTGTTAACTAATTCTGATGGCATTGTCCAATATCCCAAATTAGTCGCAAAAAATCTTAAATATATCTGAAATATTTTACTTTTACTGTAATCAATGCAAACTTATCATTGGTCATGAAGAGAAATTGCTCCTTGCCTTAAAGAAGAATAAAGGCAATTAAATGAGCCTTATGTATTGCACCCACCATATCCATTTAGGTGAAGAATCTAAACCCACTCGTGAAATGTAAAGGAGATTGGATCGCAGTCTGATAGAGGTTGTTAAGGACGAGATATTTTTGAGAAGTTGGATGCTTGATTCATACACCTTGTCCCATATTTGTTAATTCCCATGAAACCTAAGCTCACCATAAGTATCAGTGATAGTTGAGCGGAGATCGCGCCAATCATCTGCTGCTTGTCTCTTAGCTGATATTGTAGTCTTTGTGAAAGTGGTCATAATACTCATAACATGTTGGGCTAGTTGACATACCAGCTAAATTATTGATATTGAGTCAATCGACAAACTGTTGAATTTTATGTTTATAATGGTTTTATATGAATAGTAGTAAACCGTCATCTTATTCTTGTGGAAATTTCAACTTTTCGACTTAGATGGCTGACACTATTGTCGTCATCAGGTATCCTTCTGATGCAGACAAACATATGCTCGCCCGACAGACAGGTCTATCAAGAAACCAGGTAATCAACGTGATCTAATTATGTGGATATATCAATAGCACATTGTTTCTGTTTCGTGAGCTATAGATTTACAGCAAGTAACTTGATATTTGTTGCAAAAATCAAAATCACAATTTCCTATATATTTAACAACCGCCAATCATGCTTAATGTCAGTTTTCTTTCTTGTCGGGACTTCCATCCGTCTCATTATTATTTGGTTTAGATCCATCGAGCACCTTTGAATTAATGGGTCTGCCGTTCTGGTTTTTCTTTTTGTTTAGAAGCAGCATCTTCTCCGATCATAATGTTGCGAAACCAGTTGATTGCTCTTGCTGTTTGATAACGCTGGCAACCAGATTGACTTCCCAACATTATTCCATCGTATAGGAATATTCAACCCCAGTTGGGGTTTGCTTTTGACAAATATTCTTGTCCTCCAATTCTCATCACTTAAAGAATATAAACTGCAATGGATTTCCTTCATATTCTCTGTTTTGTAAAGCACCAAGTGTTCAACTACTTTAATTATCTGGACATGAAGCGATTCCTCTGGGAATAATTGGACCATTGATACTGATCAGGTCTCCAATTGGTTCATCAACGCACGAGTGCGGTTGTGGAAGCCGCTGGTGGAAGAAATACACGCGCTCGAGATGCGACAGGGACGCAAAGCGCCCGACCAACAAGCTGATAACCATGGCAGCACAGCGCAAGCCAACGCCCCCTCTACCTCCACCAACGACCACCCTACGGAGCAACCGAGTCAGAGCAATCCTCCCAAGCGATACCGAAACGACATAGCTGAGATGTC
Source organism: Ottelia alismoides (assembly GCA_037367405.1). Taxonomy (NCBI): domain Eukaryota; kingdom Viridiplantae; phylum Streptophyta; class Magnoliopsida; order Alismatales; family Hydrocharitaceae; genus Ottelia; species Ottelia alismoides. The sequence continues at coordinate 401,866 of JAZKJV010010176.1, read as the reverse complement.
GAATAATATAGAAGAGCAGATGAGCTTCTCTTTCAATGAATTCTCCGACGGCCGCATCGCTGCAGGTGCTCCCATGCCCAACTCCGGTAACGGTGGTGTCTCGCTCACCTTGGGGCTCCATCAGAACAATGGGGTGTGCTTGCCTGAAACCTTGCCGTTCACTGTTGCGCGGCGTTTCGGTCTTGAGGACACCAGCACTCCCTATGCCGTCGGAGGTTTCGAATTGCAGGACCGGCACTTCCGTAAGGATATCGACGGCCAGTTGCTCCGTGATTTTGTGGGATGAAGGTCGAGATTTTTTCGTTGATGGTCTGTTTGTAACAATTGTCACATTGAGATTCTCCCATTGGAAGAGAGTAACTGTGCATGCTCCATATACTTGCAGCTGTACTATATATATTTCACGTCAGGGTTGTGAATTGCACAGCTCTTCGATGATTTGATCACATATATTTATACGAGGTCAGGGGTGCTGAGATTACTGGATGATGTGTCCATTTAATGGCTATTATTATTATTTAATTATACGTGCAATTCAACTGATCGAAGGGGGTGGGGGCTCAATGTTGACGGAAGTATCGGGAGTGGAGGATATGGTTCTTAATCTCTACCTATACCATTGGGGGGAATGCCATGGGTGCTTTGTAGGAAAGCTGAGGGTGCGTTTGGTTCGTGGGTTATCCAGGGGTGGATAACCCGGTTTTGTGTTTGTGTGTTTGGTTGGTGGGTTAAGGGTTGGGAGGGTTTGTGTGATATGATTGTATTGGAATTTGAAAAAGTTGGTAATTTATTATGGTATGATTGCATTGAAATTTGAAAAAGTGGGTAGTTGTTGTGATGTGATTGTATTGAAGTTTGGAATGGTGAGTAGAAGTTAAGTATTTTATGATTTTTAGATGATATGATGGTATAATATATATTTTTTTATGGGAAGGGAGTGTGCCCCATTAATTAGTTAAAAGTGGGGGTTTTGGAGGGTTACCCACCCAAAGTGAGGGGTAACCCACCAAAAGAACGCACCGTGGAAATGACGTGTTTCCCTGCAGAGACCTGTTTCCCTGCATGGGGGAATGGAGTTGCGTTGGAAATGACATGTACTGTATAATTACCATGGGAAATGGGATGTACCGTTTACATATTTACTGAGGTCTTTTTTTATGATTAGCGCGGTATTGTAACCTTGGGGTTTCACACGTGCATGATTACAAGCCTGGTACGTACTCGTGTATGTTATTAAAAATAGGGAGGATATGGAACAGCCGAAATATGGCTGTATATCTAATGCTCACGGAAGTGGGTCATGAGCGATGTAGATCACCACATGATAATTTAAGCTTGGGCCATTTCGGGTATTTGCCAATGAATTCGACTAGGTCTGAATAAATTAAATGGTTAGGGTCCATTTTCTTCAATAACAACTTGAGTTCTGCTTGAGCCTTTGTATCATTCATCTTCCCTCATCACTTAAAATGTCTTTGCTACTCTACTGGATGTTGATCTACCTTGCCAACCTTTATATCTTGGCTCAGTCTTTCGAATAGCAATGGATGAAGTTCGATCTTTTGTCGGAGGTTGGGTTGAGGAGCTTTACCAGGCTGAGTGACCTATCAGATGCGTAAGCTTGGACACAGAGATGATAAAATGCAAGATGCAGTGGTTTGGTGCCGGAAAGACTAGGTGGAAAGATAATGGTCGAAAAAAAACCCTTCGGGGTTGAGGAGATCGCGTCGGTGATGAGCTCCAATCGGAAGCAATATGTTTTGAAGGATTGCAAGCCATAAGATTCTTGCACCATGGGTAAATTATGGTTGGAGAAGGCAACCATGTATTCATCACTGTCCTACCAAAAAATTGCTCCACTTTCTTCATTGGATGCTACCTATTCATTTGCTATTGCGATGTGATCTGTAAGATCTTCCCGCCGTTGATCTCCAGGCTTGCTGAGATCCTTTCCCATCTTTGGAAATCAAATGGCCTTCCTGAAAGGTTAATCCATTGACTATAGCATTAGTCCAGCGCAAGAGCACCTTCGGCTTTTACCAAATGATTGGTGGGCAAGAGGGCTTGCCTACGGATTGATTCAAGTAAGGATTTAGGTTTTGTGGACCATAACTTCTTGCGGGAAAAGATAGATGGACATGGCCCTTTTTTATGCTTGAATAGGCAAGATCCATATTTGCATCACAACTACCTCTATTTTAAAAAATAGTTTAGGTAAGCAACTCCTTTTCTATTCAGGTGAATGGATAGGCTTTTCAAGAGCTAATGTATCTCGCAGAGGCTGACCCCCCGGCCTCCTTGCATTCACAATAGCCATGGTGTCCCTCTCCGGCTTTGTGGTGTGTTGTCACTTAGAGGAAATTCTCACCTGTGATGGGGGGAATCCTTGAGCCCATATTCAGCTTATCTACGATGATGACGTCCTCTATCTTCTATTATTGCAGAGATTTCTAGATGTCATGAAAGGCATCCCATCAACTTTCATCTGATCTCATGGAGCCCATCTCCTCTTTCATGGACCTTGTTGCTCGTGGGGACTCTCACCTACTGGGGAGGACAAATCTTGAGCATTGGTTCACCTTATCTGTGACAGTGACTTCCTTTTCTTCTGCAAATCATCACTGAGATCCTTAGGGTTCGTTTGGTTGCAGGGTTGGGCATAGGGATGAAAACGGATCGGATACGGATCGGATATGTCTATTTCCATATCCATATTCGCTTCATCTCTATCGAATACGAATACGGATACGAATATGATTCGGATATGCACTAAGGAAACCATATCCGTAAAAATACAGATACGAATCCGAAACGGATATATATCGAATCCGAATACAGATCGAATAAAGAGCGGATCCGTATACGGATCGAGTAAAGAGCTAATCCAAATATGAAACGAATAAATAGTAAAATCAAAATATGGTTCCAATAAACATGGAATCGAATATGGATCGAATAAAGATTATATAAGAATACAAATTGAATTTTTTATCATAGTTCATTGTTATTTTAAAAAAATAGCAATGAAATATAAACAAGTTACATCACGACAAAATGGAGCATTGAGGTGACATGTGTTCTTGACCGAAAGCAAAAAGGAGATAGGATTTCGTAACTGTTGTTCATACCCATCCCCAAACAAACAGAACTTTATTAATATCATTAACATGTTATATTATATAATGTGTAATACTACTATAATAATACGGGTGTGGCTTATATTAAATTAACTAATATATAAAAAATATTAAATATTGTATTCGGATATCCGGATCCGAATCCGGATATTCAAGCCATTACCATATCCATATCCGTATCCGGAAAAATTTTATAATCCATATCCATATCCGATCCGTATTCGATTAATATTCAGATACGGATATCCGTATCCGGCAATTTTTCAAATACGGTAAGCGAATATTCGGATATATCCATATCCGTTTTCATCCCTAGTTGGGCATGGTTGGGTTGGGTTGGATTGGGCTGGGTGAAATAGTAAACTGTGAGGAGGGAGTACTCCTGTGAATAGTACCCCAGCCCAACCTAACCCCTGCCCAACCCTGCAACCAAACGAACCCTAGGGGCATGTTTGGTTGCAGGGTTGGGCAGGGTTGGGCTGGGCGAATCTGAGAGGCATTCTGTAATCTTAGTACTGAAAGTCAACACCACAAAAAGTATTGTTTAATTCAAAGATCAGCATGGACTAAGTTATCTTGAAACTTAAGGTGGTGAGAATTCGCACTTGATCTAAATGATAACTCGGTCGTTGTATCGGTCAGGTGTATTTTTTTAGAAAAAGGATGGTGAAGTCCCTAGTGGGACCCAACGCCATAGTGATTCGACAAGGTGGATTTTAACAAAAAATCTATCCTGTCTTATTTATACTCCTAAACTCAAGTGTATAGCGTTAGGTACGAGAGTGTAGAATTCAGGGAGGCAAATGGTTGGAAAACTAGGGTTAAACTATAGAAAACTAATTTATTTATTTACTTTTTAGAGATTTTTCTGGATTTTTATTTGATTTTGGAAATTTTAAGTATTTTGTATTTTTTAGGTTAGAAAATATTTTGTATTTTTTATTTGATTTTTATTATAAAATTTTTTTGTTGTAATCTTTATTTACTATTTTTATGAATTTTTAAGAGGTTTTTAGAATTTTTATGGATTTTTGTTTAATTTTAAAGTTGAAAGTTAGATTTTTTAAATATGTGAAGTATTTTCAGATTATAAGATTGAAAACAGTGCAAAAATATTTGTATTTTATTTTTACTGGAAAGTACGAGAAATTATCTTTAAAATGATATGTTGTATGTATTTTTGTGATTTTCATTTATCTAATTATGAATTTTCTAAGATTCTTCATATTTTATATTTTTTATTGATTTTAGTATTTTATTTTTATTTTGTTTTAAATTTATTATGTAAAATGTAGTGAAATATATTGGAGCTAATTTTTATTAGATATTTAAAGAAGTTTTATATTTTTATGAATTTTAAAGTTTGTTATATTTTTGTATTTTTTAATAGACAATATTTTTATTTTTAAAAACTTATTTAATATTGTATATATTATAGTATACATTATTTATATATATATATTTATTATATTTATTATATTTTGTATTTTATTTATAATGTATTATAAAGTATAATATTATGTATGCAGTTACAGGGACATAAACGTAATTAATCTGTAAATAAGGTTGCTCGTGGAAATATATAGAATTTGGGAGGACTCACGCATAAATATTCCAGAAATTCACGTGCTAATCATGTATTTGCTCTTGAGAGGGGCCTTATCATAATTTACAATACTATGTAGGGGGCCCCTACAATTTGCCCAGAGATCACATGCTACACACGTGTCTGCCACACACATTGCATGTGCACATCACTCAAGGCTTGAGCAATTACGTTTTGGTCCTGATGCATGTCGCGAAGTCGAGCTTTCGATATGTGGCGAGATGAGGGTCGTTTGATAGGAGTTGGTCTCACGGTTCATGTGTCATGTATTCCTCCCCAAATTAGTAGGACTCAAGTGGCAGCGTTTCGTTGGTTTCACGACTGAGATGCTCAATTTACGATCAACTGTCTACGACGTAGAGATGACTAGCCAGAGCATCGTGTTAAGTAGTATCTAAAGGTCAACCTTGATTCTCTTTCTTTTTCTTCTTTTCCTTTTTCACTTCTTCTCCAAATAAGTATTTTCTAAGGGACTAGCAAAGGTAAAACATAGGGGGTGATGAATCCATGATTCTCACTCTTTATTCTTTTATTTTAGCTATTTATCTTGGCAAAGCATCATGTCGATAGGTGTAAATACAATAAGTTAGCATTTGGCATGCATATGTTAACTGTATATAATTAGCATGTATTTATGCAAAAATAAAAGAATAAACGAGAAGAAAAAGGAAGGGGGTATTTAGAATAAATACAGAGTGATCTGAACCCCAAGAGAAGGTCAAGCCTTGACCTGATCGCCAAACAAAAGGAATAGAGAGAAATAGGGCCTACTTTATATTGTATGTATCATTTATATCTATAAATAATTATTTTTGACAAAATAAAAAATAAAAAATTCTTTTACCTCCTTGTCTTCTTTCCTAAAAAGAAAATAAAATAAAATCAGAAAAATAACATAAAAATTAAAATAAAATCATCTCTCACTTGTACAAAATACGTGTATACAAAAAACATTCATTATTTATTATATAACTATACATAACTAATAAAAATAAAATAAAAATTATTTTAGACACCTAAAAATATCTTGTAAAATAAATAAAATACAAATTGGAGATATTTTATAAAAAAATAACAAAATAAAAATAATTGTACAAAATACATAGATATATTATGCATGTATATACTATTATATACTATATAGACCCTAAATTATTTTTCATAAAAATAATCAAAAATCACAGAAAAATTCCTTGAAAAATAAAAAATATTTCTTTTTTTGAAAACTTTTTGATTTAAAATCATTTATTATTTTTTATTGAATTTGTAAGTATTATATAAATTCCTATTTTCTGATTGGTCCAGAAGGGTTTCTTGACCCCCGTCAACGCCCCCTCCTAGCTCGGGTCGGTTCAAAAACCCATCGTCGGAGCCTTTTCTCCGATTTATCCCACCAAAATTTGAGCTCCTCTATGCTCGAATCTTGGACCCTTGATTCCTTAGACCTCCGTAATCCTCGCAGATTCCTTAAATGATCCGAATCGCTCTTGGGTCTCGCGCTTCTCGTTGATCCTTATAGACCATCAGGCTGCCTATATAATCTCTCTTCCGTATCCACAGTGCCCTAGCTCGTTCCTTGCCTATTCTTCCACCCCCAGCGACCTCAGGTTGAGTGACAACTACCGGAGGAGCCCCTCGGAGTGGAGTTTGGTTGTCAGAAGACGTGGCTCGGCCTCGTGGCTGGCGTGCATCGTTGTGACAAGCCTACCGGCCTTCCACAGCTTGGTCGAAGCCACAACCTCGCTCGTCACCTTCGCCTGGAGCTCCAGAGTTCATTTCAAACTTCAAGTATCCGCCATTTTGCTTCCTTTCATCCATTCGATTCGTTCTTCCATTTTGCACCATCGCACCTTCCTCCGCCATGCTCTGATCATCGGAGCCCCATCTCATCGTCATATCCTTATCGATCGAACCCTATACGCATGCTCACCCTTCCTCTGCAACCTGATCACCCTTAGGATCGACCATTAGGTCGAGATTGAGGCTGGATCTCCTCTACCACCTTCATCGGAGATCGAATCCCGCTCCCCTTTGCTTCTTTCTGTTTTTTCTCCAATAACAAGCACCAGAGCTTCGCCCCGAGTCTTCTCTACTCTTTACATGCACCTGTATGTAAGGGCAGCTCCATCAGGAAGTCCGTCTGTTTAGGCGGAGTAGCTACAGACGGAGCCACCCTACCCCGATCATCCGACCGTTGGCACCGTCCTCAAACATGCCCACGAGACGCGGAGCACCTCCACGACCATATTAAGCTCTTCAACACCTCCATCCGAGTGTTGGATCTTCATCTCCGCTTGGTTGAAGGTCACCCCAGATGAGTTCTTTCGGTATCTTCAACCACCGTTGATCAGGCATGGCCTCTCCAGGTTTCATCACAGTCGTCCCTCACCCCCTTTTGTCAGACGTGTCAGATGCACGATTAATGGCGATCTAGGCCGACATTCCCTACATCATCTGATCCCCACAGACGCCTCTCGCCCGTACACCTGCTCTACATTCCTGCTCCGTCAGATCATCAGTCGAGTAGATCAAAGCCTTCAACAACCGCCATTGTTAGAGCACACCACGTGTCCCCACCCCCACACGCTCTGCACATGCCCTGTGAGGGTATATTACACTATCTTCCCAGCAGTTTTTCTGCTTTACTTTCTAGTTTGTTAAGTAAAGTTGTAGTTCAAACTTTTTGCATATTAGACCATTAAATTTCCAGTATTTGTACTTTAGTCCTTCGAGTCTGGATATGCGTGCACACTTTTGTGGTGTTTTTGCAAAACATGTCCTATACTTACTGATTGTTATGATGTGAATGAAATATTTCCTATATTTGCACTTATACCCCTGAGCGTGATTTAATGAGCATGTGTGTTTATTTTGCGGACATTTTGCATTGATGCCCATGGATTTTTTGTATGTGTTGATGATCAGTATAGAAACTTTAGGATAATTGCAAATAGGTCCCTATAACTGGTGTCTCTTATTTTCAATCAAATAATTATTAAATTGACTAAAAAATTCCACAAAAATTACTTTTAGCTTCCAATAACGTGTAATATTTTTGGTAATTTTTGTGACTCGATTTAATTTTATTTGGTATTTTCTAAAAATAAAAAACCTGAAAAATGTATCTGTCTATTTTCTAAAATACCAAAAAATTATAAAATAGACAAAAAATTATATAAAAATTTCTGTTTGTTTTGTTTAGTGTGTTTTCACTACATTATATTTTTTTACATTATCTTTTATAAAAACATTAAAAATTAGAAAAGATTAAAAATCTTATAAAATATCATTAAAAATTCTACAAAAATAAAAAAAATGAGATTTCAGTTGATGTGGTTAGGTATTTTTATCTACTTGATCATAAAAATTAATACCAGGACATTTGGGCAAAGTTTAAATTTGCCCTACCGTCCAGGCTGTACATTGCCTTATTGTTTTGAGCTTGTTTCATTTTTATAAAATCTTATAAAAATCAAAAAATATCATAAAATCACCAAACACATCAGCATATTTGAAAAATATAAAAATATTTGTTATTTCTAAATTTTGTATATTTTTAATCTAAATAAAAATTGTGAAGGCTTCTTTGTGGCTTAGTTTTCTTATTGTTTTATTAGCTTTCTCTCTATTTTGAAAAATAAAAAAATTGCAAAAATCAAAATTAAATAAAAAGTGTATTTAATGTTCTGAACTTGATTACTTCATACATTTATGTGCTCCTTGTGTTTGACCCTGGTCGCAATACCAGGTTAAATAAATAGCGAAGACTGCTTACATTGGATTTTGTACTTGTGATTGTCTTAATTGTGGTCTTGATTTTCTTGTTGAGTTCGATTGAGTGATTGAGGTCACAACGACCTTTGATATCGCTTAAACTCGATTCATTAGTCGCTCATCATCGGCGTAGTGGGAGGTATCGACGGTGAAGGCGCGGGCTGGGCGGTGATGAAGATCGGTTGTTGGGGGCATCGCGGCGGAACGTGTAGGGCACATGCGAAGACGACTGGAGGGGCTTGCAGGAGGCGCGATGTGGCTAGGCTGGGGTGACGGGCTTCGGGAGGCGCATAGGGCTACTACAGGCAGAGTGGTTGCGGGTCGCGACGTACCCAGGCGAGGGCGGCACAGCTGCTTTTTGCAGGGCGCGGGTGAGGACTCGCGGAAGGGGGCACTGGAGAGCACCGCACCACGTAGAGTTGGAGGTCGCACGGTGGTGCTTGGAGGGGTGGTCTGAACGACGCTCACGGGCACGCCGCTGGAGGAGCGACCGCGGTTCTGAGTTGATAGCTTGCGGGAGGCAGTTACACCGCGAGCGACGATGGTGGATAGCCGTGCGAACAGAGGAGGGCCGGTGAGAGGTTAGAGCGGGACGAAGGACTTGCTCCTCTTTTTTTATTTTTTTTGTTTTTTATATATGTAAATATGAGTAATAAAGAAAAGTTTTTTTATATATTTTTTCAAATGAAAACTGTAGATAGAGAATAGATTTTTATATTTTTTTATTTTCCTACAAAACAATTGTAAGAGACAAAAACAATTATATGTTTTTATTTATGTTTTTTTATTTATTTATAAAAAATTAGAATGTGAATGTGAATGGGGATCCGACGAAAAGCGAGGAAAGGATCCGTGTCTCCTACCACCATGTGTGGTCGGAGTTGAGAGATCGTGATAGGTAGGAAAGAACGTGGAGAGATCGAGATGTGAGATGATAAATCGAAATGGAAGACAAATGCATGGTGGGTATTTTTTGGGATATGGATCTCACCTCGGGATCGGATACACTGTGATGGCCTCGACGAGGACCGACTCGCTGTCACCGAATGGCTCGAAGACTGGAGACCCTTCTTCGACAAGGTTGCCCTCAGAGATCGGGCTCCTCTACACCAAAGATTGTTCAAAGAATAATGAAGGAGGAGGAAGATAATAAAAAGAGAAAAAAATAAAAAAGAAAGGTATATACAAAAGAGGGATGTGTTTAGGTGGAATTAATAAAATAAATTAATTAGTTAAGTGATTAAAAATGAATTTCAGAAATAAATAAAATAAATAAATTAATTAATTTACAAAAATTAATTAGCCACCTTAATTGTGGCTATTTAAGATATAAAATCATATCTTTATATACAAGGTATGTTATCAAATTAAATAATGAATAAATTAAATAAGTAAATCTAAATTTCGTAATTAATTTAATTTAATTAATTAATGTTAGATATTTAATTGTTTGGTAATTTTTATGTAAGGAAATTAGTTATATAAAAATATTATATACATGTAGTACAATATACATATGTACAAGTAAGGAAATTGTTTTTAAATATTTTTTTATTTTATTTTTTTTATTTTTTATTTTATTTTTAATGAAGATAATATTTACAATTATTTATATTATTAATAAAAACTAAATATGAATAAATATATACAATAAATGGTAAAACTGCACAAACCACCCTAGAAAACCGACTTTTCAACCGTAACTCCAAAAATTATGGAACCATAACCATTTGAAAGGTAATTTAATTTAGAGTACAATGGAAGTGAGTTTGATTCAATTTGAGTTCCTATAGAGCCTGAATTAGTCTTTCAATGACATTATTGAAAATTGTACATTATTTTGCTTTGCAATTATTTTTAGTATTTACAAAACATTTTTATTTACAACTTTTGTTTAGAAAAATATTTAATTTGAGGTCAATTTATGTACAAATAAAATAATACAAGTTTTGTATAAATATACAGGGAAAAGTATTTACAAAATATTTTTGGATTTTTGAATTAAAGACCCTATTTCCCCCTACTTTATTCATGGTCGATCAGGTCAACTCTTGACCTTCTCTCGTAGTTCTTATTTTATCTTTTATTTTTCTTTTCCTCTTTGTTCTTTTATTTTGAATATAAAAAGTGTTAAAAATACATATTTAACAAATACATGCAAAATGATAATTTCATGAAATTAGTGGGTATTTATAGATGTTTGACTAAAGAAATGAAGCTAAAATAAAAGAATAAAGACGATGAATCGTGGATTCATCACCGCTCAAGAATGTAGCCTAGTTTATGGGTGAACCATGTAAATATGTATGTCTTTGTGCTTACATGATTGATCATTTGTGTGTGTTCGGATTCATTGATTCACAACAAATTCATATCAGGGTATCAGGTTCTATCAGGATCATCAAGCAAGAAGATGTCAGACAATCTGAAGATCGATAAGTTCACTGGAAGGAACATATACAGTTTATGATAGATCAAGATGCGTGCCCCCAAGCAACATGACATTTAGGCACAATTAGAACAAGAGCGTGGAAGGCATTCAGACCCTTCAAGTTCACAGTGCAGGAAGAAAAGGTGCACTTGGCGATAATGCATTGTTTGGAAGATGAGATCAATATAGAGGTTGCCATTGAGGATTCTGCAACCGTCTGTGGTTGAGACTCGAAAGTCTGTACATGAAGAAGTTTCAAACCAACAAGTTACCACTAAAGCAATGTTTGATCTCTCTCAATTAGGAAGGTACATCTCTTAAATAACATTTACGCTATTGAATTAAGGATTTTCGCTGATCTTATATTCCACACAAAGCAGTAATACAGTCTTTAAGGTGACCGGATGAGAGCCTCTCTTCAAACAACAATTAAGCCATAAAATAGATCAACATTGCAAAATGAAAATGTGGAGTTAAGATTTATTATAACTCTAAAAGTTATGTGTATAGGTGTAATAAATATGTGTAGAGGTCGAACACATGGAGCAAGAGGAATAGAGCACATAAATTGGCAAAAGACAATGGTACTTTGTGTTTTTAAATGATTTTTGGTTTTTTATTGTTTTTTTTAATATTTATTTTTTGGATATATATATATATATATATATTATGTTTTTATTTTTATAATTATTATTTACTTATTATATTTTATAATTTTCATTTTCCTTTTAATTTCTGGAATATATATGCATATATGTATGTAGATAGTATAGATACTATAATATCTAACTAGGATATATATATATAATAAAAAAATCTATAAAATACCTAAGGTATAGTCCTTTTTATTTTTAAAGGGTATTAAAATATATTTTTATTATTTTATAATTATAATACTAATAATAGCAATATAAGTAAATATATATATATATAAATATACAAAATAAGTTAGTATATATATAAATAAACCTATAAATAACAAATACACCAAAGAAAAATCTTTTCCTTTTTTATATTCTAATCCATTTCGAGTATTTTATCATTTTTTACTCTTTTTTTCAAAGTTTTAATTGAATAAAACAAGAAAATAGTGAGCAATATTATATAACTGACTTGTTTTGGATTTAAAAATGGATAAATGGATCAAAAACTTACAAAAATAATATTGATATATATATATATTATATATGCTATAAATAAAAATAAAAGTAGAAAAATGGATTTTTTAATTTTTTTCAATTATTTTTAAAAATTTAAGGTTAGAAAGGGTTTGTAACTTTTTGTTTTCTTCTGTATTTTTAGTGATTTTTTATCTATAGATGCAAGATACAATAATCAAAAACCTATTTTTTAGATTTTTTTTCATAATATTTTTCTAATTTTTATGGATTTTAAATGCAAATCGAGAATAAAAGAAAAGTTTTTGGATTTTTAAAATAGAAAATTGTTTTAAATAGACTAGCAAAAAAATATGATATTTTATAATATATCATCCATTTAAAATAAAATTTCTACAAATTTTAAATGTAAAATGATATTTCTAATGCAATAAATAAAGAATATAAAAATACAACATTGGTAGGGACCGATTTGCAAATAAAAATAAATAAAAATGCAATCAAGAATAAAAAGATGAAGTTCAAGGGCCACTGTGTAAATTTCTCACAAATATTTTAATCGTAAAATACTAGCAGGGGTATAAATGCAATTTATAAAATACGATAGTGCATACATGCAAATATTTAAAAAGTTCTGAGTAGAATTACAAAATTTTTGGACTAAATAATAACACCAAAGCTCGGGGGGTCCCTATAAAAATCCCACCACCTCACTTTTATGTGCACATGACGTAATACTGTGAGGGACCTAAGTGCAAATAGAGAGGCATATGGGTTCTACTATAGATATTACAAAAACTTTTACATTACAAACAATATTTTAGGGACTAAAGATAAAATACAAAAATTAGGGTAGATATGCAAAATTACCCCCGTTGGCAGACTGATGGATCCCTTCCACTAACACATGTATCGCGTGCAGGACGACCGATGACGCTTCGACTTTGGACAACCCATATTAAATCTGGGCATATGATTTGATGGCTAAGGATGCAAGCATCAGTTGACTATAGTCAAAACTGGAGTGTCTCGATGATCGGATGGTTGCTGCTCTTCACCAAGAATAGGGAGGAACAACAACACGAGCGAGCTTCGATCAGCTCCTCCTTCCTCCTACGGTAGCTTTGTGACGCTCCTCTTTGGATCAAAATGATCCTGATGTCTCCTTCCAATGATATGAAGCTTCGGAAGGGTTCTTGGGGCTTGGGTGAGGTCCAACAAGGTCGAGGAAGCTTTGGAACCCTAGGACCCTTCCTCTCAATCAAAATCAACCAAAGTCCTTATCCTTCAGAACCTACACGTGAAGCTCACGTATGCAAAATAGGGTCTCTTGGGATCTAATCGGGGCAAGATGAGGAGAAAATGAGTCGGGTGGAGGGCCTCCGACAAGCGGTGGAGCAGAGGCCCTGATCTCTTGATATGGGGAAGATTAAGGTGTATGGAGGTGATTTGTACATATTATATATGTATATATAATATATATAATATATTTTTCTGAGGTGATTTGTACACTTAAATAAATATGTATTTATTATATAGGTATATGTATGTGTATTTCATCCACGTATTTTTGTTTGCTTATTTATTTTATTGTATTTTAATGTTTTTACTATATTCTAATTATGCACATGAATTATAAATAATATTTACCAAATCATAAAAATGTAGAAATGTGGAATATATACAGAATAAATAAAATGATCATTTTATTCAGGTATAATGTACAATAGGGATCCAAACCTAATTAATACATCTTAACTCCAAATGAATGAAACCACTTTAATTAAATAGATTATTAAAAGTTATAAACACTTAAAAGTGATTTTGGTCAATTTTGATACAATATGGAGAAGATACATGTCTATGAAGTAGGGGATTTTGGCTTTTGTCTGAGTGTATAAAGCACATTGTGCATTATTTTTATGTGAAATAAATTTTATATTTTCCTATTTATTTTTATCTACAACTTTCACACAAAGTTTATTGATTTGGTGTATAAATAATACAAAATAGATATGCCCCAAAAAGGATTATTAGGGAATTAAAAATTAAAGTTTTGTTGTGTTTTTGGTCGTTATCTCACTCGACATTATTCATTATGAACCCTATCATTAAGAGGCCTAGGTCTCGGGATTTAAGGTCATTCAATGCCTATGGTATTTCATTTCCTTTTCTTTTCCTTATTCTTTTATTTTTAGTTTTAAATACAACATTTTATACAATATTTACTTGATAAATACTAGATTCTATTTTATGTAATGTAATGTTATATACATGCATTTAGCTAAGGTTTAATGACCCAAGTGAAAGAATAAAGGTGATGAAATGGAAATTCATCAATCGCTTAAACACATTGTTGGTGGATTTAAATATATGTTATGATTGAAGATGAGGATGTTGCTTTGATTTTGTTGGCCTCTCTTCCGCCATCATATGATAATTCTATGTAATAATTTATTGTGGGAAGAGAATCGATAATCATAGAGGAAGTTCGCGTGAGTCTGTATAAATGTGAACTTAAACATATGGCTGCCAGGAAGCAGGACTCTAATGCTACATGTTTCGTTATGACTCATGAAAAGAGTAATGTTGGTTCTAGCTCCGTTAAGAAGGCAAAGCAGAAGTCCAAGTCAAAGAATGAAAATTCTAAGTACAACTGCAATATGGGAAGGAACCTAGGCATTGGAAGGACTCTTTGAAGAAGAAAAGGAAAGCCATGTCTATCGGGGTGGCTCAAAGAGGCATAGATTCTGAAGATAATTTATTTCTCACTACCACATATCATAAGATGACATATAACACATGGATTCTTCATTCAGACTGTTGTTACCATATGACTCCCAATGAAGATTGGTTCCTATCATATAACACATGAAAACATCACCATGGGGAATGATGTAGCGTGTCAGATTGTAGGGATCGACTCTGCTAAGATCAAGATGCATGATTGTAGAGATTTTCCATTATTTGAGAGGAACATTGGATATTGGCCTCACTACAGAAGAGATTTATAATATTTGTTTGTTGGGTATTTTGATTTGGACTATGATGCATATGTTGATGGAAGAAGATCAATGACTAGCTATGTCTTTACTTTGGAGAGTTCTGTCATTAATTAGAATGCTACTTTAAATCCATCAGTTACTTTGTCCATGACAGAGGCTGAATATATGGTTTTTCAAAAGTTGTGAAGAAAGGTATCTAGATGAAGGGCTTAGTTGGATATCTCGATCTACAACATAATCAAGCTATCATATATTGTAACAGTCTTAGTGCAACATGCCTAGAAAAGGGTCATGTGCATCATGAGAGGATCAATTATATAAATGCCAAATATTACTTCATTTGTTTTGAGAAGAGGATCAAGGTGAAGAAGGCCAACACAATAGATAATCTAGATGATATGTTCATGAAGGCAGTTCCTGAGGGTAAGTTCAAACACTTTTAGGACTTGCTCAATGTCGACCGTTAGCAGTAGACCCATGGAGGGGCTGGCAGTGACATGGTGAAGCTCGACAAAGCTTCCCAGAGGATTAAATTCAAGGTAAAAATTGTTGATGTGCCTTATTCATCCGATGTGCTCCCCCCTCTCACTGGTAGTATTTGGATCCGTCTAACATTGGGATCTGTGTTGTATGAGAGTAGTACATAAACTCCTTAGGGTTAGGGTTAGGGCTCTCATGAGATACCACGCTATCTATCATAACAAACTTGTTAGAGTATTTGTTATGTGCGCCATATGAGTTGTAGGAGGGTAAATGGATCCTGGAGAAGATTCATTTACCCCATCTAGTTGTTTAGTCCCACATCGTCTAGTGGTGGGACTTGAAGGCTCTGGAGAGGCTATATAAAGAGCCCCAAACATCCTGTATCCATTGAGAAATTGAAATGCATAACATGCCCCTTTGAGGGCTTCTCCTGTGGTTTCATCTCGCTCCTCACGGAATAGGGTTCCACGTTAAACCTTGTGTTCTTCATTGTTCTTTATTCCTTTTTTTGTTACGCTTCCGCATGTTTATTTTCTAACATGGTATCAGAGCAGGTCGATTCTCAAGGTTTTCATATTTACTTTTCGAGATTCGATGTTTATTATTGGTTTGTTCAAGATTCATTTTCTAGGGTTCTTTGAAACCCTATTTTCTGCATAGTTCAAAGATGATCATTGTATTTCTGGAGATCGTGAATGATTCAACAAGAAGCTTCTAGGGTTTCCGCTGAAAACCCTAAGTCCAGCCGGAATCTCCAGATCGCCTCCTTACGGCACAACAGGAGCATCTTCTCCAGCGGAGGCACCCAGCGATGGCCGCCTCTCCTTGGCGGCAAGTATCTCCATTGCTACCCACTGCGATTCCAGGGAGGTGGCGGAACTCTCCACCGTGGCGGTGCATCCAACCTTGTAGGTGATTGCGCCCTTTATCTAAGGCATCGTGCTCAACCCAACGCAGGGCAGCCCTCGCCGCTTGGAGCGACGAAACCTCCAAGAGGGCGGCACCGCAACTCCGCCCTCTCCTCTCCATCTATGATTACTCAAGCCGCACATGCGACAGTCTTCCTTCTGGCGCAAAGCGTAGGCGATGCTCCTTGGCTCCCGGTGAAGCCTGTTGACTGGGCTTCCCTCCTCCATTTGGCGGTGCCCTCTTCTCCACATCTGGTGGCGCTGCTCCCTCCTTCCGTTCACAATCTTCCAGGCGCAGTCTCGCTCCACCATCTCACGACACTGTGAAGGCGATGCAACACCTCTCTCCTTCAGGCGGAGCCCTTCATGCTCCCGAATCTCCCAAGCGCCTGCATATGAGTGATGGTCTCTCCAACCTCGTAGGTGGCGATCTCTTTCTCATCTCACAAGTGGCGATGTTGATACCTCTCCCGCCGCAACCCAGCTTTGGTGGCGTAAATGAAAGACCCCCATCGGGGGTGGCGGGTTTTTTTGAAAAAGGGATCCCCGTAGGAACCCTAGGTTTCCAGCATCATTTAAAAAAATGTGGGGTTACTGTATGGCCCAAATGGGCCTCTTGTTCTTAAAAAAAGGAAAAAACTGTGACAAAATTTGGTAAAAACGGCTTGAAAAAAATGTGACAGCTTAAAAAAATTTAAAAGCCGCAAGAATAGTTTGTTATGTTTGCCATCTTTTGTTATGGTCCCCATCTTTTCTTGTTTTTGGCTAGAATTTTCATATGAGCCATAGGGACTCCAGAGTATAGGACCATTCCCCATGCCATGTTGACAAGGGTTTTCATGTGGTATCATAGGTACACCAGAGTAGTGCACCATTCTCTGAGCCAGATGGGAGAGACCCAGTTCTCCGACGAGGAGACTTTCTTTCAGACTCCATTCTCCAGCGACCGTGGACTCCGATGAGGATTGCACAACCATGACCCTTTCAGTTCGATCCTTTTCAGAGATGGAGCAGTTGTCCACATTATTGTGGCGGGCCAGAGTACTCCGACGAGGAGACTCATTTCCAGTTGCAGTGACTCTGACAGGTGCAGTTCAGAGCACATGCTCTCCAATGAGGAGATTCAGCAAACTCACAATCCAACCCATTCGTCCTCCTCACCTGCACGGCATGAGAAGCAACGTCCTCGACAACAGTAGTTGTGCGCGTTGGGCTGATATTGTTCGTAGTGTCATGTAGCGTTGAGTTGAGTTTCTTTCTGTTTTTCCAAGCTGAGCATTGCATGCTCCAGCTTGAGGGGGAGTGTTAGAGTATTTGTTATGTGCGCCATATGAGTTGTAGGGGGGTAAATGGATCCTGGAGAAGATTCATTTACCCCATCTAGTTGTTTAGTCCCACATCGTCTAGTGGTGGGACTTGGAGGCTCTGGAGAGGCTATATAAGGAGCCCAGACTTCCTGTATACATTGAGAAAGTGCAATGCATAACATGCCCCTTTGAGGGCTTCTCCCCTGGTTTCATCCTGCTCCTCACGGAGTAGGGGTCCACGTTAAACCTTGTGTTCTTCATTGTTCTTTATTCCTTTTTCCATTTTACGCTTCCGCATGTTTATTTTCTAACAAATCTATTAGTTCCAATGAATCTGCATCACAGTCCTATAAGCACATGAAATCAATCTTGTATTTCACTTGAAATATATTTTTTCATGAGCCTAATCGAGATCGTACTTGAGAATATCTGTCATAAGTTTAATCTCGTGGATGGCATGAATTTGAACATTGTGGTAATCACATTGTATTTTGTCCGAGGAGCTTCACATTCATAAGATAAGATCCAAATATAGTTGGAAGCAATGAACAGTTTATTGAATCTGCTAATATGTGTGAAAACAAACAGAGCTTCAAATTCGCACAAACACCCCAATTGCTTCTGTAAGATGCAGCATTAATTCCAGTGTTCCACTTGACAGTAAAGAAGAGGAAAGAGCAACAAACTCTACCTCAGATCTTCTCCAGCATCCATGCTTTACGATAACAACAACAAGAAAACTTAAACAGGGAAGTTCCCCGTCAGGCGAATGTGATCCAAAGTCCGTCGCAAACCGTACTTGTTCACTGCCTTATTGGCCGCCCTGTAGCCACCACCATATGCTGGGGAAGTGTCATGGGCAATCTGGTGCATGAAGAACTCTCCCAGCTTCTTCTCCGTCTCTGATGTCCCTCCTTTCTTGGAGGAAACATGCGTCGAAGAGGAGGAGGCACCGGAAGATGTCGAAGCCCCTCCACTTCTTGAGCTCGGTATGACCTCTGATTCCAACCACATGTGTGACAGGACCTGGCAGATCCCTTCTTCTACCTCAGGGTTCAGGTTGCGGTATCCTGAAAGTCGAAGAACATAGTAAGCATCAAATGGCTTCTATACTTCAAGGAAACTGGTAAGGTACCTTTAAGGCGCAGCCATCCGTGCATCAGTTCGTGTGCAAGTATGGATCCCGTCAATAACCTGAGGTCGAAAAGACGGCGATTACGATATAGAAAAATCCATGATGTACAAATTACTTGAAACTTCTACCTTGGGAGGCCATAAAGAATGAGAATAGCAGTTACTTCACACTTCCTTGTTAATTTCTGTGGATAAGTCTTCATGTCCAATATCCTATTCCCTCCTATTCTTGGCCTTTTGAGTATCTGTTTAATAATGTAACAACATAGAATCATAAAATTCATCATAAAAAAACAATTAGATGGAAGAAAGTATGATTGCCACTTACACTGCTGACAGTCTGTTCTTCAGAGAGACACAAGCCTCTGGTTTCAGGCAAATGATGATGACCCTACAACATAAGGATCAAATCGCAACTCTTTCAATGCATCTAATGTTTTCTAAGCAAAAAAACACAAGTAATTACGTAGCGCGGCAACTTACATCCTTCTCCCCCTCCATAGCCTCATTGAGTGCTTGCCTCTCCACCATGAGCATCGGAATCTGCTGATCAATCCTCATGTTCATACCTTCATAGTAATCTCTGATGGAGTGGTAAAGCCGCTGGCAATCTCCCGTGTCCATTATCGCGGAGTCCAGACACTCGAAGCATAGGCTCCTGCTGTCCCCTAAGGACATATACTTTGTTTTCTTGGACTAAAACATAGGTTGGTTATAAATTAAGTCAGGAACACAAACACACATCAATCAGAATCTCAAATGAAGAAGGAGAATCAAACGCTGACAACCTCCATCCTTTCGCAACTACAGCACCGCGGTGTTTTGTCGTGCTCGTGCGAAGGGCAGTACTTCTGACCCCAGAACGGATGCGCGCGGTATTCGATCAACCCAGCCCTGTTCGTTGGGATCTGTATTAGGAACATTAGAAGTGCTGCTGAAATTCCAAAATCCTTGAAAGTAAAAAAATTAAATAGAAGGATTATGTGGTGAAATTCCATACAAATTCATGGCAGACGTCACACTTAGGATGGTGCAGTTCCTTGTAGCATAACTTGTGGTATGGATTAGTCCCTGACAAGGAAAACTAAATGGAACGTTTTTCACAAAGAAAAACTATTTCAGCAATGTTGATTTTCTAAAAAATCTGGAATTAATGACCGGATCGAAGGGAACTGGATGCACCTCGGTCTCGCGAATCGGCCAACCGCAAGCGTTGCAGAGGAAGCACTGGGGATGCCAGAAAGTTCCCATGCAGCTCAGGTAATGTCCATATCCGATCTCACATTTGCAACCTCCACAGATTCTAGTGGCTAACATCGGATCAGTCCAAAATGCTCAACATTTAGTCGAATCAAGAGAGGAATATCGCAAACCTATATCCTCTTGGCAAATATTGAACCGGAGTGTACGGATTGTAATACGTTGGACCGTTCAAGCTCTCTTGAATCGCTCTTGCGAGTTCCTCGTCGTTGTTCCCATTGCCTCTTTGCTGCCCTGACATGTTCAACATCAAATATTCTGGAAATAAGTAGATTGAGCCTGAAAAAACTTCTCAGGGGAAAACATGGTGTAATAACAGTACCTTGAGGTTTCTTAGCATCTTCTGCAAGAGAGAGTGATATCGCGTGATCCAGATCCTCGTTGTCCGCTCGCGGTCGATCGTCCTGATAGTGACTTGCACATGGCATTCTCATGCAACAATTAGAAGGAAATAAAGTAGACTACTTACTTGAAACAATTTTTTTTACAGAATAGTTCAGTATCGAAATCATATACGTCATTAGAACAGATGGGCGTAGACATGGCAAGGAAGGATGAAATTACCACGGATCTAGTCGGTCCATGCCAGACCATGTTCTCATCACCAACACCTCGTGGACGCTGGCCGTTTGTTACGGTTCTGTTCGATCCCTTGAAGAATCTGCCTAGCCACTTCATGAACCGATTACGCTTTTCTGCACAAGGGGGCGTCATGGATCCTATTTGTACAGAAGGATTTGCCAATGAGAAGAACACATGATACAAAATTCGACCATTTCACGATTACCAAAACAAGGTTAGTTCTATATCTTTGCAGATTTCTGCAGTTTACAAACATTTTTTCAGGATAAAAGAAACTAAATGTTATCCTCAAATATTCTATCTTCTTTATTTTGGTGAAAAAGATTGTATTTTGATTGTTTAAAAAACAGCCACAATGATCAAATGGAACAGGGATAAAAAACGAGCAGCCGTTTTCCTTCCACCAGCAAGAATCGGCAAACTGAAGAACAAGAAGGGGAAAACAGAAACACCAATAAGAAGAGCTGGAGTGCGAACCTGAGGAGGATGACATGTGATCTGCAGCAACCGATTCACGACGACGGTATAAGACGGATGGAAAAGAAGAGAAGGGAGGCGATGGCGGCGGTGGAAAGGAGGAGGAAGAAAGAGAGAAAGAGAGAGAGAGAGATGGGGGAGAGGGAAAGGGGAGGGAATATATGTGAAGAAGGTGAAGGCATAATGCAGATTGGAAGAGTGATTAGGAAAAGTAGAGATTCTTTTGTTCTCTGCCTCCAAAGCAATGGATAGGAGATGGAGTAGAAAAAGCTCTCCACATTTCACAGATGTGCGTTCTTCCAGAGAGAGAGAGAGACAACTCCTCTCCTTTCTTCTAGAGAGAGAAACTCAAATTGGCTCTGAGTGTCAAAGATGCGGGAACCAACGGCTTTTTGAAAGTTAATTTTAAAAAGGGATTTTTTGCACTTGCGCCTCCGAAATTCTGTAACTACAGTTACACTCCTAACTTTTTTACACTAATATTGGAGCCCTTTATTCTTTCAGAATTCACATTTCTACCCTTTTTAATTACACTTATGTCCTTATTTTACTTTTATGGAAGGGCAAGATTAAATTTTTGCAAGAATACAGGGGCAAAAGTGTTCTGCTAAGAATATAGGCGGCATAACTGTAAGTACATAATATCAGGAGGGGCAAGTGTAAAAAATGTCATTTTTAAAACATGAGTGGATTTTTTTACTGTGTATAACAACCAGCAATGAGAAACCATCCACACATCAAATTCTATAAGGCTCCGTTGGGCATGGGGGGTTAAACTCCCCTTTGGAGAGTTTACCTCGTTCGCCTATCCTCCCTCTTTCTCATGTGAGTCTCACTTTATTTCTTTTTAAAAAAATAAATTAATTAAATCTCCATCATTAATTCATAAAAAATAGTATACTATACAATCATATCATATAAAAATTATAAACTACTCCACTTCTACTTACTTTTCCAAACTTCAATACAATTACATCACAATAACTACTCATTTTTTCAAACCCCAATACAATCATATCACCACAAACTCACTTTTAACCCACCCCCAGTTTAACCATCTATCTAAACGCCAAAACAAAAAAAACGGGTTACCCTCAACCAGTTTAACTCGCTCTAACCCGCGTACCAAACACACTCTTAGGGCCTGTTCGTTTGGAGAATAGGCCCCGAAATAAGGAACCTATTCTCCTTTCGACACGGATTTCTATGGTACGATTATTCCTCCTCATTCCATCTTATTTCACTCTTATTCCTATCTTTATCCCACCTTACCTACCTTTATTTCACTTTATTCTCCTTATTCCTATCTTCCAGCCAAACAGAGAATAGACCCTTATTCTCCTTATTCCCCATCATTATTCCTACTTATTCCCGGACCGAACGAGCCCTTAGAAGATTGAAGTTATGGGTTTAAGAACAAGGATGTCAATGGCATCCCCATCGTGTTCCCGTGATATCGATCATATCTATATACATATGTTAAAGATCGTGTTGTCCTTGCACAAATGCCCTTATTCTAGATGTCGCCGTCAGTTCGGAATAAAATTGCGGCAAAGCCTAAATAAATCACTGTAAATGATATTTGCAATGCATAGTATACGTGTTAAGATAGAGTTGACCTTTAAAGGTTTTTCTACTGCATAAATTCCTTAATTATTTATATTTATCGGAAGAATATAATAGAAAACTCACATTTATTCCGTTATGCAGTAGATAAATTAGATAAATTGCATATATTTACCGAGATAAAATATGATCCATTACGGGACTTCTTTCAAAAAATGTGCATGTATTATGTATATGGAGGGGGTGTATCCTAATTATAATTTATACGGAGGGTGGCTCGGAATTTTAAAAGTAGAGATCACTTTACCATCCGCGATTGGTGTAAAAAGGTTTTTTTACACTTGCATCCCTATGAGATTTTAAGCTTATATTTCTGTCCCTGCTTTTGTTGCAATTGTTCTTGTGCTCTTATATTTCTACAAAATTCACAGTTCTGCAGCTTCTGCCTTTTCAAATTACACTTACGGTTAGGGATGCAAACGGTCAGATACGGATACAAATATAGGAAATGCCATATCCTTACCATTTTCTAATACGAATACGGATGCGGATGCGGATATTGACAGATATTAAAATTATCTTACTATATCCTTAAAAAACGGATACGGATGTAAAACGGATAATGATCGTACACGACTAATATTATAAATACTCTAGAGAATTGACTTAAATATATAAGAATTGGATGGAAAATACATGATATTAATTTATTAAGTGTATTTCTATCATAAAAATTATATAAATATGGTAAAGGAGGTAGAGAATTATGTTATATATGGTTAAAAATAAATCTACAACTATATTTATATACGAAAACGGATATACGGATACGGATACGGATGTTTGCGGATATCAAAATGATATCCCTATCCGTATTCATTTTAAAATGGATACATATACGGATGTTAAAATCTGTATAAAATGGATACGGTGACGGATCGGATACGGATATATCCGTATTCGTTTGCATCCCTACTTACGGCCCTATTTTACCTCAACGCAAGGAAAGAGTAGTGGATTTTGTTAGGCCACAAGAGCACAAGTATTATTACAAAAAAGAGATTAACTATAATTATAGAATCTCAAAGGAGTACAAGTGTAAAAAATCCAAAGGATAAAAGACGGGAAAACAGGAGAAAATTCGAGAGAGCTGATAGTTACAAATGGATGCGGAAATGTTGCCCTTTTAGGCCCACTTGTATTCCGGCCCGCTTCACTTGAGGCGTAAAGGGAGTATCATCTCGATCTGCGGGAGGGATATGGGCTTAAAAAAGGCCGTAAAAAGGTCCACTTGTTGTGCTTTGCGATTGGAGGAGGAAGTGCAAGGGAGCTTCAAGAGTCTTCAGCCCCTTTCTAGCATGTGAATCTTTATAATGGACCCAAATACTTTTTTTTTTCATTTTTTATTGTTATTATCCTTTTTGTAATTTCTGAATGCTTCGAGCACTTCAATGTAATTAACAATTTACTTATTCAGCTTATTTTGTTCATTTGGTTTCTTACCATCTCTATTTATATAATTGCGTTTAAGTTCTTTGTTAATGTTTAATTCTCAAAAAATAAAGGGAAATTATTTGAGTGAAATCCGATCAAGTATTAAAATAATTTGTTCTATTTTACCTGGACAAGTTCCAAATCTGAACTCAAAAAAGGCAAACTTTCAAATAAGAGACAACAATAGGAAACTTAAATGTTGAGGTATTTTTTTATATTTTTTACTGATTTTGGATAGATTTTTCAATTTTCTCATTTTATTTTAGGTTTGTTATTGTTTTTTTTGTATTTTCTATTTATACCTATGTATAAGGATAGATATGTATATTTTTTGTGTTTTTTACGAGTTTTAGATTGTTATATTTTTGAATATATATATTCTTTATTTTATTTTATTTACTTTTTAATTGATTTTGAGAGTAATTTTTAACTTCAAAAATAATTATAAGATATTTACATACATGCGATGATTTTTGCTTTTAAAAAATAAGAATGATATGTACGAAAATAAGGTTTGAAAATGTTTTTAATTTTATGTATTTATATTTTTTGGTAGTTTTATGCATTTTTATATATTTTTACTTTATTTTTAAATGACGAATATTTGGAAATAATCTTCAAATGACAAAAGCATGTTTTTTGTTATGTGGTTAATTTTCTAAGTTAATATATATAAATATTTATAAATACACACGTAGGCCCTTTTACAATTACAAATATTTACAAATATGGTTTAGGCAGACACCTACAGGGTGGAGGCCCTTTTTCCTTTTACAAAATAAAAATATAGATTTGTTAAGTTCTCTATAAAATTTGAGAGCATTCAATATTTTTTGTGTTTTCAGTGTATATATACAATATTTCTTTTGCAATTTTTGGATATGTGGTACAAGTGATAAAATATACACTTTGTAATATTTTTTATAAGTTTTATATTGAATATGTGATTTATAATAATGTTTAATTCTAATTTTTTATTTTCTATTTTTTAAATTTTGAAAAATGGCACAGAGTAATAATTGTGTAATCAAAGGTAGAATGAAAGTTGAGCCAGGAGGCCCAAGCCCCAACTTGTACTTCCGGCAGGTTGGCAGCCTGATTCAGAATCTCCTCTTATACCTCTCCTCGACTTCGCAAAGCAACTATAAGACGGACTAGAAAAGAAGGAGGGACCGGGGCTGCATCAGTGGCCTTTGGAAACTGTTATTGCTAATAGGTAGTCCCGGGGCCTCGCTACGCGATATATATTGTCCCCTAAGTAGGCTTTTTTTGGAGCGGGGGATGGCAGAAAGAGGGCCCACTTCCTTGGTAGCGTCAGCGACACCCTTCGGGTGAGCTTCTCTCTCCAGGGACTGAGCGTATGGAGTATAGCCAAGTGGTAAGGCATCGGTTTTTGGTACCGACATGCAAAGCTCCCTTGTCAATGCCGAGCTTCTCGCTACCCTGCTTGACCCTCGAGGCAGGCTGGCTAGCGAGAAAGCCTCGTGTGTGATACCTACGTCATCACCGCCTTCTCACAGCTCTCTAAGCAGCCGGCCAACTCACAGCTCAAACTGCCCAATCCCTCGTTGCCTATTTCTTTATCGCCTTTGCCTTAAAAGCATGAAATTAGGTCAGCCTGGGAAGAAGATGGTACTATCCGCAGGAGGCCGGGTAGGCAGCGGGCTTTGAGGTGGGAAAAGACTAAAAAAAGCAAAAGTGAAAGAAAAGACGAAGAGGAAAAAGTGTGGGGGTGTCGAGTCCCTTCGCTTCCAGGGCCCAAGGCAGCCGGCTTTGATGCCAGGAGAAAGGGATGACTGACTCTTGCCCGCTTCATCTTCAGGAAAATCACAAGAGCTTTTCATGCCGGCTGCGGCGGCGATCGAGCACGATTTAGAGGTCCCAGTTACTCAAAAAATGGCACTCACATAGTATTTTCGGATCAAAACATCGATATCCTTTCTGTGTACGGGAATAACCAACAAAGACACATTTGACAGCTCTAGGTTAGAGCTTGTCTCCAGAGTTGTTCCCGGCCCCTGAGGGTGGACCCAACCCCATCCCTGGGAAAGAAAAAGGTAGCACCGAAGGACGACAGGACTCCTGCTGGGCCAGGAAAGTCCTTCTTCTCGTCCCGGTCATCTGGAAATTGTTGAGCTCGGGTCTAGGATCCCCCAGTCCAACCAGGAATCTGACACCTGGGCACAAGATGATTAGTAGCCAAGGGATAGACGCAGATGTACGTGACTTCACCTTTTCACCCGTGGCACGTATGGCTACTACGACTAAATCTGATCTATTTCGAAGCGTCATGCTATTAGCGCGAGATCAGCGAATCGAGCCAAATCCCGGGGAGCAGGTTGAGTTATAGGACGAAGTTGACCCCGAAACTATATCAAATGGTAGATAACAATATATGTGGAGTAATGATTAATCATCCTCGCTCTATGTTAATTTGATTTATTTGTAGCATGAGTGTGAGGAACATTGTATCAAAGCAATACTAAATTTGGAACCAAATACATGCATTTATTTTACATGGGTAATCCCAAAATCAAATGCAAGAATGCTGGTTTATTTTAGAGATGTCCAACAAACAGACTGTAACAACCCTGTCCTGAACCGATCTAGATCCTGTCTGAATGTTCGTTGGGAAGATATTACATCAATCAACCAATATCTAGTCAACCAACACAAAAAATGAAACATTTAAGAACCCAACCACATCTAACTTCATTGAGAATAAAGGATGTCTTTATATAATTGGCACGAAACAAAAGACCAAGATATAAAGTATTTTAAAAAAATGCATTGCAGTATTGATTTTATTACATGACGACAAACGTTTACCTTAAATATAACAAAAGAAATTGGATGGACTATAAAGGTAAAGAAATTAAGGACCACCTCTATGTAAGAAGTAGCTTAGTCCACCAAAAACTCACAAAGTATCCCCTATCGAACAATTCCTTTACATAGGTCACAAATTGCAAGGTGAGCTGAATAGCTCAATGAAGTAATATATAAATGGCATTGCCAAGATGAAATTGTCAGGTAATGAGAAACATTAATAAGTATCCATTTAACAAAGTTATTAACAATAAGTATAACACAAAAGCAGGTAAAGGTTAAAAACAGTTTAATCCAATTTCACTTGTAAGTGTAAAAGAACATCAACAATATGAGAAAGGATATCTAATAATTGTTATGATATTCAAAATTCATTTGAAGACTAAGTATATGCATATTATCTAAAAGCCCATAGAGTATAGTAGTGGAAAATAAGCAATTTCATTTCTATTTCAAAGTTATTAATCATACTTTTATCATTATGTTACAGATGTGAGCTTGAGGCGAACCATTTCTACAATAAATATTATTGTAATATTTGGTATATCAATAA
This sequence comes from Ottelia alismoides, assembly GCA_037367405.1. Taxonomy (NCBI): domain Eukaryota; kingdom Viridiplantae; phylum Streptophyta; class Magnoliopsida; order Alismatales; family Hydrocharitaceae; genus Ottelia; species Ottelia alismoides. The sequence goes on along the minus strand of JAZKJV010010176.1, from coordinate 374,202 downwards.
AGGATGTTCATTTATTTTCACTCCTTGAGATTGAATGAATGAATGAACTTATAAGGTCTCTTAATACTATTAGGGTTATGTACCATGGCCATCTTGATGATCATGCAACTGTTGATTTAATGATTGAATCATAGAGACTGGTGTGTGGATGGTATCTAAAGAGTTAGATTGAGGACTCATCAAGCATCATCAAACGATTGTTAAGAGATGATCTCTATTCTGAGAAGGAGATGATAATCCTTCTATAAAGGTTGATATCTGACCGACCTCTTGATGCATGTCCTCTGCATTGGAATAGAGGTTCGGAGGTATCAGATAAGTTAGGTCAAAGAGTTGACTTAACAAGATCGAGATAACCAAGACCAATTGTCATGATATAGGCTTGCATACTCGGACTGAGGACACATGTATTACTATATATCTAAGTATGTACATTAGGTCGATCACTAGGTTGATGATCTAATCAAGGTCTATATATTGGTAACCTGGTGTGCATATGAGGGCATATGGGTAATACGATCTCTCAAAGGGATCGTACATGTTCACTACTGAACAAGAGGACATGATCTCACTCATGAGTTATTGGGACCAATCAAATTTCATGCATGATCATCTTGCTTTGGAAGCATGACAGAAATTTGCAGGTATAATATTGCTTTTGGAAAGCATATGATCGATAACATCTCCCAATGACCAAATGAGAAAGTTAATGATAAAACCCCGAAGAAGACAATATAAATATGATCTAAAACTTCAGGTTTATTTTAGGTCTTCTAGTATGCATGTGAAGGATATGGGAAGATCCTTAAGCACATTACGGAAGCGTGAGGATCGCATCGAGTGCGATCGAGAGCGACTAGTCGCACTAGTTTCTCCGGACAACAGAATTTAAAATTTTTAAAATGATGAAACCACATGATCCAAGAACACTTTTTGGATCATTCATGTAAAACACAATTAGGTATTAAGGTTACCTCTAGAAGTGTGGTTGCAATCGAGTCTCTTAATAAAGAGACCTCATGTCTCAAGTCCGATCCAATGGAGGAAATGCTTGCGAGCGTGTTGATGAGTACTTTCTAACGGTTTATTCGAATATGAAATCTGACTTACAGCATCCCGCTTTTTTGACGCTTCGAGACATTTCAAAATTGAGAAATCTCGACTGGAACATGTGCTATCAGAGAGCAGTTAGCCAATTTGGATTTACGAATTATTATAGAAAATTCATTAGTCATCCACTGCAAATCAAGAAAATACCCAGGCAGTACCCTTGAAGACCATCACTGAACTGAAAGAAGAAGAAGACCGAAAGGTGACTTGTGCTCCTCGCAATCCGTGTTGATGATCGAAGCGGCGGATCTCCTGATCTCATCACACGAGATTCAACATCTTCTTCATAAGAGCGATGCATGAAGGAGATGGAGATCCACGAGTAGATGATCCAACAGCAAAACGACGATGCTGCGGCGATGACGACTCTCACAAGGGCTCCATGGTGGACGGCCACTATGAGAGAGAGAGAGGCTTGGCATGTGGAGAAAGAGAGAGGGAGAGAGCATTGTTGTTGAGTAACTCGAAGAGAAAGGTGTGCCTCTTCTTATATAAGGTTTTGGGAGTCCATGGATCCCAATCCATGAACATCACGCAATCAATGGATGGGATTGATTTGTGTTTCTTTCAATGCCCATGATTTTGTTGTGAAAACATAACAATAATTAATTTCATTTAAATTGATATATATCAATAAATAAATATATTTAAATTCAAATCAAATCAATTAATTATTATTGGAGATATTGAGGAGATAAATCATATCCTTAAAAGGGGGGATGATTATCAATCTTCTCATGAGATCTCATTATCTCATGAGATCTCATTATCTCATGAGATCTCCAAGTTTTATAACAAAAATTATTGTAAATTATTTCACAAAAATAATTCATAATTATCTTGTGAAATTTGCGATCATGCCATTGGAAAAAATGTGAATCACACTCACATCCCAAAATAAAATGTAAATTATATTTTCAATTAATTATTCAATGTGAATCCAATTCACATCAATAATTAATTAACGATTATAAATCACAATATGCTCTCTCTAATAAATCATATTTATAATATACCTGATTAATATGGATAGTGTTATCCAAATTATTCATATCTAAGATAATTAAATCACATTTAACCATCTTGGATCTTTATTCTCATGTGCCCAAATAACATGAATCACATTCACATTATCCACATCTTTGATAATTAAATAACATTTAATTATCTTAGATAACTCTCCTTATAATATGAATTAAATTCATATTATTCATGATAATTAAATCACATTTAATTATCAATTTTCTCAATGCTCGGATATATAATATCAACAATGAAATTATCCTTGAACTCTTTCAAGGATAATGCGCTTTCTCCGCGGATACTTGGAGATAAGGACAGGGTGATTGTATTGTTCAACATATAGTGACTTGGATATTGAGATCAAATCGCAAATCCAGATCTTGTGCACCACCCGTAGATGTTTGATTAAATCAAAGCCGTATATCTAATCTTCTCATTGTATCTGAAAATCACATTCAGATCAATGTCCAACATTTGGACTAAGATTAGATCACTTCTCTATGAGAAGAGTCACTAAAATACAGACCTGTTTCATCACTCCCTCAGAATGGAAGCGGCATAGTTATACAATCGTTTTTTATCACATCACCCTCAGGTATTTTCAATACCTGTACATCCTGCATACTGGAAGACCCAGATTAAACCCGAAGTTTTAGATCTCTTCTAAACTGTCTCCTTCAGGGATTTATCATTAAATTTCTTACTCAATCATTAGGAGTTGGTATCGATCACATACTTTCCAAAAGCATATATCATACCTTCGTGTTGATCATATACTTTCCAAAGGTATATATCAAACCTACAAATTCAGTCAAGCTTCCAAAGCGAGACGACCATGTACGGAATTTGATTCTTCCCAATATCACATGGGTGAGCTCATGTCTTCTGGTTCAGTAATGAACCTGTATGATCCCTTTGAGAGATCGTATTACTCATATGCCCTTGCATGCACACCAGCGCGTCGGTGTATAGACCTAGGTTAGGTCATCAACCTATTGGTTTGTCAAATGTATATACTCAGACATATAGTAACACATCCATCTCCAATCAGATGATGCGTGCCTATATCGTGACAGCACACGACATAGGACTTTGGTTATCTCGATCTCGTTAAGTCAACTCTTTGACCTAACTTATCTAACACCTCCGAATCTCTATTCCTATGCAAAGGACCTGCATCAAGAGGTCGGTTAGATATCAACCAAATGAGAAAGGATTGCCATCTCCTACACAGGATAGAGATCATCTCTTAACAATCATTTGACGGTGCTTGATGAGTCCTCAATCTAACTCATTAGATATTCATCCAAGCACCAGCTTCTATGATTCAATAATTGAATCAACAACTTTAAGATCATTAAGATGGTCATGGTACATAACCCTAATTGTACTAAGGGACCTATTATGCAAATTAGTTATTCTTCATTTCAGATCAGGGGATGATATTCACAATAACATTTATTGCATAATGGCTCGCCGTGGGCTCGCATGTCCAACAATCTCCCACTAGTCCAAAGAGCCATTAATGGGCTAATCATTTAAACATGTACTCATGTGACAATGATAGGCAATTTAGAAAAATATCTAGGTAATCTAATCAGTCACTATGTTCCCAAGAGACTATGCCAAGTCCTTTTACGACACTTGCATATCCCTAGTAACACTGCTCGCATCCAATGCGAATGTTGCATCTTATGCAACCAATACTTAATTTTGTCATTTATAGTGCATTGACACTATAACTTAATAATTATTATAACTAGTATTTCCATAATCCTTATCAGAATACCCTTATTCTCAAAGATCTCTATCTCTTAAGGTATCTGAAGTTATGACCTTTTAGATCACTATCTAGAAAGGCTTAAATTCTTGAAGATAAGACTTTGAGATCATTATCTCTAAAAGTCTTGTAATCTTTGAAGATTTTGTTATTACTACAATCAAGTATTTTATTTCCATAGAAGGATTAGCAACAGTTTACTACTCCCACTGCATGGCAGCCATCTGACTTTTGTACACATCTAGCATACGCTCGGCTTCTCAAAACTGATGCACAATGGCAAGTAGTTCTAGCATTCACTTTCTTAACTCCTTGAGGTACTATCCCTTTAGATAGGCCAGTACCATATCTTAAGGGAAAGAAGCCTTTCTTGGAATTTTCCAAAAAATGAAAATGTTCAAGGTGTACTACTAATGTGACGGTCCCAATGTCCTCTTCTCTTTGCTTCTGAACAACTTTAGAACTAAGATCTTAATAGGTATCCTTGAGATAATGTCTTAAGGTATGGAATAGCCAGTCAATAAAACACTTATTACTATCCTTATATCATTCCAAATGATCATGATATCATCTACATTCAGCACGATGATGTTGGACATGTGAGCCCACGGCGAGCCATTATGCAATAAATGTTATTGCAAATATCATTCCCTGATCTGAAATGAAGAATAAATAATTTACATAATAGGTCCCTCTGTACAATTAGGGTTATGTACCATGGCTATCTTAATGATCATACAGCTGTTGATTCAATTATTGAATCATAGAGGCTGGTGCTTGGATGAATATCTAAAGGGTTAGATTGAGGACTCATCAAGCACCGTCAAATGATTATTAAGATGTGATCTCCAGCCTGAGTAGGAGATGCCAATCCTTTCTCACATAGGCTGATATCTGACCGACCTCTTGATGCAGGTCCTCTGCATTGGAATAGAGATTCGGAGGTGTCAGATTAGTTAGGTCAAAGAGTTGACTTAACGAGATCGAGATAACCTAAGTCCTATGTTGAATGCTGTCACAGCATAGGCACGCATCCTCTGACCGGAGACAGATGTGTTACTATATGTCTGAGTGTGTACATTTGGCAGACCAATAGGTTGATGACCTAACCAAGGTCTATACACCGGCGCGTTGGTGTGCATATAAGGGCATATGAGTAATACGATCTCTCAAAGGGATCATACAGGTTCACTACTGAACCGGAAGACATGAGCTCACTCATGAGATATTGGGAAGAATCAAATTCCGTGCACGGTCGTCTTGCTTTGGAAGCTAGACTGAATTTGTAGGTTTGATATATACTTTTGAAAAGTATATGATCAAGACCTAGGTATGATATATGCTTTTGGAAAGTATATGATCGATACCAAATCCCAATGATCAAATGAGAAACTTGGTGATCAAACCCTGAAGAAGACAGTGTAAAATAGATCTTGATCTTCGGGTTGACCATGGGTCTTCCAGTATGCAGGATGTACAGGTATTGGGAATACCTGAAGGGTGATGTGATCATAAACGATTGTATATCCATGACGCTTCCATTCCGAGGGAGTGATGAAACAGGTCTGGATTTTAGTGACTCCTTCCAGTAGAGAAGCAATCTGATCTTAGTCCAGGTGTTGGACATTGGTCTGAATGAGATTCAGATGTAATGAGAAGATTAGATTTGCGGTCTTGATTTAATCAAGCATCTATGGGAGGTTCGTAAGATCTGGATTTGAGATAAGATCTCAATATCCAAGTCACTATACGTGGAATAATACAATCGCCCTGTCCTTATCTCCAAGTATCTGCGGAGAAAGCACATTATTCATGAAAGGGTTCAAGAATAATTCTTTTGATGAAATATCCAAGCAAGGACTTGATGATTAAATGAGATTTAATTATCAAGCTTAATATGAATATAATTCATATTATGAAAATGATTGTCTAAGATAATTAAATGGGATTTAATTATCAAGGATTAAGAGAATGTGGATAACACTATCCATGATATATGTGTATTATAAATATGATTTATAATATACATATATAAGAGAGAGAATTTATGTGAATAACATTTGTTAATTAATAATGTGGATTAGATTCACATTTATTAATTAATTGGAAATGCAATTTACTAACTAGCTTGGGTTGTGAATGTGATTCACATATCTTCGATGGCATGATTGAAATATTCACAAATTAATTTGGAATTAATTTGGTGGATATTATTGCAATAATAGTTATTGCAATTTATTAAGAAGTAATAAGATAAAATAAAAGGAGACAAAATAACCCCCCTATAATTTAGGGTGGTTTGTTGACTCCCTTTTTTTGTTGTCACATTATCTCTTAATTAGTTAAATTAAATTATGTTAATAATGTTGCAACATATTTTAATTTAAATTAATGTTGTTGGTTTTAACCAACAACAATCATAGCCATTGATTTAGCATGGACCAAGCATAGCCCTTGGATCCATGTGTCCCATGGATTGAGATCCATTGGATCCTAAACTAGTATAAAAGGAGGGCTAGGGTAGCCTTTCCAAGTTACAACAACAACATTCTTGAGTTGAAGAACTCTACTCTCTCTCTCTCATTCTCGTGGGGTCTCCCTAATATTCAAGTGGCCGTCCACTTTGTGTATTAGGAAGGAGATCATTTTTCTACGCCTCGACGCTTGGATCTTCGTCAAAGGATTGCGGGAAGGACGCGACTCATCATCGTGCCCGCAAGCGTATTCTCCGTGGGTCGGACTTAAGATAGGAGGATCTCTACTTTGGGATCTCGCGATCACAACCACGTTTCAAGAGGTATTCCTTTTACTTTGTGGTTTGATGAAACGATCCGAGAAGTGTTCTCGTGATCATGTGGTTTCATCTTTAAAGTTAAAAAATTTTAATTTCCGCTGCATCTAGCATCTAGTACGACTAGTTGCTCCGATTGCATACGATGCGATCGACACGCTTCCGTGATGCGCTTAAGGATACTCAATATCCTTCAAGTGGTATCAGAGCCATAGGTCGAATATGGTTTTGGATATGATCCATAGACCTTAGACGATTTGGTTCTTGAAAGGGTTGCGAAATTTTTACTGCATTTCAATTTTCGCACCTCTGTCTAATTGAATTTTTCTGTACTGTTTAAAATGTTTAAACACGAAAATTTCAATTTGATTTTGTTCCTCATTAAACAAGGAAACCATAGGACTTGAGTTTACTAAATTTGGACTTCATTTGCTCAAGATATGGCTTTTTGAATATGACTATATTCACTGTTGCGGGAACTGCGGATTTGAACGTAATTAATGAGATGATTACGGTTTTAATCCGCCTTAAAATGCGTGAATTATCACTTGTGTTCTTTAATAAATCAAATAAGCAATCTTTGGAAACTGAGTTTGCATTTTTTGGATTTAAATTGATCAAGATAAGTTAATTTTAGTGATTGGGGGTCACTGCTGGAAATTAACAATTTCTTGATCGTGAACCTTGTGATATGTCATTCAATTATCATGATGAAAATTAATTGTTAATTTTCTGGAATAATTAGTGATAAATATTTGTGAAATATTTAAAGAAATAATTATTTCATTGAATGACACTTGCCTAAACCACAATGATGAGATATTAGATCTTGATCATTGGTTCATCAACAAACATTGCTTTCATGAAAACCATAGTTTATCCTACAATTGTTGTAGGACAACCTTTACATGAAAAACCCTTTTGCTTGAATAGGATTGGGGATTTGTCTAGCAAATCTCCTTATAATATAATCAAAAATGTTTTGATTTATATTATATGGTATAATTTCGGTTGAAAAACCGATGAGCATCTCAAAGTACATGATGATCTATCTGGTATTATCCTTTCCCGAGGCGGATGTGGTGCCTAGTCGGAGAGCATTGGGGTAGCGGGTTGCAACGTATGTGGTCCGTCCCACTCTCGTCGGTACTGGCCATGACAGCGGGTAGGGACTGTATAATACTGGAGACAGACAATGTGTATTTTTCTAATTATTAAAATTCGAATAATACGTACTTTGAGTATATACCTACTATTCAAGTAAAAGACATGTTTGTTGATTGATGATTGGATTAATGATTAATTTAATATGATTAAATTAATTATATCCAATAAACACTCTATCATGAATAGATGTGTATTTCCCTTGGAAGAATTAATTATGTGAATATGATTCACGATAATTAATTACAATTTGAATATGAGGGTGGAGGATCACATAAGTGACATCCATGGTCTCCCGTCAAGGCAAAGGATTTCGTCGCCAGTTGTTGTGTATAGGAGACGCCTGTCCGAAGTGACAGATCTTATATATGATTTAATTGGATCGGGTTCTTTGCTTCTCGAAAGAGTAAGGCCGTATACGTAGTGACCCCAATATCGGGTCCTCATATTATTGGGGCGATATTGGATTGCGTATAGCGAGTATTAAGCCTGTTGACGGTTGGTTCAATTAATGACGGGTCAACATCATCTTAGGGGTGGTGGGCCCGGGTGTTAAAGACCGAATTGGGAGATGCAAGTTGGACTTGCAAGGCGGAATGTGTTCCCGCTTCTTTTTATCCGAGTTGTAGGTTCTCATATTATTGGGATGCAACAAAGATAGGAAAGGAGATCCCAGATCTTGCTAGAGATATAATGGTAAGAATATCTCTTACATTGAAAGTGATTAAGGGAATGAACTTTCAGTGTTGACAAGGCAAGACAACTTTGATATAAAAATTCCTAAATCAAAGTAAAACATGTATATATAATATATATACACTTATGCAAATTTCTTATTTCAGATAATCCTTCATTAAACCCACTCAATGTTATACTCAATGATAACCAGTAAAAATATCTTGGATTGGACTCATGATCCAGATATTGTACTTGCAATTGGACACATAATGTATGTGGTTGCAGTGTGCAAGTCCCCTCAACATAATGAGGAAGGGCAATTAAATAAGACAATAAGACATCACCTTAGGGTTTGTATGTCTCTGTAGTCTTGATCCTTCATCGAGTGTACTTTGGAAGTGACATGTCGATGGTGATCGTAATTGTCGAATAATCCTTATAAAATAAAAGAAGATATTTTGGCATACATATGTGCTCTAGACATTTAATCATGAATGACATGGTTCTCTGCATTATGCAGAATGGTAGCTCGAAAGAGATGATGTATTCAAAATGTTTGAATACCTACCTGAACCTAAGTCTCCAAGAGTTAATATGAATGTAGATATGATGAGTGTCATCATCTATACTCAAGTCATTCATGAAGCTTTATGATATTCATATTGTATGAATTTAATGAAGCATGTATAAATGTTGAAATGCTCTTACATTGAATTTCTTTTTGAATTTAACATAAGAGATTCTTTGTCTTGAACAATGGTTGTTTATAGATGAAGAGAGCGCAATGGAAGCATGGGTTGGACCCGAGTAAGAAGGAAAGTCAAAAAGTTGACCTACTTCTGTGACTTCCATATGACATCCAAAGAGTTGGATGAATGCCAATGCTGCAATAAGTAGATGTGTTGATAGTATGACTATCAAGTCTGTCTAAAATCCTTAGTGAAGGACTCAGATAGAGCATCAGAATAATCTACATATAATCATTGACTCTGACTTTCTTATTTCATAAGATAAACTCTGACAATTGTATCCCAATCTTCTAATGACATTTGCAATTGGTTGCATATATATATATTAGAAGATTAGAAATTTGATCTTAAGGTTTAGTAGTCATCTACATGGATATTGCTGTAATTGTTGCAGCAGTCTCTGTTGGATAGATGGACTTCATATTCTCAGTGGGAGAGCCCTTAGTCTTAGAGAATGTCTCTATGACCTAGATATTAGAATACCCCATTGTTTGTTTCTAAATGTTGGAAATAAACATAAATTCTGAGATAGAACTATCATAAAGAGTTATGATGGAAATATTTCAGATAGTAATCTAACATCTAGTGGACTCCACAAAATTAGAAAATTAGTGAACAGTTCATTAAGATTTCTAATACTGAAAATTAAACCTTGAAAGATCAATAGGAGGATGAAGATCATTTGACAATGATCTGGCATCAAGTCTTGGACATATGTCTGCTGATGTGATCAATAGACTAGTAAGATATGAAACTTTAGAATATCTAAAATTTCAAATCTTACATACTTATGAATATTGTATTCAAAGTAAAGTGTCCAATACACCCTTCTCTGGGAATGGTGTTAGATGTCGAGGTATTCAAGATCTCGTACATATTGATGTATATAGATCATCTATATCATAGTAAACATTATGGATATGTAATATCTATTGATGATTACGTATGATATAAGATTTCTTCTCTTCACCTGAGAAACCTTTGAAATGTTCAAAGATTTCACAATTTTGGTTTAGAATCAAAATTTGAAGAAAGATAAAATGAATTTGATCTAGCCTAGGTAGCTTGTACCTATTAGATAAAATTCAAAGAATACCTTATGGAGATATGAATACCATTTCTATCTCAATCCTCCTAATACACCTAAACACAATGGAGTTGTAGGGTGATACAATTGGATCATGTGTGACATGATTTGATCAATGATGAATTTTAGCATAATTTCCTCTTAGTTTCCAAGTATATATGTGTAGTAGAGACTACAATATATATCCTTAATAAGATTCCATGCATGTAAGCTGGAATCTAGCACTTGAGAGTGCTACTTCATTAGGAAAATAAAGGATGGTATTGGATACCTACTTTATGACTTTGAGATTCTTAAAAGATCTCATTTCTGAGAATGTGATTCTTAGAGGATGACTCTCTTGAGAATCAAGATGAAAATGAAGTGAAGGAACTCATTTAATCTTGAGATGACAATGAGTCTCCCGAAATCGGAAACTAAAAGGATAATTAAAGATGAAACATTAATACCTCTTCAAATGAGTTTGAGGATGTATTCCATGTGTCGATTAAGTCTGAAAATGATCGGACTTCACGTGATGAAGCTCCTAAGGATCGTGACATGGAAAGATGGATATTAGCAATAAAGTCTAAAGTAGACTTCATATACAAGTGTTGTATATGGACCTCGAGGATCCACCTATATGGGTAAGACCCATAAAGGTGTAAATGGATCTTCAAGAGAAGAGGGAACCTGATGAGAAGGTAAAGACCTTCAAAGCTCGGTTTGTAGCCATAAGCTACACACCGGAAGAGAAGACATTGCTTGCAATGAGACTTGCTCTTCGGTGACCATGCTTAAACTCATCAGAATATTGCTAACCTTAGCTACACAACTTGACTATTGCATCTTCAGGATGTAATTGAAGATTGCATTCCTCTAAAGAATACCTCTCTGAGGATATTCACACAAAGTAGCCCCAGGGCTTCATGTTTGGGGAAAGTAAGGTGTGAAAGCTAAAGAAATCCATCTCTGGACTCAAATAAGCTTCTTGAAGTTGGAACATAAGATTTGATGAAATTATAAATGTTATGATTTCAAATAGAATCTTGATGTACCATGTGAAGCTTAGTGGGAGTGCCATTGTGTTCATCATGCTAAATGTAGATAATATCTTAATCATTTGGAATGATATAAGGATGATAATAAGTGTTTTATGATCTGGCTATTCCATACCTTAAGATATGATCTCAAGAATACCTCTTAGATCTTAGTTCTGAAGTTGTTCAGAATCAAAGAAAAGAGGGTATTGGGACTGTCACATTTGTAGTACACCTTGGACATATTCCATTCTTGGAAATTCCAAGAAAGGCTTCCTTCCCTTGAGATTTGGTACTGACCTATCAAAAGGGATAGCACCTCAATGAGTTGAGGAAGTGAATGCTAAAACTGCTTGCACTTGTGCATCAGTTACGAGAAGCTAAGTGTATGCTTGATGTGTACAAAAGCCAGATATCTGCCATGCAGTGGGAGTAGTAAACTGTTACTAATCCTTCTATACAGATAGAACACTTGATTGCAGTAATAACAATATCTTCAAGAAATTAAGATTTTTAGATGGAAATCTAAAAGGTCTTAACTGCGAATACCGTAGGAGATAGTGATCTCCAGGAATAAGGGTATTCTGATAAGGATTATGGAAATACTGGTTATAATAGTTATTAAGCAATAGTGTCAAAGACACTATAACTGCTTTGACTAGATTGAGTATTGGTTGCATTAGATGCAACATTCGCATTGGATGCGAGCACTGTTACCTAGGGATATGCAAGTGCCGTAAAAGGACTTGGCATAGTCTTGTGGGAACAGAGTGACTGATCAGCTTACCTAGCTATTTCTAAATAGCCTATGATTGTCACATGAGTGTGAGTTTAAATGATTAGCCCATTAATGGCTCTTTGGGCTAGTGGGAGATTGTTGGACATGTGAGCCCACGGCGAGCCATTATGCAATAAATGTTATTGCAAATATCATTCCCTGATCTGAAATGAAGAATAAATAATTTACATAATAGGTCCCTCTGTACAATTAGGGTTATGTACCATGGCTATCTTAATGATCATACAGCTGTTGATTCAATTATTGAATCATAGAGGCTGGTGCTTGGATGAATATCTAAAGGGTTAGATTGAGGACTCATCAAGCACCGTCAAATGATTATTAAGATGTGATCTCCAGCCTGAGTAGGAGATGGCAATCCTTTCTCACATAGGCTGATATCTGACCGACCTCTTGATGCAGGTCCTCTGCATTGGAATAGAGATTCGGAGGTGTCAGATTAGTTAGGTCAAAGAGTTGACTTAACGAGATCGAGATAACCTAAGTCCTATGTTGAATGCTGTCACAGCATAGGCACGCATCCTCTGATCAGAGACAGATGTGTTACTATATGTCTGAGTGTGTACATTTGGCAGACCAATAGGTTGATGACCTAACCAAGGTCTATACACCGGCGCGTTGGTGTGCATATAAGGGCATATGAGTAATACGATCTCTCAAAGGGATCATACAGGTTCACTACTGAACCGGAAGACATGAGCTCACTCATGAGATATTGGGAAGAATCAAATTCCGTGCACGGTCGTCTTGCTTTGGAAGCTTGACTGAATTTGTAGGTTTGATATATACTTTTGAAAAGTATATGATCAAGACCTAGGTATGATATATGCTTTTGGAAAGTATATGATCGATACCAAATCCCAATGATCAAATGAGAAACTTGGTGATCAAACCCTGAAGAAGACAACGTAAAATAGATCTTGATCTTCGGGTTGACCATGGGTCTTCCAGTATGCAGGATGTACAGGTATTGGGAATACCTGAAGGGTGATGTGATCATAAACGATTGTATATCCATGACGCTTCCATTCCGAGGGAGTGATGAAACAGGTCTGGATTTTAGTGACTCCTTCCAGTAGAGAAGCAATCTGATCTTAGTCCAAGTGTTGGACATTGGTCTGAATGAGATTCAGATGTAATGAGAAGATTAGATTTGCGGTCTTGATTTAATCAAGCATCTATGGGAGGTTCGTAAGATCTGGATTTGAGATAAGATCTCAATATCCAAGTCACTATACGTGGAATAATACAATCGCCCTGTCCTTATCTCCAAGTATCTGCGGAGAAAGCACATTATTCATGAAAGGGTTCAAGAATAATTCTTTTGATGAAATATCCAAGCAAGGACTTGATGATTAAATGAGATTTAATTATCAAGCTTAATATGAATATAATTCATATTATGAAAATGATTGTCTAAGATAATTAAATGGGATTTAATTATCAAGGATTAAGAGAATGTGGATAACACTATCCATGATATATGTGTATTATAAATATGATTTATAATATACATATATAAGAGAGAGAATTTATGTGAATAACATTTGTTAATTAATAATGTGGATTAGATTCACATTTATTAATTAATTGGAAATGCAATTTACTAACTAGTTTGGGTTGTGAATGTGATTCACATATCTTCGATGGCATGATTGAAATATTCACAAATTAATTTGGAATTAATTTGGTGGATATTATTGCAATAATAGTTATTGCAATTTATTAAGAAGTAATAAGATAAAATAAAAGGAGACAAAATAACCCCCTATAATTTAGGGTGGTTTGTTGACTCCCTTTTTTTGTTGTCACATTATCTCTTAATTAGTTAAATTAAATTATGTTGATAATGTTGCAACATATTTTAATTTAAATTAATGTTGTTGGTTTTAACCAACAACAATCATAGCCATTGATTTAGCATGGACCAAGCATAGCCCTTGGATCCATGTGTCCCATGGATTGAGATCCGTTGGATCCTAAACTAGTATAAAAGGAGGGCTAGGGTAGCCTTTCCAAGTTACAACAACAACATTCTTGAGTTGAAGAACTCTACTCTCTCTCTCTCATTCTCGTGGGGTCTCCCTAATATTCAAGTGGCCGTCCACTTTGTGTATTAGGAAGGAGATCATTTTTCTATGCCTCGACGCTTGGATCTTCGTCAAAGGATTGCGGGAAGGACGCGACTCATCATCGTGCCCGCAAGCGCATTCTCCGTGGGTCGGACTTAAGATAGGAGGATCTCTACTTTGGGATCTCGCGATCACAACCACGCTTCAAGAGGTATTCCTTTTACTTTGTGGTTTGATGAAACGATCCGAGAAGTGTTCTCGTGATCATGTGGTTTCATCTTTAAAGTTAAAAAATTTTAATTTCCGCTGCATCTAGCATCTAGTACGACTAGTTGCTCCGATTGCATACGATGCGATCGACACGCTTCCGTGATGCGCTTAAGGATACTCAATATCCTTCAGATGAACGCAATGGCACTCCCACTAAGATTCACACGGGTCATCAAGATTCTATTTGAAATCATAACATTTATAATTTCATCAAATCTTTTGTTCCTAATATAAGAAGCTTATTCTAGTCTATAGATGGAGTTATTCAGCTTGCACACTTGCTTTCCTCAACATGAAGCTCTGAGGCTACTTCATATGAATATCCTTAGAGAGATATTCATAGAGGAATGCAATCTTGAGTCTTACCCATATAGGTAGATCCTCGAGGGTCCATATACAACACTTGTATATGGAGTCTACTTTAGACTTTATTGCTAAAATCCATCTTTCCATATCATGATCCTCATAAGCTTCATCACATGAAGTCAGATCATTGTCAGATTTAACAGACACATGGAATCCATCCTCAAGCTTATTTGAAGAGGTATGAGTGTTTCATCTTTAATCATCCTTTTAGTTTCCGTTTTCAAGAGCCTCGTTATCTTCTCAAGATTTAATGAGTTCCTTTACTTCATTTTTATCTCGATTCTCAACAGAGTCATCCTCCCAGAATCATATCCTTAGAGATGAGATCTTTCAAGAATCTCAAGGTCATAAAGTAGGTATCCAATACCATCCTTTATTTTCCTAATGAAGTAGCACTCTCTAGTGCTAGATTCCAACTTGTTTGCACGGAACCTTATTAAGGATATGCATTGTAGTCTCTACTACATATATATCAGGAAACTAAGAGGTAATAATGCTAATATTCATCATTGATAAGATCATGTCATGCATGATCCAATTGTATCTCCCTACAACTCCATTGAGTTTAGGTGTACTAGGAGGAATGAGATGGGAATGATATTTCTTTCTCCATAAGGTATTCATGAATTCATCTAATAGGTATTGACTACCTAGACTAGATCAAATTCATTTTCATCTTCCTTCAAACTTTGGTTCTACACCAAAAAATTGTGAAATCTTTGAACATTTCAAAGGTTTCTAAAGTGAAGGGAAGAAATCTCATATCACAAAATCATCGAATTATATCACATATCATCAATATTTATTATGATATAAATAATCCA
Source organism: Ottelia alismoides (assembly GCA_037367405.1). NCBI lineage: Eukaryota > Viridiplantae > Streptophyta > Magnoliopsida > Alismatales > Hydrocharitaceae > Ottelia > Ottelia alismoides. The sequence goes on along the minus strand of JAZKJV010010176.1, from coordinate 358,470 downwards.
CATACATCAATATGTATGAGATCTTGAATACCTCGACATCTTACACCATTCCCAGAGAAGGCTGGACATTTTTACTTTGAATACAATATTCATAAGTATGTAAGTTTTGAAATTTTAGACATTCTAAAGTTTCATATCTTATGTGTCTATTGATCTCATCAAAAGACATATGTCCTAGGCTAGATGCCAGATCATTGTCAAATGATCTTCATCTTCCTATTGATCTTTTAAGGTTTTAAATTTTCAGCATTAGAAATCTTAATAAACCATTCATTAATTTTCTAATTTAGTAGAGTCCACTAGATGCTAGATTACTATTTGAAATATATACATCATAACTCTCTACGATAGGTTTATTCCAGAATTCATGTTTATTTCCAACACTTAAGAATAAACTATGAGTGTATTATAATATCTAGGTCATAGAGACATTCTCTAAGAGTAAGGACTCTCCCACTGAAAATACGAAGTCTATTTATCCAATAGATATTGTTGCAACCATTGCATCAATATCCATGGATGACTACTAAACCTTAAGATCAAAATTATAGTCTTCTAATACATATGCAACCAATTTTCTATTAGAAGATTTAGATACAATTATTAGACTTGTAATCTTATCAAATAAGAAAGTCAATTTCAATGATTACATATAGATGTAGATTAGATAGTCACACTATCAATAAATCGGTTTATTGTAGTATTGGCATTCATCCAACTCTTAGGATGTCATATGTATGGAAATCATAGAAGTACAATCAACTCTTTGACTTTCCTTCTAACTTGGGTCCAACCCACGCTTCCACTGCGCTCCTTTCATCTATAAATAGCTTAAGATGAAGGATCTCTTATGTTGAATTCAAAAGATTTCAATATAAGAGTATTTCAACATCTATACATGCTTCATTCAATACATATGAACATTATGAAGCTTCATGAATGACTAGAGTATAGATAATAGAATCACTCATCATATCTACATACATCTTAACTCTTAAAATCATTGGTTCCGATAGGTACTCAAACATTTTGAGTACATTATCTCCTATAGAGCCACCATTCTGCATAATGCAGAGAACCATGTCATTCATGATTAAATATCGAGAGCACATATTTTTGCCAAAAACATCTTCTTAGATTTTATAAGGATTATTTGACAATTACGATCATCATCGACATGTCACTTTCAAAGTACATTCGGATGAGATCAAGACTGTACAGACATACAAACCCTAGGTTGTTGTCCTATTGTCCATTTAATTGCCATTCCTCATTGTTATGAGGAATCTTGCACATTGCAACCACATACATTATGTGTCCGATTGTAAGTACAATATCTTGATCATGGATCCAATCCATGATACTTACTGGTTATGATTGAGTATAGTATTGAGTGGGTTTAATGAGGATTATCTGAAATAAGAAATTTGCATAAATATATATACATATTTTACTTTGATTTGGGAATTTTATATCAAAGCTATCTTGGCTTGTCAACATTGAAAGTGCATTCCCTTAATCACTTTCAATGTAAGAGATATTCTTACCATTTTATCTCAGCAAGATCTGGAATCTCCTTTCTTATCTTTGTCACGTCCCAATAATACGAGAAACTGTAACTTGGATAAAAAGAAGCAAGAACACATTCGGCCTTGCAAGTCCAACTTGCACTCCCAATTCGGCCTTCAACACCCAGACCCACCACCCCTAAGGTGATGTTGACCCGTCATTAATTGAACCAACCGTCAACAGGAATACAACTCGCTATACGCAATCCAATATCGCCCCAATAATATGAGGATCCGATATTGGGGTCTCTACATATACATCCTTGCTCTTTTGAGAAGCAAAGAGCCCGATCCAAATGGCTTGTATACAGGAGTTGTCACTTCGGACAAGCATCTCCAACATACAATCCCTGACGACGGAACCATTTACCTTGACGGGAGACCATGGATGTCACTTATATGACCCTCCATATCATGTTTAAATTTTTAATTAATTATTATGAATCATATTTACATAATTAATTCTTCTAAGGGAAATAACAACTCTATTCAAAATAGAGTGTTTTAATTGGATATGATCAATTTAATCACATTAAATTAATTATCAACCCAATTCAATCAACAAACTCGATTTTTACTTGAAAGAATGGTATTATCTCAAAGTACGTATTATTAAAATTTTAATAATTAAAAAATACACCATGATTTCTCCAGCATTATCGAGTCCTTCCCCGCTATCATGGCGAGTACCGACAGAAGTGGGACAGACCGCACACGGTGCAACCTGCTGCGGTGACCTTTAATCAACAATTAACCCACAATCAAATAGTTCAAACAATGAAAATCGATGTGAAGTTAAAATTTATTTTTAACTCTACATAAAAGATGTATAGATTCAACTACGTAGAGAGTTCGAACACAGGGAGCAAGGCATGATAGATCAACAAGTGTGTGTGTGTGTGTGAATGTGATGTGATTGTCTACACTATGCAAGGCAAATGTTTTTGTGGGTTTTTAGTTTTTATAATTTTTATTTTATTTTTAATTTTTAATTTTGTATTTTGGTTTTCTTTTAACTGATTTTGTATTTTCTTTTCATATTTTATATTTTTATATTTTCTTTTTCAATACAGGAATATATATACAATATAGGGAAAGAGAGGATAATGTATTTATAGAAATAGTGAAAAATGCTCAAAAATTGGGAAATAAAATCTTTTTGGTCTTTTTATATTTCTTACTATTTTTTTATTTTTGGGAGTTTTTCAAAATCTTTTTGGTATTTTTAAAAGTTATAATACAAGAAAACAGTGGACTAGGTTGCTGGCCGAAATCAAAGTGAGGATGAAAATACTAAACGGTACCAAAAATTTCCCAAGTTAATTTTAAATAAAAGACAATAGAATAGATAAGCTAACGAACCTGAGTTTGTATTTTTAGGAATTCTCTAGGATTTGTTTGAATTTTTTGAAGTTTTTAAGTTTTTTCTAATTTTTAAAGTTTTTACTTTGAAATTTTTACTGGTTTCTGGACTGACACTAAAATATAATAAAATAGATCTTAGGTAATTTTTTTTGGAATTTTTCAAAACGTTTTGCTAATTTTTATGGGTTTTCTAATGCAAACAGTAAGAAAAATGCATGTTTTTGATTTTTAATAAATATGGAAATGCAACAAAAATGCAATGCAAAAATATGGTGTGAATGAGCAAGTTAAGGAGCTTATGCAATTTTTTTGGTAATTTTTAGAGTCAATATGATGCGTGAAATAAATAAGACAAGCACACAAAAAGACACAGCCTGGCAGGGGTATAAATGCAAATATTAAAACATTCAGGGGCTATATTGCAATTTTCCAACAAAATTTTACACTAAGCAACTTAATGGACCATTTACAAATAGCCAAACCCGGGAGGGTATAGGTGCAAAATGCCCACCAAAACGCGTGACTTGCACGCGCCTGGGAAGGACCCAACCGTAATTTTCAAAACTTCGAGGGCTAAGTTGTAATGTTTCCAAAACCTTTACACTACAATTAAAAGTTCGGGTACAGAAGAGAAATACATCGATGGCTGAGGGCCTCGCTGCAAAAAGCCTCGCGCCTCACGTGAACAGGTCACGTGAGGTGACGTGGCAGAGATCCTAAGCGTAATATTTGGAAAGCACAGGGGTCTTGAGTTAAAGTTTACAAAACTTTTTACACAGCAGATGAAAGTTTATGTGTTGCAAAATAAACTACAAAAACGCTAGGGGTGGAGCCACAAAATACCCAAGGCCGAGGCAGGGACGGACGACGGATGAAGCTTCATGGAAAACAATTTTGTAAAATTATTTAAAAATAGAAGATGAATTATTTAATTTTAGGGTATGAAATAAAAAATATTCATTATTTTATGCAGTATTTTATTCTGATTTTTAATTATTTTTATGTATATTTTTACAAGTTTACGTTTATACCCTTTATAGGTACATATTTTATTCTTTTATTTTTATTTTGTGATTTTAATTTATTTATTTTTATTTAGTATTTTAAAAATTAAAGAATACTTTTATACACTAAAAAATATTTTTATTTTAATTTTTTGATATATTTTGTACACTTAATAAAATAAAGTATTAAATCTATAGGTATGTGTATAGTTCTTATACCTATGTATTATATACATGTATTTTTACTTTGTGTTTCTTTTGCATTTTTATTCTGATTTTAATATACAAATATATTATAAGTAATATTTACATAATTATAAAAAATATAAAATTATAAAAATAATGAATAAAGGATAAATTGAATATTTTAATCTGTACACGTATACTACAAGGGTCCAAAACTCAACTTTCAAATCGTAACTCCGGAAAATACGAAACCACCTCCATTAAATAGATTATTTTATGCTATATACAATTAAAGTGAGTTGGTACATTTCGAGTTTTTATTTGCAAGATACAGGTCTGGGAAGTTGGAGTTTTGGAATCTTATTCAGACCATAACTTTTTATCTGTACATTATTTTCAGTGAAATCAATTTTGTATTTTTCTTTATTAAATTATCTACAACTTTTATGTGCAAAGTTTCTTTATTTGATGTATAAAAAGTGTAACCAAAAATAGGTCGCAAAATGAATAAAGAATGAAGGGATTTTTATGGTGTTTTGACCCTTATCTCCCCCTACTTTATTCCTTGTCGACCTATTCATCAAGATGTCTAGGTCTCGGGGTTTCAGGTCATACAATATTTTATTATTTTTCTTTTTTATTTATTCTATAATTTTGGCTTTATTTACACTATTTTATACACTATTTGTATGCACATGCATGAATTCTAAGATGATGGATTTAATACTATTTATACGCATTTGCTAGGGTTTTTGATGCCAAAATGATAGAATAAAGATGATGAAATGTGGATTCATCATCACCCTATAATTTACCTTTTCTAGTCCCTAGCAAACACTTATGCAATAAGTGTAGAAAGAAAAGGAAAGAAAAGAAAAAGAAGAAAAATGGATGAAGTTTAATTATCAAACTTGTCTTCACAAAATCAAAGTTTGGAGCTTAAATCGAACCTTTGAAATTTTGGTGCGAGCGGAACCTTAATGAGAATCGGATTTGAAATCCAATAGTCCCTGAGAATCCCAAAACTATGTTCAAGTCTCCTCAATAGCCAGGTTAGAAATACTTCAACTCATACGTAAACTCTTACGACTATGAATCTGACTCGTACAGTGTAAGTGATGGCGGCTCTCCCCAACTGAAATGACAAAGAGACTGACTTCTCCAATGTGACAACCCAATGATTCCCCAATCCAACAACTCATCCCTCAAGGAGCAGTGTATTCCCTTCTAAGTTCAAGTGGCAACCAGCTCAAGAGGAGGGGGTGAAGAGAAGATTGGACGGTAGCCAGTGTAGCTACCTATCCTAGGATGCAAGATCAGTGTAGTCAAGTCATCCAGCTGCAGGCTCACATGATTTGACTTTGAAGCTCAAGCTTGCTTGTTTGACTTTACAACATATGTACACTCCGACAAGCAATTTTATTTTTGTACAGGCTTGTCTACTTTTTTGGAGTTTTTACTTTTTGCATTTTTTGAATACTATATACAGCAGCATTTACATAGGGAGTTTTTCCTCTTGAGTCAGTAGACTGTCCCTCTTTTGAAGCTTTATTGCAACCCATGATCTCCTATCCTCGAAACTCATCATTATTGGACGGGTTGGGGCGCACTTCCCTCCCTAGGCGGACCAACCAGGCTACCTCTTCCACACATCAACAGCATCATCGGAGCTTTCCACTGCACGGATTAGGTCGGTGAACTTCGTCGGCGGCTTGTTCTTGGAGAAGCTCCAGATACCGTCCGATCCGGACCGAGGCTCCAGTTTTGATTGTGGTCGCCCGATCGCGAGAGACCTTCACCGCCCGATTCAGCTGAGCTCCGATCCGGACCGTCCATCCGCGAAAAGGCATCGCTACTCCAGACACCGTCAGATCCTCCACGTGGCGCGTCCTCTACCATCGATCCCTAATAAAGGGGTAATTTGCACTAGGTCCTTTCTTTTATTGCATTTATAGTTTAGTCTTGTAAATATTTTAGCACGTTGTTTTTAATTAGGGTAAATTGCACTGTGGACCTCTATGTTTCTTTTATTTACAATCTAGTCCCTCTCTACGTGGAACACGTGCTTCGTCACGTGACTTTTTGGATAAATTGCATTGTTAGGGCTTGGGTTTTATGCCGAGTTATGAAATGAAAATTACTTTTTGATATTTGAATTTACACACCTATGCGTGGTTTTTATTCAACATGTGCTGAATATTTGGACATTTTACACTTTTTATCCTGATCTTTTAGCACGTGTTGCTATTAAGCCCCTAGAACTACTTTTCTTTGCATTTAGGTCCCTGTGGACTGTGTGCCTTGTTTTGATTGAATAAAATAGTAAATTAAATCCAAATTAGGTGAAATTTGGATAATTGGCTCCTACTACTGTGTAAAAATTTCCCTAAAATTTTGGGACATTTTTTAGGCTTTTTGATATATTTAAAAATTCAAAATCAGTGATTTTTGCTACTGTCTGACTTAGAAAATCAAGAAAAATATAAAATTAGGGTTAGTTAGTTTTAATGTATTTTATCTTCTGTCCATCGTGCTATTTGGATTTATAAAAACCTTAAAAATTGAAAAATCCTAAAAATCTTATAAAAATTCTATAAAAATAAAAATGCAAACTCTTTTTCTGTAGTTTAGTTTTTACATATAGTTTTCATAAAAATTGCCTCCATACTTTTATAGATCAATTTTATATTTTTAATTGATCTTTCAAGTCTGGCTACACAGTAGCTCTTATTTTTCCTCTTTCCCAAATTTTATAAAATCAAATTAAAATTGAAAAATTCTGAAAAATTCACCAAAAACACTTAAAAACCTAAAAAACATAAAAACATTTTTATTTGAATTTTGGGTCATTTTTGTGTGCTTAAATAATTTGTTGAATTTGCTTGATTCCTCTTTTTCTTATAAAATCAAAAATACAAAAAACATTTAAAAATCATAAAAATCCACCAAAAATATTTTCCCCTTTATTTCGATTTTTGACTACTTCGTTGGCTGCAAGGCCATCACGTACTCCCTGAGTTCGACCTTGGTCGCTATACCAGGTTAATAAAAATAGCGAGGACCTCTATTGGATTTTGATTGATTTATCTCTGTTTGGTGGTCCCACATTTTCTTGTTGACCGAGTCATTCTATTCGGGTCATAACGACACCGAATATTTTTACCTTGGCCCGATAGAGTGATCCTCGTGATTTTCCGGTCATCAGAATGGCGTCGTTGCCGGGGAGCACAACTTAGTAGTCATCTTCAATTTTTCTACGACTTTTCTTTTTCACGACTTTTTGTAGATATTTTTGTAGATATATTTTCTCTGCTTTGTTTACACATTTTTTTGGAATGACACACTTTGGTTTATCTTTCTTGCGAGGGACCGAGGACCGAGGCGGCTTCTTCAGAAGCCGAAGCAACCGCGGGAGTTGGAGGCAGCTTCCTTCTTTACAAAGTCGCAGGAGAGCGTGATGAGCCCAAGAATCCCACTAATCCGGATCAGGTCAAAATATCACTCGGGTCGTTACGACCCGGATTGATGAGGATCTCAGCTCAATCAAGAAAAAAGTAAAACAGACCACCAAATCAGAGAAAAATCAATCAAACACGATAGCGGTCCTGGCTATTGGATTAGCCTGGTATAGCGAGCAGGGTCGGACTCAGGGAGCACGTGATGGCCTTGCGGCCTACGAAGTAGTCTAAAGAATCAATAAAATAAAATAAAAGTGTTTTTGGTGGATTTTTAATTGTTTTTAATTTTTTTGGATTTTTAATTAATAAGGAAAATAAGGAAAACAAAGAAACAAGCCAACACAACAATTTATTTAATGCATCAAAAATCACTCAAAAATTCAAATAAAAATGTTTTTGTGTATTTTATGATTTTTACTATTTTTGGTTAATTTTTGGTATTTTTCTGATTTTTTTTAATTTTCTAAAAATCAAACAAGGCAAGAAAACAAGGGTACTGTCCAGCCAAGCTTGGAGGACTTAGATAAAATATCTAAAAATCCCCAATAAGCCTAGAGGTAATTTTCCTGTAAAGACAAAGAAACAAGGAAAATTTAGGCACTACAATTATTATTTTTGGGTTTTTAAATTAATTATTAGAATTTTTATGAGGTTTTGAGTGTTTTGTATTTTTTATGAGTTTTATATAATGAAAAATGACCAAAATTGGTCAGAAAATCAAGCAAGACAAACTAAATAGTAACTATTTTTTTATAATTTTTAGATGAGTTTTAATATTTTTTGTGATTTTTTAATTCGGACAGTACAAAAAAAGGCTATTTTTGAATTTTTAAAAATAACAAAAGAGCTCAAAAATGTTTCAAAAATTTAGTGAAAATTTGACATATGGCAGGAGCCACGTGTCCAATTTTCATCAATTTTGGAGTTAATTTGATATTTTATTCAAGACAATTAAAAGCCCACAGTGTACAAGGACCTGATTGTAAAGAAAATAAGTTTGAAGGACCTAACAGTAATAAAAAGTGAAACCACGGGGATCCTGGTGCAATTTAGCCAAGAATTCACGCGCGAGGCGCGTGACCTGGGCACACAGGGACCTATATGCAAATACTTTAGGTCCCTGGACCAATTAGTAACACGTACTAAAGATCCAGGGGCTAAAGTGTAAAAAGCCCATACATTTCAACACATGTTCAAAAAATCACGCACAGGGGCATAAGTGCAAATATAAAAACTATCAGGGCCTCTATGCAAATATCCACAAAAATCACGTGTCGAAGCACGTGTCCACAATGCGTAGGGGTATAAATGCAAATAAAATAAACTCCAGGTCCAAGGTGCAAATTATCCAAAACTAAAATAACTCTACTGAATATTTACAGGACTGAATATTAAAAACTCAAAGCTAGGGGGTCCTAAGAACAATTACCCCTTATTAGCGATCCAAGGGCTGAAAGCGCGCCACGTGGAGATCCGACGGTGAAGGAGAGGAGGCGCCTCGCTCCTGTAACCCTTGGCGTGATCAGACGGCTGAGACGAAGACACGTGGTGGATCTGACGGTGACTGCTCAACTGCGCCTCATCTCAGGATCGAACGGTCTGGATCAACTCCTCCTTTGATCGTGCGGTGCTGGCGCTCCTGGAATGGATGCCTCAGATTGAAACTGGAGCTGGAGGGCGATCCAACGGCTGCTGGAGGTCCTCGAAGAACAAGTGGCTGGTGAACTTCGCCGACCCAGTACGCGCGCTCCGAGCCTCCGCGGGGGCTTCTGATGATCGGGGAAGCTTCTCCTTAGCCTCCCGCGTATGTGGGACGTCTCCGATGAATCAACAGAGCTCCGGAGAGCTCTGTCGACTCCAGTGGAGGTGAAGCTCCAGTGCTTAAGTGGGAAGACCTCAGATAGCCTTCCTGGAACCTACAAAATGACACCAAAAAGCTCCTGGGTCGAGGGCAAACTGCCTCGACCCCGTTAGCTGTGGTGAAGGTGGACGGTGCGGTGGTGCGGGCGAACTCCGGCGATGCGACGGCGAAGGAGTTCGAACCCCAGCTCCTGTGCGAGTTGGGTTGAACGGAGGGGCGGAGAAGGTGCGCGGGAGGAAGGCGAACGTGATGGAAGATTTCGATGGTCGGGACGATGGGTACGGTGGTCGGAATCGGCGCGGAACGGCGATGGGTCGATTTGGGGGCTAAATGAAAATTCGAGAATTAGAAAGGAAACTACGGCTACCTGGCGGATGAGTCGACTGTGGAGGAGCTGGGCTTGCTCCTGGTCCTTGCCTCGAGGACCGTTGGCGTCCGAGGCTCTGGCGCTACCTCCAGGCGGCGCACGGCGGCGCAAGCTCGCCGGATCGATGGCCTCCTTGCTCCCTCCTCGCTGCAACACCCTCTGGGGCGAGCTGTCACTATCGCCAAGACGATGGAGGTCACTGGGTGGAAAGCAAATGATCCAAAGATGAGCAAATAGGTGGCGGAGCTCGGCTCTTATAAGGTGGGAGGTCCGGGAAGAAGGGCTCAGGTCCGGCTCGATTGATCACGGATCCCTAGGCTGAAGATCGGGCGAGGTTCCCGGGTTGTAGGAGAGTGATTAGGACCCTGGGTTTAGCGGTGTGGTGATCGGGTCTGGATGGAATAAATTGGAGAAGTTGGGTCTGCGAAACGGATCCGTGGGAAGTGGTCCACAGGGGGGAGTTGACCAGGGGGTCAACATTCCCCCGTGGACCAATAAGAAGCAGCCACGTGGAAAATATTTAGAAATTGAATTAAAAATAGCAAATGTCCGATTTATTAAAAACTTAAAACATGAAATATTTTTGTTTTAATTTTTTCTATTTTTTGGTGATTTTTAATTAATTTTTCAAAATAAAAATAAGGTATATACACTATATAGCTATATATAGGTATATATACAATATAGGGTGTTGATTTTTGATTTTTGATTTGTTATTTTTGTGCATTTTTATTCCTATTTTATATTTTATTTATTTATAGTATAAAATTAGGAATAAAAGGGCATTTTTATTTTATTTTTATTATTTATATATAAGGGTGAAATAAATAGGTATATACATCTATGTACAAGGTATATTTACAATATTATTTTTGGTTTTTAATTTTTTTTCTTTTTATTTTGTTTTTATTTTTGTTATTTTTATTTTATTTATTTACACCATAGAATATTTACAAAAGTTTTGGAATTTTAATTTATTTATTTATAGGGTAAAATAAATATAGGAGTGGTTGTATGTACATGATGAATATGTACAAAAGGATGTTTTTGTTTTCTTTTTAAATTTTTTTCTATTTTTTTGTTTTGATTTTTATAATTATAAATATATATACAATATATACAAGCCATTTTATTTTAGAAGAAAATATAATTATTTATTTACAGGGTTAATTACACACATGAGCCCCTATCTCCCTCTACTTTGGCTTTCATGCGGTCAAGTCCATGCTGAGCCCTCCCTTGGGATTAGGTTGCTCAATATTTATTCTAAATATTTCCCTCCTTTTCTTTTGTCTCTTTATTCTTTTATTTTTGCACAAAAACATGCTAATTATTACTTTTTACACCATGCATGCTTTTGATAATTATTTGTATTTACAGACATATACATGCATTTGCAAAGGTTTTTGTAGCTAAAATATAAGAATAAAGAGTGATGAATGGGTATTCATCACCCCCCTATACTTAACTTTGCTAGTCCCTTAGCAAACACTTATTTGAAAAATAAGTAAAAAAGAGAAAGAAAAAGAAAAAGAGGAGAATATACATGGATTAAGGCTGATTAATAAACTTGCCTTCATTAAATTGAATTCTGGAGCTCGGCCAGATCTTTGGATTATTAATGTGTCGGAACCTTTTTTGGACTTAAGCTTAAAACTCAACAGCCTCTAAGTTCCACCAATCTATGGTCAAGACTCCTTAATAAACCAGATCAGAACAAGTCTACATACACAAACTCTAATGTCCATGAATCTTTCCATGCAGTGTAAGTAATATGTAGCTCCCCACCTCAGAAGTAACAAAGAAATAACCTCCCCCAACCTGGTAACTCTAATGCCTCGGTCTAGCAACTCTTTCCTCGAGAAGTGGGGTATTCCCTTCTAAGTTCAAGTGCAACCGGCTCAAGAAGAGGGGGAATAAGAGGTATAGACTTTTGGGAGCTCAACCAGTGTAGCTAAGTCTCCTGCTGCAAGCTTCATGAGATGTAACATGGATACCATAAGCTTTTGCTTTATTTGACTATATACACTCCGGTGGGGTTATTAAATTTTCAATCCGACCCACCACTTTTTTGGAGTTCTTTTTGCATTTTTTTCAAGTGCATCTGTACAATATATCTACATGGTGCAACATATATACAAGAAATTTTCCTCTTGAGCCAGTAGACTATGCCTCTTTTGAAGCTTTATTGCAACCCACGGCTTCTGTCTTTAGACTTCATCACCACTAGACCAAGTTGAGACGTACTTCCTTCACTAGAAGAAGAAGAGAGGTTCCGCCTAGAAGTACTACCCTCATATGCTACCCCAAGCCAAAGGAAACTGCCTCCTCACCACCTCATCCGTGGAGAGCTATGTGTAAAGTGCTGGTGCAAGTCAAGCCATTGTCTCTAAGAGTCATGCGTGTGTTGTTAAGTGCTCTACTTAGGCTCATCAAGATGACATATGCTCATAGCCTAGTGGACTCAAAGAATTAAGTCCTTATGGACCTGAAAAGCCTTAACCCTAAGCCCTATAAGGTTCCTCTTAGAATTAGGTGGATTAAGATCTTAATCAAGCTCCATTTCCCAGTTTAATTCCAGGCTAGTTTAAATGTCAACTATCATCCAGAAAAACTATATACATATATACAAAGATGCTATTTACACATATTTACAATCATACAAAATTTTTGAAAAATGTTTTGAAATCATAAATGGATGAATGCATGAAGTGCAAGTTTTGCAAAAGTATTTACAAGATTTTTGCAAACTTTTGATTTTCAAAACATTTTGGAAAAGTTTTGTACTATATACATAATTTTGATAAGAAAATATTCACACAAGCTTTACACAAAAGATTTTTGAAAACATTTTTACAAAAATAATTTGTACACTAGCTATGTATGTGCAATAAAAGAATGATTATTTACAGAAATTTTTTTTAATTTTTGTGATTTTTAGGGTTTTTAGCCATTTTATTTATTAACACACTCACACAAAGTACGAGTTATGGCTAAAGTATATATGAAATATATACACACCCCCCCTATACTTAGCTCGAACGATGTCCTCAGAGTGATCAAGAGCGATGAAGAAGACATAACTCGTGCTTAGTATGGGGACGTGAAAAGGAATGGCTATATACAGAGATGAATCAAAGAATAGAAGGAATAGAAGATCAAGAGGGTCTCGGCTTTTCCCCCTGTACTTAGGATCAAGTAATCCTAAGTATAGTGGGTTGTACACAAAGGGAAAACTGAGTGAAGGATGCACAGAATCTCCCCCCCATACTTAGGGTGAAATATCCCTAAGTATAGGCAGCAAAACAGGGGTAGAAAGAAACAAAAGAATACCCGAAGGTCCTACATCCCCCTATACTTAGGGTAAAGTACATCCTAAGTATAGTATAATCATAAGATGAGAAAAAGGGATGTGGGATTCAAGAATAGAGTGATATAGACAGCTGGATCTATACAGGTCAGAAGAACAGTGATAATCAGGCGTGAGATGCAATAGATGTGAGTCAAGAGACCACATCTCACGCAAAGTGAATAGGGGCAACATCAACCACCCGCGGCTCATGATCTAGAAATGGCTTGAGCTGCTGGCCGTTCACTCGAAAGGTACTCTCAGAAGACAACTCAGATATATCAATGCTACCGTTGTCGTGTACCTTTCTTACAAGATAAGGTCCCTTCCATTTGCTCTGTAGCTTCCCTGGAAATAGACGAAGCCTAGCATCAAACAGTCATACTCTCTGTCCAGGCTCTAAATGCTTGTGGCTGATATGAGAATCATGCCACTCTTTCACTCTCTCCTTGTACTGTAGGCTGTTTGAGAAGGCGGTATCACGAAGCTCCTCCGGGGCTGCTAACTCTGCCCTCCTCTGGTCTCCTAGACTATCTGGATCTAAAAGAATATCTGTGACTGCCCCGAGTGACTTGTGCCTCAACTCAATAGGTAAATGGCACGGCTTGCCGTATACGAGGCGAAAGGGAGATGTGCCTAATGGTGTCTTGAAAGATGTCCTATATGCCCACAAGACCGAGTCCAAAAGCTGTGACCAATCCTTTCGGTCAGGGCGGACGACATTCTGTAATATAGTCTTGATCTCCCTATTCGACACCTCGGCTAGACCATTCGTCTGTGGATGGTATGGAGTGGCAACTCAATGGTCTATACCGAACTAGCTAGTAAGGGCCTTCACCTGGTCGTTGATGAAATGAGACTCCCCATCTGAAATCAATACTCGAGGTACCCCGAACCGCGTGATGATGTGCTTCCTCGAAAATCTGCAAACTTTCCTTGCATCAGCGGCTCAGGCGGGGATAGCCTCAACCCAACGACTCACATAATAAACGGCCAACAGAATGTACTCAAATCCCTGACTCTTAGGGAATGGACTCATGAAATCGATGTCCCATGCGTCAAAAACCTCACAGAAGTGAATGGGCTGCATCGGCATCATGTCACGCTGTCCACAAGTGCCCATCCTCTGACAGTCAGTACACCTCTTCACGAACTCATCAGAGTCCTTGAAGAGGGTAGGCCACCACAAGCCGGATTGGAGCACTTTCTGTGCTGTTCTCCTCCCAGAATGATGTCCTCCTGCCTCAAGCTTGTGGCAGTAAGTGAGGACGCTATGGTGCTCCTCCTGAGGAATGCACCTACGCCAGACGCTATCCCCTCCTTCGTGGTAAAGGATGGGATCCTCCCAGTGGTAGGACTTGGCCTTCGCGAGGATGGTCTCAAGCCTCTGCCTGGGACAATCTTGTGGGACTTTCCCAGCAACGAGAAAGTTCACAATATCGGCGTACCATGGGAGTGAGGCGATAGCAAGGATCACCTCATCTGGGAAGGTCTCACAAATGGGATCAATCTGCTCAGACTCCTCAGGCTGCTCTAAACGGGAGAGATGATCCGCCACCACATTCTTGACTCCAGGTTTATCCTTGATCTCAATATCGAACTCCTGGAGTAGAAGGATCCATCTAGTCAGTCTGGCCTTGGCATCCTTCTTTGCCATGAGGTATCGGATGGCGGTATGATCAGTATACAAGGTCACTCTAAATCCAATGATGTAAGATCTGAACTTATCTAGGGCGAACACTACTGCTAGCATCTCCTTCTCTGTGACTGTATAATTCCACTGGGAGGAATCCAAGGTGCGGCTAGCATAGTGGATAGCAAAAGGGACTCCATCCCTCCTCTGTCCCAGCACGGCCCCTACGGCAAAATCGAAGGCATCCGTCATGATCTCGAATGGGAGAGACCAATCAGGCGGCTAGAGGACAGGAGCCTCAACAATACAATGCTTGAGAGTCTTAAACGACGAAAGACACTTGTCATCGACAAGGAACTCGGTGTCTTTCATCAGCAAGTCAGTCAACGGTCGGGCAACCTTACTGAAATCATGAATGAAACGCCGGTAGAAACCGACGTGTCCCAGGAAAGACCATAACTGCCGCAAGTTGGACGGTGGTGTGAGTTTTCTAATGACATCAACCTTGGCCGGATCAACCTCCATGCCCCTGTTGGAGATGATGTGGCCAAGCACCGTCCCTTGAGTCACCATAAAGTGACTCTTCTCCCAAGATAGAACCAAGCGAACCTCTATACATCGCTGAAGCACTCGGTCTAGGCAGTCAAGACAGGAGTCGAATCTGTCGCCATAAACCGAGAAATCATCCATGAAGACCTCCAAGCACTCCCCTACGATGTCCGAAAAGATCGACATCATGCATCTCTGAAAAGTAGCAGGGGCATTGCATAGCCCAAATGGCATGCGTCGGAAGGCGTATGTGCCGAAGGGATAGGTAAAGGTGGTCTTCTCCTGGTCCTCAGGAGCGATGGCCACCTGGTTGTAGCCCGAGTACCCATCCAGAAAACAATAGTGTCTCTTCCCTGCCAGTCTCTCAATGATCTGATCAATAAAGGGCAGGGGGAAATGATCCTTCTTGATGGCCTGGTTGAGTCTCCTGTAGTCAACACAAACCCGCCAAGAAGTGGGTACTCGTGTAGCAATCTCCTCTCCAGACTCGCTAATCACTGTAGTGATGCCCGTCTTCTTGGGCACCACATGCAAAGGGCTGACCCACTTGGAGTCAGAGATGGGATAGATAAAATCGGCGCTCCACCATTTCGAAATTTCCTTCATGACAACCTCTCTCAGATTTGGGTTCAGCCGCCACTGGAACTAACGCGACGGCTTCGCCTCATCCTCGAGATAGATATGGTGGGAGCACAGAGCCGGACTAATCCCCTGGAGATCTGTTACGCTCCATCCTATCACCTTGCGGTTCTTTTCAAGAACCCCCATCAAACGGGATTCTTGATCTCCTGTCAAATCGGCAGAGATAATGACTGGGTACATCTCAGGCTCACCCGCAAGGAATCTATACTTCAACGACGAAGGAAGCGGCTTCAGCTCTGGACAAACTGGCGCTGACAAATCTGGCTTCTGAAGAAGTCGCGTGTATGCTGCCAAATCTGCCCGGGAGAATGAGAGCGTACTCTCGCAAACTGAATTTGAAGAAGGCTGCTCAACTGGACTGTCTCTGCTCTGCTCGGCATCTACCTCCTCCTCAGCTGTAGGCTCAGTAGAAATCAGGTCTGGCATGTAATCCTCACAATCTTCCCAATCAGACTCTGACTCCGAGGGATCTGCATCATCTATGGTGGCATCAGTACCACCATCACCATAAAAATCCGTGTCGCGGTCGAGAACCTGTTCTGCTGCCACTGAAGTATCCTGAACCAAGAATGTGTTCTCCAAGCTCTCCTCTGCTGTCAACTCTGCATCAGCGGTGTCTGAAAATGAGAGGATGGCCTGTGCTGCTGGGTCTGCCCAAACTGCCTCATCATCTGTGATCACAAAGTCACAGTCCTGGTGGATGTCTAGCCCGGCCTCTGTCAGCTGCTCTGTATCTGAAGTGGTCTCTGAGCATGATCTGTCTCTGGCTCTGCTGTCCTCGACCGTCTTTGTTTGTACACTCTCACCCTCGACGCGAAAGTATACCTTCCCGCTATCATGGTCGGTCACCGCCTTGGCTGTGGTCAAGAACGGGCGACCTAGAATGATGGGGGTATCGGTCACAGACTCAGGGATCTCCATGTCCAACACTACGAAGTCCACGGGAATTGCAAGCCCTGAATCGTGACGACAACGTCTCGCAACAACCCCTTCGGCCTCTTGACAGATCGATCGACAAACTGAAGGACTGTCCTACTCTGTCTAAGAGTGCCCAACTCGAAACGGTCGAGAAGGGCTACCGGAAGGAGGTTGATCGACGATCCGCTATCTAGTAGAGTACGGTCGAACCTCTGCTCTCTAATGTGACATCTGACATACGGGGCTCCTGAATCTGGCCTCTTGGCCGGCAGACGGTTCTGGATCGCGAAACACGTGGCTTTCGTCAGCACATGGATCTCTGAGTGGTGATTCCTCCTCTTCCTCCTGACTGTGGTCCTGTCTCTCAACGAACGCTGAAGAAGGGGGATGTGCTGCAAAGCCTCCTGAAGAGTCAGCTGTATGTGAAAACAATCTATCATCTGTTGGCTGAACTCTTCCTGATCTCTCTTTTTGGGATTTTCTTTATTCTTCCCCTTCCCCATCTGAAGGGATCTAGGGAAGAGGATCACAGGGTCCTTCTTAGATGAAGGACTAGGAAAGGGTCTAGGCGGTTAGACGACCGGATCCACACATACATCATGCACCACAGTGGGACCAGAAGAAAATAAACCCTTTCCTTTATTCACAGAAATGTTCCGAGATACAGGTGCAGAAGAAGGAAAAACTACATGTCTCTCAGAAGTATGGGTGGCCTCAGTACCACCATCGGCTGGATTGGCTGGAAGACTTGCGGCCTCAGTACCGCGCTCTGGCTCAGCGTCGTGGGTGGCCTCAGCACCACCGGTGGAATCAGCATCTTTGGTGGCATCAGTACCACCGTCGTCATTCTCCTCGTTGGGCGCTCTAGGTGGATCCTCATGATGTAGCTCAGACGAGGCACCGCCTGCTGGCATCCTACCGCTCCTAAGTGTGACAAAATCAGTATCAAACAGATATCCAGTCATATCACCAAATGCATCACTAGGAGTGGTATACTCAGTACAAGCTACCTGCTCAGATTTTCGCTTCAGGCTGTTGGGGTTCGGCTCAATCTGGGCAGGGATGGCGGCCTTCCCTCTCACTATGTCCCGCATCTCCTAGAGGAACTCGTCCATCTCCCGTCTGAAGGTAGCCTGCTGATCCGTGAGGAGCCGGGCTATGTCATCCAAGACAGGGTTCTCATGGGAACCCGACGGGTAGCCTCTTTGGTAGTGAGGCTGTTGGATCTGCTGCTGGTGCTGAGAGGGGTATGGGTGATGCTGCTGATGCTGGTGAGGTTGATCTCGCCTCCAAGACTGTCCCTGCTGATAAGGACGAGGACCATAGGACGACTGCTGCTACTGTGGTGGTGGGTACACTGGGGGTTGCTGCTGCGGCTGGTGCTCTCTCTGATGGTTCTACTGACCACCCTGTCCTGACGGCTGCTGCTGGGGCTGGGTACCTCCGGTCCCCCATCGGAATCCGGGATGGTATCGTCGTATACCGGGCTGAGCGCGGTCATACCAAATCCCGTTGACATCCATCAACAGTTCTGCATCGTACTGGGCTGGCGAGAGTACTGCCAGAGGCTGATCCGGCTCATATACCACCATTTGTAAGTCTGGAGATGGTGGTGACTGGTAGGTGGGCTGCGGCTGCTGGTACGGCTCCGCTTGTACAAGGTGAACCTGTCTAGGCTGCTGGTGTGAGCTGGAGCACTGGGACGAGCTACCGCTGCTGCCGTGATCGCCTCGCGACTGAAGACGGGGTTGGGAAGCCGTCTGGCCTCCTGGAGACACATGAGCTGGGTCTTCATGTCGCTCAGAGTCTGTGCCATCTGCTCCATCTGAGTGATGCCCTGGCACTGCTTCTTCTCAATCAGCTCCATCCGATCCAACTTCTCGCTAATGATGCCCATGTCCACAGATGTGGACTCTGCCTGTGTTGCTGCTACTGCGGACGAACTGGAAGGACCGGCATCGACCCGTGCTATCCTCTGGTATTGCACGAGTCCTGGCTGCTGGGGTCTGCCCTGAGTGTACAACCGAGTCTGGGACATCACCATGTAGTTCTCGGCCATCTCCTCATATGGCCCAGACCTGGTCATGATCCTTGGTGAAGTAAGACCCGCTACAAGAAGCGTTCACCAAGCCCTGAAGCTCTGGTGTCAGCCCGCTGAAAAAGCTCTGCACGAGGTTCGGCTTGGAAATGTCGTGGTGCGGGCATCTATCAGTCAGCTCTCTGAACCTCTCTCATGCCTCATGAAACTGCTCGTTGGGGAGCATGGAGAAGTTGCTGATCAGGGCTCTCGCGGCATTGGTCCGCCCGAGTGGATAGTACTTGTGCAAGTACTCGGCGCGGAGCTGCTCCCAAGTGTAGACAAACTTCCCCAGATGCTTCAGCCAGGTGGCTGCTCTGTCTGCCAAGGAAAAAGGGAAGGCAATCATCCTGATAGTATCCTGGTCCACCTGACGATCGTGGACAGTACTGCAAATCATCTCAAACTCCTGCAGGTGGAGATGAGGCTCCTCAGTAGCCAAACCGTGAAACCGGGGAAGGAGTTGCAAAGTGTTCGGGGGGAACTTGAAGTCCCCCACGATGGCTGGTAGCACCACCGAACGGTGCGTCAAAGTCGATCTGGGATTGTGGTTCTCCCGCATCGGTCTCGGTGGTCCTCCTGCTGTTGCTGCGGCTGCTGCCACGGCTGCGGCTGCCGCGGCAGCTGCAGCATCGTCGGGTCCTCCTCCACGGTTCTCGCGGTCGGCTCTCAACTGCTCCAGCTCTCTCCTCATCTCAATCATAAATGCTCCATGATCCCTCAACTACTGCTGCACTGATTCGAGGGAGGTGATCCGGGTGGAGTTGATCGATCCCTGGTCCAGAACAAAATGCTCCTCCTGCGGACCTCAGGTACGATCATCACTAGTGTCGGCCATGGTCTCTGAAAAATCAAAACAACCAAACTCAGGTGTCGATAAATCATCTGTTTGTCTCTCCTCTGGCACTGGTATCTCGGTATCAGAAGAAGGATGGTCGAGGGGGAACAGGACGGAGTCATACTCAGGTTCGGAGAGCGGGTCTGAGCTCCCACGAACCGACCTAGATGAATGGGCGTGAGTGCTAAAAAGCGGTGTAGCCAGAAGCTGCCTAAGAGACCTCCTGCCCATCATCGTGATCTGGCGAGTAATGCGGATGAGATCTGGAAAAACTATGATCAGAAAACAAACCGCTCAGTTCACCAACGCAACGCGAACTGAAGACCGTAAAGGCTCGGTCAAATTATCTTGTCAATTTTATTTTGGTGAACAAACAAAATATCAGAGCGATTACGTGACCTGCTGGGATATCCGATACTCTCCCAACCGACTGTCCCGCACAGAAGAGTCGGTAATCAGTCGAGAGGAGTACCAGGGGGCTCTACTAAGTGTACGGGTCACTCTCTCACACAATCAAACCAAACAATGAGGGGGTTGCTCTCCCCAAGACAGATTTTTTTCGGTCAAGTGTCTTTTAGGGTCAATAGCTTAAACAGTCCCAATTTTGTTGTTTTACTTTTTAGATCTTTTGCAATAAAAACAAAAGGCCTAACAAATTTTTCGGTTCTCCTGGTTATTAAGTCCAAAACAGGGGGGAGAAGACGAAAAAGCCGATGCACGGTAAATCAATGATGCATGCAAAGATAGAAATGCGTACCTATCTCCATCACTCTATATGCAATATGATCCGTGCAGAATTGAAAGACAGAAATAAAACTACCTAAATGATGTAGGCGGAAAACTGAGTCCCTAAACAGCAGTGCTACTCGAAAGAACGGCTAGCCGAACACCAGCCTCCAATCCAAAGAGTCCGGTCTAGACCCACCCCTCCTCTTCTCGACAGGTCAAGTTCAGGAGTAGCGCTTGACGGGGCAGGCTCGCGGCACGTAGGCTCGGAGGAGGTGGAATGGCTATTTTATTATTTTTTTTAATTTTTGGTCCAATTACCGATCTATAGGTACAAGCAGATATATTAGGGTATTTGGATCCTAATTATTACGTCACAGTCAAACAGAAAATCCTACGGCTAGGAGCTGGAAAATCCGTGAGAAACCATAAAAGGCAATAAAGGAAAACCGCATAAAAACCGCGAAAAACCGAACTAGCTAAGGGGTCCCCCGAGCACACCGGTGCTCGGCGAAACAGACCCCGAAAGTCCAAGTCTCTGTCTGTCCCTGTATTATTACAATAAAAGTTCAATTATTGCTGAAATAAAACCTAATCTAAACTGTGTTACTCCGCGGCTATTCCGTAGCTCCCACTCTCATGCTCGCTCCTCGCGTCCTCCTACGGCTCTGTGAAGAAGAGAGCCGCCTCCAGTTCCCGCGGTTGCTCGGCTTCCGAAGAAAGCCGCCTCGGTCCTCGGACCCTCACAAGAAAACAAACACAAGTGGTCAGATCAGATTATTTAAACCATTATGCAAATAAATGATATATACAAAATATGCACAAAAAGGCGCGGAAAAGAAAACCGCGGGAAAAAAATCGGAAACCGACTACTAAGCCGTGCTCCCCGACAACGACGCCATTCTGATGAGCCCAAGAATCCCACTAATCCGGATCAGGTCAAAATATCACTCAGGTCGTTGCGACCCGGATCGATGAGGATCTCAGCTCAATCAAGAAAAAAGTAAAACAGACCACCAAATCAGAGAAAAATCAATCAAACACGATAGCGGTCTTGGCTATTGGATTAGCCTGGTATAGCGACCAGGGTCGGACTCAGGGAGCACGTGATGGCCTTGCGGCCTATGAAGTAGTCTAAAGAATCAATAAAATAAAATAAAAGTGTTTTGGGTGGATTTTTAATTGTTTTTAATTTTTTTTGGATTTTTAATTAATAAGGAAAATAAGGAAAACAAAGAAACAAGACAACACAACAATTTATTTAATGCATCAAAAATCACTCAAAAATTCAAATAAAAATATTTTTGTGTATTTTATGATTTTAACTGTTTTTGGTTAATTTTTGGTATTTTTCTGATTTTTATTTAATTTTATAAAAATCAAACAAGGCAAGAAAACAAGGGTACTGTCCAGCCAAGCTTGGAGGACTTAGATAAAATATCTAAAAATCCCCAATAAGCCTGGAGTAATTTTCCTGTAAAGAGAAAGAAACAAGGAAAATTTAGGCACCATAATTATTATTTTTGGGTTTTTAAATTAATTATTAGAATTTTTATGAGGTTTTGAGTGTTTTGTAATTTTTATGAGTTTTATATAATGAAAAATGACCAAAATAGGTCAGAAAATCAAGCAAGACAAACTAAATAATAACTAATTTTTTTATAATTTTTAGATGTGTTTTAATATTTTTCTGTGATTTTTTAATTCAGACATTACGGAAAAAGGTTGTTTTTGAATTTTTAAAAATAGCAAAAGGGCTCAAAAAATGTTTCAAAAATTTAATGAAAATTTTACACTATGGCAGGAGCCACGTGTCTAATTTTCATCAATTTTGGAGTTAATTTGATACTTTATTCAAGACAATCAAAAGCCCAAAGTGTACAAGGACCTGATTGTAAAGAAAATAAGTTTGAAGGACCTAACAGTAACAAAAAGTGAAACCACGGGGTCCTGGTGCAATTTAGACAAGAATTCACGCGTGAGGCGCGTGACCTCGACACACAGGGACCTATATGCAAATACTTTAGGTCCCTGGACCAATTAGTAACACGTACTAAAGATCCAGGGGCTAAAGTGTAAAAAGCCCACACATTTCAACACATGTTCAAAAAAAATCACGCACAGGGGCATAAGTGCAAATATAAAAACTATCAGGGCCTCTATGCAAATATCCACAAAAATCGTGTGTCGAAGCACGTGTCCACAATACGTAGGGGTATAAATGCAAATAAAATAAACTCCAGGTCCAAGATGCAAATAATCCAAAACTAAAATAACTCTACTGAATATTTACAGGACTGAATATTAAAAACTCAAAGTTAGGGGGTCCTAAGAACAATTACCCCTTATTAGCGATCCAACGGCTGAAAGCGCGCCACGTGGAGATCCGACGGTGAAGGAGAGGAGGCACCTCGCTCCTGTAACCCTTGGCGTGATCGGACGGCTGAGACGAAGACACGTGGAGGATCCGACGGTGGCTGCTCAACTGCGCCTCATCTCAGGATCGAACGGTCTGGATCAACTCCTCCTTTGATCGTGCGGTGCTGGCGCTCCTGGAATGGATGCCTCAGATTGAAACTGGAGCTGGAGGGCGATCAACGGCTGCTGGAGGTCCTCGAAGAATAAGTGGTCGGCGAACTTTGCCAGCCCAGTACGCGCGCTCCGAGCCTCCGCGGGGGCTTCTGATGAGCGGGGAAGCTTCGCCTTAGCCTCCCGCGTATGTGGGACGTCTATGATGAATCAACAGAGCTTCGGAGAGCTCTGTCAACTCCGGCGGAGGTGAAGCTCCGGTGCTCAAGTGGGAAGACCTCAGATAGCCTTCCTAGAACCTGCAAAATGACACCAAAAAGCTCCTGGGTCGAGGGCAAACTGACTCGACCCCGTTAGCTTTGGTGAAGGTGGACGGTGCGGTGGTGCGAGCGAACTCCGGCGATGCGACGGCGAAGGAGTTCGAACCCCAGCTCCTGTGCGAGCTGGGTTGAATGGTGGGGCAGAGAAGGTGCGCGGGAGGAAGGTGAACGTGATGGAAGATTCCGATGGTCGGGACGATGGGTACGGTGGTCGGAATCGGCGCGGAACGGCGATGGGTCGATTTCGAGCTAAATGAAAATTCGAGAATTAAAAAGGAAACTACGGCTACCTGGGCGGATGAGTCGACTGTGGAGGAGCTGGGCTTGCTCCTGGTCCTTACCTCGAGGACCGTTGGCATCCGAGGCTCTGGCACTACCTCCAGGCGGCGCACGGCGACGCAAGCTCGCCGGATCGATGGCCTCCTTGCTCCCTCCTCGCTGCAACACCCTTTGGGGCGAGCTGTCACTATCGGCAAGACGATGGAGGTCACTGGGTGGAAAGCAAATGATCCAAAGATGAGCAAATAGGTGGCGGAGCTCGGCTCTTATAAGGTGGGAGGTCCGGGAAGAAGGGCTCGGGTCCGGCTCGATTGATCACGGATCCCTAAGCTGAAGATCGGGCGAGGTTCCCGGATGGTAGGAGAGTGATTAGGACACTGGGTTTAGCGGTGTGGTGATCGGGTCTGGATGGAATAAATGGGAGAAGTTGGATCCGCGAAACGGATCTGTGGGAAGTGGTCCACAGGGGGAGTTGACCAGGGGGTCAACATTCCCCCGTGGACCAATGAGAAGCAGCCACGTGGAAAATGTTTAGAAATTGAATTAAAAATAGCAAATGGCTGATTTATTAAAAACTTAAAAGATGAAATATTTTGTTTTAATTTTTTCTATTTTTTAGTGATTTTTAATTAATTTTTCAAAATAAAAATAAGGTATTTACACTATATAGCTATATATAGGTATATATACAATATAGGGTGTTGATTTTTATTTTTAATTTGTTATTTTTGTGCATTTTTATTCCTATTTTATATTTTATTTATTTATAGTATAAAATTAGGAATAAAAGGTCATTTTTATTTTATTTTTATTATTTATATATAAGGGTGAAATAAATAGGTATATACATCTTTGTACAAGGTATATTTACAATATTATTTTTGATTTTTAATTTTGTTCTTTTAATTTTGTTTTTATTTTTTTGTTTTTATTTTATTTATTTACACCATAGAATATTTACAAAAGTTTTTGAATTTTAATTTATTTATTTATAGGGTGAAATAAATATAGGAGTGGTTGTACGTACATGATGAATATGTACAAAAGGATGTTTTTGTTTTCTTTTTAATTTTTTTTCTATTTTTTTGTTTTGATTTTTATAATTATAAATATATATATACAATATATACAAGCCATTTTATTTTAGAGGAAAATATAATTATTTATTTACGGGGTTAATTACACACATGAGCCCCTATCTCCCTCTACTTTGGCTTTCATGCGGTCAGGCCCATGCTAAGCCCTCCCTTGGGATTAGGTTGCTCAATATTTATTCTAAATATTTCCCTCTTTTTCTTTTGTCTCTTTATTCTTTTATTTTTGCACAAAAACATGCTAATTATTACTTTTTACACCATGCGTGCTTTTTGATAATTATTTGTATTTACAGACATATACATGCATTTGCAAAGGTTTTTGTAGCTAAAATATAAGAATAAAGAGTGATGAATGGGTATTCATAGAGCGCGAGGAGTAGAGCCGAAGTTCGGGAGCCGCGGAATAGCCGCTAAATAACGTAGTTTAGCTTATCTTAATTTAGATTTATTTTTCAGCAGAATTATTAATTTGTAATAATACAGGGACAGACTTGAACACTTGGTTGACATTTCGGGGTCTTTTTCGCCAAGCACCAGTGTGCTCAGGGGACCTCACCGAGTTTTTCACGGTTTTTTGCGGTTTTGGTCGTTTATTTACTGCTCATTGATTTACGCGATTTTTATCTCTAGCTTAGGATTTTCATTGATTGTTACGCAATTAATTAGGATCCAAACACCTAATATTCTGCATGTACCTATAGCTCGAATAATTGGATCTAATTAATTAAATCACAAAGAAAAAGTCGACTTATTTGAGCTCTGGTCCACATGACTTGAGGAGTCACATACAGCGCGTGCAGGATCTGTTGTGACAGACACCGAGTGGCTCCCAAGATAGGACTCCGGACCTAGGCTCGAGTACCTGGCTATTGTTCTCTCGTGTAGAAATTGCTCTGCTAGGACCGGATTTCTGTGTGCATCATATAGGTAGTTTATATTCAGTCTTTTATTTATGCGCGGATCACCCTGCATGTAGACTGCTGGAGTCAGGTACGCATTTCTTACTCTGCATGCATCATTGATTCCCGCGTATCGGCTTTTTCGTCTTCTCCCTATGTTTTGGATTTAAAATAATCAGGAGAACCAAAAAATTCATTAGGCGTTGTTTGATTTGAAAAATACCTAAAAACAAAAACTATAAAATTGGGACTGCTAAACAAACTTGACCCTAAAAGATACCTCACCTAAAAATCTGTCTTGGGGAGAGCAACCCCCTCATTGTCTAGTTTGATTGCTCGAGAGAGTGGCCCACACACTAGGCTAGAGCCACATCTGAGCCCTGATCAGACTACCAGCCTTTTATACGGGACAGTCTGGTTGGCGGATTGGATTCCTACCAGGTTACGTAACCGCTCTGATATCTTGACATGATCACCTAAATAAAATAGACAAGATAATTGATCGAACTCTTACGGTCTTCAGCTCAGCGTGGAGTAGGTGAATTCAGGGTTTGTATTGCTCATCTTGATTGTTTCCAGATCTCATCCGCCAGACTCACCAGATCGAGATGATGGGCAGGAAGTCCCTTAGGCAGCCTCTGGCTGCACCGCTTGACCGCACTCCAGCCAGTTTATCTAGGTTCGTTCGTGAGAGCTCAGACCCGCTCTCCATACCCGAGTTCGATTCCTCCCTGTTCCCCCTTGACCACCCTTCTTCCTGTCCTGAGATGCCAGTGTCAGATGCGAGTCGACAGACAGATGATATTTCGGTACCTGAGTTTGGATCTTTTAGCTTTGCAGAGACCATGGCCAGCAGCGAGGAGCGCACCGATGGTCCGAGACTAGAGACGACCACATATTTTTTGGACTACGGTGCGATCAACACCACCATGCTAGCCTCCCTTGAGACGACGTAGAGACAGATACGGGACCAGGGGGCTCTCATGGTGGAGATGAGGAGAGAGATGGAGCGGCTCCGAGAGCAGAGAGATCAGCCGCGAGACGACGGACGCAGGGACCCCGTCCAGCCAGTAGCCGCAGCAGCAACAGAGCAACTGATACTGATGCAGGAGTTGCACAACCTCGGATCGACTCACACACACAGCTGGGTGGTACTTCCGGCTATCGTGGGGGACTTCAAGTCCCCCCCGAACACACTTTAGCTTCTTCCCCGCTTCCACGGGCTCACCACTGAGGAGCCCCATCTTCATCTCCAGGAGTTTCTGATGATCTGCAGCACCGTCCACGATCGACAGGTGGACGAGGACACCATCCGGATGATCGCTTTCCCCTTTTCACTGGCTAATAGAGCAGCCACCTGGCTGAAGCATTTGGGGAAGTTTGTTTACGCCTGGGAGCAGCTCCGCATCGAGTACTTGCACAAATACTATCCACTCGGGCGGACGAATGCAGCGAGGGCCCTGATTAACAACTTCTCCATGCTCCCCAACGAGAAGTTCCATGAGGCATGGGAGAGGTTCAGAGAGCTCACTGACAGATGCCCGCACCACGACATCACGAAGCCGAACCTAGTTCAGAGCTTCTTCTGCGGGTTGACACCAGAGCTGCAGGGCCTGATGAATGCTTCTTGTGGCGGTTCCTACTTCGCCAAGGATGAGGATCATGTCTGGGCCATTTATGAGGAGCTGGACGAGAAATATACTGTGATGTCCCAGAACCGACTCCACACTCAGGGACGCCCTCAGCCACAGACCGTGCAGTTTCAGTGGATAGCTGACGACACGAGAACCCGAGCGACTAAGGTATAAGGTACAGAAATAGGTCGTTGCGACCTCAGTCACTCAGAAGTGTCAATCAAGAAAAATGAACCACTCGAAAATATGTCAAATCAATAAAATCACGAAGAAGTGGTCCTGCTATGAGATTAACCTGGTATAGCACCCAGGGTCGAACTCAAGGAGCATGGATTGGCCGAAGGCCTACGAAGTAGTCAAAAATGAATAAAATAAAAGACAAAATATTTTTTAGTGGTTTTTAATGATTTTTATAATTTTTTGGGATTTTAATATGTGAAGAAAATAAGAAAAGCAAAAACAAGCAAACTTTGACAAATTATTTAATACATCAAAAATCAAGCAAAAATTCAACAAAAATATTTTTATGTTTTTTATGTTTTTTAATGTTTTTGGTGAATTTTTGGAATTTTTATGATGTGTATTTTATTTTCTAAAAATCAAACAGTAGCAAAAATGCAAGGTACTGTCCAGCCAGGTCCAAAATCCCTAGATAAAATATCTAAGGACCTTAAAAGGGCCTGGAGGTATTTTTCCTGTAAACTAGGTAAAACAAGGAAAATTTGAGTATCAAAATTATTGTTTTTGGGTTTTTAGGTTATTTAATAGAATTTTTAGGGGTTTTTAGGTGTTTTTAAGTTTTTATGGTTTTTAAGCAGTGAAAAATAGTCAAAATTGGCTAGAAAATCAAGGAACACAAAGTAAACAGTACCTAATTTTTATAGAATTTTTAGGGTTTTTTATATTTTTTTTGGGGTTTTTAACTCTAGACAGTAGCAAAAATGTAGATTTTTGAATTTTTAAAAATAGCAAATAAACTCAGAAATGTCCTAAAAAATTCTCAAAAATCCTACACCATGGCAGGAGCCATGTGTCAAATTTTCATCGAATTTGGAGGTGATTTGATATTTTATTCAAAAATGACAAGAGGGCACTGTGCACAGGGGCCAAAGTGCAAATACCCCAAAGTTCTGGAGGTCCAGGTGCAATTAACCCAAGAAGTCACGCGCCAAGCGCGTGCCTGGGGCACTCAGGGACCTATATGTAAAGAAAACAAGTCCCGAGGACCTATTGGTAACTCGTACCAAAAGTCCAGGGGGCTATGTCGCAAATTACCCACAAATAAACGCACATGCGAAATTAAACCATTCACAGGGGCATAAATGCAAATATCAAAAAGATTTCATTCATTTCATAACAACCAGAACTACCAGGGTAAAGGATGCAAATACACCAACAAAACACGTGACGAAGCACGTGGCTCACAATAGGCAGGGGTATAAATGCAAACAAACTTAAGCTTAGGGTCCACTATGCAATTTAACCTAAACTAAACAACGTGTTTAAATATTTACAGGACTGATATGAAATAACGCAAAGATAAGGGCCTAAGGGTAATTTACCCTTTATTAAGTCGATCCGACGGATGGGCGCCACGTGGGTAGATGGACGGCTGGGAATGGGTGGCGCTCCAACGCTGAGGTCCTCGCAGCGATCGGAAGGTCGAGGATACGCCACGTGGGGGATCGAATGGGTGAGGCTGTCGGTGGCTAAACCTCGTGCAACGGACGGTCCAGATCGCCTCTCCAAGATCTGACGGTGGCTGAATCTCCTCACGTGGACGGTCAGGATGAGAACTGGAGGTCGAGGGCGATCGGACGGTCGGGGAAGATGCTGGAAGAACAGTTGGCCGACGAGGTTCGCCAGCCTCGTGCGTGCGCTGGGATCCTCCCCTGCTGCCTCTGGAGATCGGAGAAGCTCCGCGATGATGCTCCGCAGCTGATGGTGGGTTCCGATGACCCAGCCGAGCCTTGGAGGGCTCCGGCGAGGTCGACGGAGGTGAAGCTCCTGGCCCGAATGACCCAAGCCCTCAGATGGGCTGGAAAGCACCTGCAAAGTAAACCAGGAGACTCGCGGGTCGAGGGCAAAGTGCCTCGACCCCGGTTAGGCGGGTGAAGGTGGCCGGTGGTGCGATATGGGCGAACTCCGGCGAGGGGTGTAGACGGAGGAGCTCGAACCCCAGCTCCTGTGTGAGCTGGGTTGGATGGGGGTATGGAGAAGGTGCGCGGGAGGAAGGTGGAGGTGACGATGGATTCCGATGATCGAATGGAGGTGTGAGGTGGTCGGAATCGACGAAACACGGCGACGGCGAGATTTGGGGGTAAATGGAAATTGAACGGAAAGGTGGAGCTAAGGGACTATCTGGGTGGTCTAGGAGACTGTGCTGGAGCTGGGGAAGCTCCCGGTCGTAGCCTCAAGGGTCGTCTCGGCCCGAGGCTCGGAGCTCGCTCAGGCGGCGGAGCTGCGGCGGAGTCTTCGCCGGATCGATGGTTTTCGCCTCCTCTCCTCGCTGCAACAGGTCGAGGCGCGAGCTGTCACCTCTCTCTCTCTCTCTCTAGAGCTACTGGAGAATGAAGCAAATGGCCGAAGATGTCTTGAAATGGGTGGCGGAGCTCGGAATATATACCATGGAGGGTCCGGAAAGAGGTGCGCGGGTAGGGCAATCTGGAGCGCGGATCCCGAGGCTAAGGCTCCGGCGAGGGTGGCGAATATGTCGTGCATGGATCTGACCCGGGGTTTAGGTGAGAAGCAATCGGGTTTAGGTGCTAAAAATTAGGGAACTCGGGTCGGGCGCCCAAATCCGCGAGAAGTGGTCCTGGGGGGGCCAGTTGACCGGGCGGTCAACATCCCCAGGACCCAATGAAATCAGGCCACGTGGCTGGATCTTGAGGTGACAAATTGGGGTAGCTAGGGGCCGATTCTGCAAAAACTCTCAACATGAAATATTTTTCTTTTATTTTTTTCTATTTTTTGGTGATTTTTAATTAATTTTTTAAATAAAAATAAGGTATTTACATTATATAGCTATATATAGGTATATATACAAGATGTAGGCTTTTGATTTTTGATTTTTAATTATTATTTTTATACAATTTTATTCCTATTTTATATTTTATTTATTTATATTATGAAATAAGGAATAAAAGGGTGTTTTTATTTTATTTTTATTATTTATATACATTGGTAAAATAAATAGATATGTAAATCTCTATACATAGCATATGTACAAGGTATTTTGTATTTTTAATTTTTGTAATTTTTATTGGATTTTTGTTTTGATTCTTCTTATTTTATTTATTTACAACACATAACATAGAATATTTACAAAAAGTTTTGAAAATAACTTTATTTATTTATAAGGTTAAGTCAATGTAGGAGCATGGTCTATGTACATGGTGAAAGGGTATTTTTGTTCTTTTTGATTTTTAACTTTTTATTTTGTTTTTATCTTTTATAAATATGTAAAAATATTTACAAGCGTATTTTTGGGTGAGGAAAATATAGTTTTATGTATTTACACAAATATTTACACATGAGCTCCTATCTCCCTCTACTTTGGCTTTTATGCGGTCAGGCCCATGCTGAGCCCTCCCTTGGGTTAGGATGCTCAATATTTATTCTAAATATTTCCCTCTTTTTCTTTTTAATCTTTATTCTTTTATTTTTGCACAAAAACATGCTAATTATAGGTTTTTACACAATGCATGCTTTTGGTAATTATTTGTATTTACATATATCTACATGCATTTGCAAAGGTTTTTGTAGCTAAAATATCAGAATAAAGAGTGATGAATGGGTATTCATCACCCCCCTATACTTAACTTTACTAGTCCCGTAGCAAACACTTATTTGAAAAAGAAGTGAAAAAGAAAGAAAAAGAAAAAGAAAAAGAGGATGTACATGGATCAAGGTTGATTATTAAACTTGCCTTCATTAAATTGGGATATGGAGCTCGATCAGATCTTTGGATTATTAATGTGTCGGAACCTTATTTGGACTTAATCTTAAAACCCAACAGCCTCTAAGTTCCACCAATCTATGGGCAAGACTCCTCAATAAACCAGATCAGAACAAGTCTACATACACAAACTCTAATGACCATGAATCTTTCCATGCAGTGTAAGTGATATGTGGCTCCCCACCTCAGAAGTAACAAAGAAACAACCTCCCTCAACCTGGTAACTCTAATGCCTCGGTCTAGCAACTCTTTCCTCGAGAAGTGGGGTATTCCCTTCTAAGTTCAAGTGCAACCGGCTCAAGAAGAGGGGGAAGAAGTATAAACTTTTGGAAGCTTAGCCAGTGTAGCTAAGTCTCCCGCTGCAAGCTTCATGAGATGTAACATGGATACCATAAGCTTTTGCTTTATTTGACTATATACACTCCGGTGGGGTTATTAAATTTTCAATCCGACCCACCACTTTTTTGGAGTTCTTTTTGCATTTTGCAATTTTTTTTTCAAGGACTTCTATACAACATATCTACATGGTGCAACATATTTACAAGAAATTTTCCTCTTGAGCCAGTAGACTATCCCTCTTTTGAAGCTTTATTGCAACCCACAGCTTCTGTCTTTAGCCTTCATCACCACTAGACCAAGTTGAGACGCACTTCCTTCACTAGAAGAAGAAGAGAGGTTCCGCCTAGAAGTACTACCCTCATATGCTACCCCAAGCCAAAGGAAACTGCCTCCTCAACACCTCATCTGTGGAGCGCCATGTGTAAAGTGCAGGTGCAAGTCAAGCCATTGTCTCTAAGAGTCATGCGTGTGTTGTTAAGTGCTCTACTTAGGCTCATCAAGATGACATATGCTCATAGCCTAGTGGACTCAGAGAATTAAGTCCTTATGGACCTGAAAAGTCTTAACCCTAAGTCCTATAAGGTTCCTCTTAGAGTTAAGTGGATTAAGATCTTATTCAAGCTCCATTTCTCAATTTAATTCCGGGCTTGGTTTAAATGTCAACTCTCATCCAGGAAAAACTATATACATATATGTACACAAGATGCTATTTACAAATATTTTACAATCATGCAAAATTTTTGAAAAATGTTTTGAAATCATGGATGAATGATGCATGAGGTGCAAGTTTTGCAAAAAGATATTTACAAATATTTACACAAGATTTTTGCAAACTTTTGATTTTCAAAACATTTTGGAAAAATTTTGTACTATATACATAATTTTGATACAAAATATTTACACAAGCTTTACACAAAAGATTTTTGAAATCATTTTTACAAAAATACTTTGTACACTAGCTATGTATGTGCAAGATAAGAGAAGTTTATGTACATGAAATTTTTAATTTTTGTGATTTTTAGCCATTTTATTTTTATTTATTAACACACTCACACAAAGTACGAGTTATGGCTAAAGTATATATGAAATATATACACCCCCCTATACTTAGCTCGAACGATGTCCTCAGAGTGATCAAGAGCGATGAAGAAGACATAACTCGTGCTTAGTAAAAGGGAAGTGAAAAGGAATGGCTAAGTACATAAACGAATAAATGAATAGAATGAGAGGGACTCGGTGGTTTCCCCCTATACTTAGGATTAACTAATCCTAAGTATAGCAAGCTGTACATGAAGGGAAATCCGAGTGAAGAAGGTACAGAGTCTGCCCCCCCTATACTTAGAGTAAAATATCCCTAAGTATAGGCAGCAAAACAGGAGCAGAACGAATGAAAAGAATACCCGCAGGTCCTACATCCCCCCTATACTTAGGGTAAAGTACACCCTAAGTATAGCATAATCATAAGATGAGAAAAGGGATGTGGGACTAAAGAATAGAATGATATGGACAACTGGATCTATACAGGCGGAGGAACAGTGAAAATCAGGCGTGAGATGCAAAAGATGTGAGTCAAAAGACCACATCTCACGCAAAATGAATAGGGGCAACAATAACGTCCCGCGGCTCATGATCTAGAAATGGCTTGAGCCGCTGGCCGTTCACTCGAAAGGTACTCTCAGAAGACAACTCGGATATATCAATGCTACCATTGTCGTGTACCTTTCTGACCAAGTAGGGTCCCTTCCATTTGCTCTGTAGCTTCCCTGGAAATAATCGTAGCCTCGCGTCAAACAGCCATACTCTCTGTCCAATCTCAAAATGCTTGTGGCTGATATGAGAATCATGCCACTCCTTGACTTTCTCCTTATAATGTAGGCTGCTTGAGAAAGCTGTATCTCTAAGCTCCTCCAGGGCAGCTAACTCTGCCCTCCTCTGGTCTCCCATACCATCTGGATCCATCAAAATATCTGTAACTGCCCAAAGTGACTTGTGCCTCAGCTCAACAGGTAAATGGCACGGCTTGCCATATACGAGGCGAAAGGGAGATGTGCCCAAAGGTGTCTTGAAAGACGTCCTATATGCCCACAAGACCGAGTCCAAAAGCTGTGACCAATCCTTTCGGTCAGGGCGGACGACTTTCTGCAGAATAGTCTTGATCTCCCTATTCGACACCTCAGCTAGACCATTCGTCTGTGGATGGTAAGGTGTGGCAACACGATGGTCTATACTGAACTCGCTAGCAAGGGCCTTCACCTGGTCGTTGATGAAGTGAGATCCCCCATCAGAAATCAGAACTCGTGGAACCCCGAACCGCGTGATGATATGCTTCCTCAAAAATCTGCAAATGGTCCTCGCATCAGCGGCTCGGGTGGGGCTAGCCTCCACCCAACGACTCACATAATCAACGGCCAACAGAATGTACTCAAATCCCTGACTCTTAGGAAATGGACCCATGAAATCGATGCCCCATGCGTCAAAAACCTCACAGAAGTGAATGGGCTGCATCGGCATCATATCACGCTGTCCACAAGTGCCCATCCTCTGACAGTCAGTACACCTCTTCACGAACTCATCGGAGTCCTTGAAGAGGGTAGGCCACCACAAGCCGGATTGAAGCACTTTCTGTGCCGTTCTCCTCCCAGAATGATGTCCTCCTGCCTCAAGCTTGTGGCAGTAAGTGAGGACGCTATGGTGTTCCTCCTGAGGAATACACCGACGCCAGACGCTATCCCCTCCTTCGTGGTAAAGGATGGGATCCTCCCAGTGGTAGGACTTGGCCCTCGCAAAGAAGGTCTCAAGCCTCTACCTGGGCCAATCTTGTGGGACTTTCGCAGCAACGAGAAAGTTCACAATATCGGCATACCACGGGAGTGAGGCGATAGCAAGGATCGCCTCATCTGGGAAGGTATCTCGAATAGGATCAATCTGCTCAGAATCCTCAGGCTGCTCTAGTCGGGAGAGGTGATCTGCCACCACATTCTTGACTCCAGGCTTATCCTTAATCTCAATGTCGAACTCCTGGAGTAGAAGGATCCATCTAGTCAGTCTGGCCTTGGCATCCTTCTTTGCCATGAGGTACCTGATGGCGGTGTGATCTGTAAACAAAGTCACTCTAGATCCAATGATATATGATCTGAACTTATCCAGGGCAAACACTACGGCTAGCATCTCCTTCTCTGTGACCGTTTAATTTCGCTGGGCGGAATCCAATGTGCGGCTAGCGTAGTGTATGGCAAACGGAACTCCATCCCTCCTCTGTCCCAGCACTGCCCCCACGGCAAAATCGGAGGCGTCCGTCATGATCTCGAATGGGAGAGACCAATCAGGCGGCTGGAGGACAGGAGCCTCAATAACACACTGCTGGAGAGTCGCAAAGGACAAAAGACACTTGTCATCGACAAGGAACTCGGTGTCTTTCGTCAAGAGGTCAGTCAACGGTCGGGCAATCTTGCTGAAATCCTGAATAAATCTCCTATAAAATCCAACGTGCCCCAGGTTTGACCATAGCTGCCTCAGATTGGACGGCGGTGTGAGTTTCCTAATGACATCAACCTTGGCCGGATCAACCTCCATGCCCCTGTTGGAGATGATGTGGCCAAGTACCATCCCTTGAGTCACCATGAAGTGACTCTTCTCCCAAGATAGAACCAAATGATACTCAATACATCGCTGGAGTACTCGGTCTAGGCAGTCAAGACAGGAGTCGACTCCGTCGCCGTAGACCGAGAAATCGTCCATACAGACCTCTAAACACTCCCCTACCATGTCCGAAAAGATCGACAACATGCACCTCTGAAAGATCGCAGGGGCATTGCATAGCCCAAATGGCATGCGTCGAAAAGCATATGTGCCGAAGGGACAGGTAAAGGTGGTCTTCTCCTGATCCTCAGGAGCGATGGCCACTTGGTTGTAGCCCGAGTACCCATCCAGGAAACAATAATGGCTCTTTCCTGCCAGTCTCTCAATGATCTGGTCAATAAAAGGCAGGGGGAAATGGTCCTTCTTGGTGGCTTGGTTGAGTCTCCTGTAGTCAACGCAAACCCTCCAAGAGGTGGGTACTCGTGTAGCGATCTCCTCTCCTGACTCACTGATCACAGTCGTGATGCCCGTCTTCTTGGGCACCACATGCAAGGGGCTGACCCACTTGGAGTCGGAAATGGGATAAATAAAATCTGCACTCCACCATTTCGATATTTCCTTCATCACAACCTCTCTTAGGTTGGGGTTCAGTCGCCGCTGGAACTCACGCGACGGCTTCGCCCCCTCCTCGAGATAGATATGGTGGGAGCACACTGCTGGACTAATCCCATGGAGATCCGCTACGCTCCATCCGATCGCCTTGCGGTTCTTTTCAAGAACCCCCATCAAACGGGATTCTTGCTCTCCAGTCAACTCGGCGGAGATGATGACTGGGTACATCTCTGGATTGCCCGCAAGGAATCGATACTTCAGCGAAGTAGGGAGCGGCTTCAGCTCTGGAATGCTGGGTGCTGGCAAAACTGGCTGCGGAAGAAACTGAGTGAAAGCTGCTAAGTCTGCCAAATCTGCCTGGGAAAGTGAAAGCGTACTCTCGCAAACTGGATCGGGAGAAGGCTGCTCAACTGCACTGTCTCTGCTCGGCTCTGCATCTACCTCCTCCTCATCTGTAGGCTCAAGTGGACTCATGTCTGGCATCTGATCATAGCAATCGGACCAATCAGACTCTGAATCCGAGGGATCCGTATCAATCGCGGTGGCATCAGTACCACCGGAACACAAGGTGGCCTTAGCACCACCATCACTAAGCATCGTGTCGCGATCAAGGTCCGGCTCTGCTGCCTCTATGGTATCCTGAACCAGGGCTGTGCTCTCCAGACGCTCCTCTGCTGTCATCTCGGCATCAGCTGTATCTGAATATGAGAGGATGGTCTGTGCTGCA
This sequence comes from Ottelia alismoides, assembly GCA_037367405.1. Lineage (NCBI taxonomy): Eukaryota > Viridiplantae > Streptophyta > Magnoliopsida > Alismatales > Hydrocharitaceae > Ottelia > Ottelia alismoides. The sequence continues at coordinate 321,956 of JAZKJV010010176.1, read as the reverse complement.
GGATCTGCCCAAGCTGCCTCATCGTCTGTGATCACAAAATCACAGTCCTGGTGGATGTCTGGCTCTGTGTCTGTCAGCTGCTCTGAATCTGTACTCGCATCTGAGCGGGCTCTCTCTCTAGCTCTGTAGTCCTCGACCGTCTCTATTTGTATACTCTCGCCCTTGACGCGAAAGTACACCTTCCCGCTATCATGATCAGTCACCGCCTTGGCTGTGGCCAAAAACGGACGACCAAGGATGATGGGGGTATCGGCCACTGACTCAGGGATCTCCATGTCCAACACTACGAAGTCCACAGGGAATTTCAGGCCCTGAATCGTGACGATAACATCTCGTAATAACCCCCTCGGCCTCTTGACAGATCGATCAGCGAACTGAAGGACTGTCCTGCTCTGTCGAAGAGTGCCCAACTCGAAGCGGTCGAGAAGGGCTGCCGGAAGAAGGTTAATCGACGATCCGCTATCTAGAAGAGTACGGTCGAACCTCTGCTCACTGATCTGGCATCTGACATACGGGGCCCCTGAATCTGGCCTCTTGGCTGGCAGGCGGTTCTGGATCGCAAAACACGTGGCTTTGGTCAGCACGTGAATCTCTAAAGTGTGGTTCCTCCTCCTCCTCCTGACTGTAGTCCTGTCTCTCAAAGAACGCTGGAGAAGGGGGATGTGATGCAAAGCCTCCTGAAGGGTCAGCTGGATGTGGAATCGATCGATCATGCTCTGGCTGAACTCCTCAAGCTCTCTTTTTTTTGGATTTTCTTTTTTCTTCCCCTTCCCCATCTGAAGGGCTCTAGGGAAGGGGATCACAGGGTCCTTCTCAGATGAAGGACTAGGAAAAGGCCTAGACGGTTCGATGACCGGATCCACACATACATCATGCACCACAGTGGGACCAGAAGAAACTAAACCTTTTCCTTTATTCACAACAGTGTTCTGAGGTACATGAACTGAAGGAAAGACAACATCTCTATCAACACAAACACCGGTGGCCTCAGTACCACCACGGGCTGGCTCTGCTGCTGCTGCTGGTAGACGTCTCGCGGCATCAGTACCGCGGGCTGGCTCGGCTCTGCTGGTGGCGTCAGTACCACCTCCTCAAACTGGTGAAGCGGCAGCCTCAGTACCTCCGGTGGGATCCGCATCCTTGGTGGCTTCAGTGCCACCGTCATCATCTGGAGCGGCCTCAGTACCGCTCTCCTCCTCATGTGGCGCCTCTGACGTATCCTCGTGGTGAAGCTCAGATGAGGCGCCGCCGCCTGCTGGGGTCCTACCACTCCTAAGTGTGACAAAATCAGCATCAAATAGATCCGAAGATGTATAAACAAATGGATCACTAGGAGTGGCAGACTCAGTGTGTACTACCTGCTCAGATTTCCTCTTGAGGTTGTTCGGATTCGGCTCAATCTGGGCTGGAATGGCGGCCTTCCCTCTCACCAAGTCCCGCATCTCCTGGCGGAACTCGTCCATCTCCCGTCTGAATGTGGCCTGCTGGTCCGTGAGGAGGCGGGCGATGTCATCCAAAGCGGGGCTCTCGTGGGGGCCCGACGGGTAGCCTCTCTGGTGCTGAGGCTGCTGGAGCTACTGCTGATGGTGAGAGAGGTATGAGGAAGGGTGCTGCTGCTGAACTGGGTGAGCCTGCTGCTCACGTCTCCACGACTGTCCCTGCTGATGATAGGGATGCGGACCGAAGGATGATGGCTGGTGCTGCTGGTATGCTGGGGGCTGCTGCTGCGGCTGCTGGTGATCTCTCTGCTGGGAGTACTGCCCTCCCTGACCCGACGGCTGCTGCTGGGGCTGGGCACCACCATTCCCCCACCTGAATCCGGGATGGTCTCGTCGGATCCCAGGCTGAGGGCGGTCATACCAAATCCCGTTGACATCCATCAACGGCTCTACATCGAAGGGGTCTGGCGGCAGTACGGCCAGAGGCTGATCCGGCTGGTAGACCACCATCTGCATGTCTGGAGATGGTGGGGACTGGTAGGTAGGCTGCGGCTGCTGGTACGGCTCCGCCTGTACAAGGTGAACCTGTCTAGGCTGCTGGGAGGAGCTGGAGCGCTGGGATGAGCTGCTGCTGCCGCCGGTATCGCCTCGCGACAGAAGACGGGGCTGTGAAGCCGTCTGTGCCTCCTGGAGACACATGAGCTGGGTCTTCATGTCGCTCAGAACCTGTGCCATCTGTTCCATCTGAGTGATGCTCTGGCACTGCTTCTTCTCAATCAGCTCCATGCGGTCCAACTTCTCGCTGATAATACCCATGTCCGCAGCGGATGACTCTGCCTGTGCTGCTGCGACTGCGGACGAACTGGATGGACCTGCATCTACCCGTGCTATCCACTGGTACTGCACGGGTCCTGGCTGCTGTGGCTGGGGTCTCTGAGTATACAACCTGGTCTGGGACATCACCATGTAGTTTTCGGCCATCTCCTCGTAGATGGCCCAGACCTGGTCGTGGTCCTTGGCAAAGTAGGACCCGCCGTAAGAAGTGTTCACCAGACCCTGAAGCTCTGGCGTCAACTCGCTGAAAAAGCTCTGAACTAAGTTCGGCTTGGAGATGTCGTGGTGCGGGCATCTGTCTAGAAGCTCTCGAAACCTCTCCCATGCCTCATGAAACTGCTCGTTGGGGAACATGGAGAAGTTGCTGATCAGGGCCCTCGCTGCATTCGTCCACCCGAGTGGATAGTACTTGTTCAAGTACTCGGTGCGGAGCTGCTCCCAGGTGTAGACAAACTTCCCTAGATGCTTCAGCCAGGTGGCTGCTCTATCTGCCAGTGAAAAAGGGAAGGCTATCATCCGAATCGTGTCCTGATCCACGTGGCGATCATGGACAGTGCTGCAGATCATCAGGAACTCCTGGAGGTGGAGGTGGGGCTCCTCAGTGGCAAGTCCGTGGAAACGGGGCAGCAACTGCAAGGTGTTCGGGGGGAACTTGAAGTCCCCCACGATCGTCGGCACTACTACCCAGTGATGCATCAGAGTCGATCCGGGGTTGTGCAACTCCCGCATCGGTCGTGGTGGTCCTCCTGCCGCGGCGGCTGCCGCTGCGGCGGCGGCGGCTGCTGCTGTTGATGCGGCTGCTGCGGCTGCGGCCTCTGCATCAGGTATCTCCTCAGACTCGCTCTGCTGGTCTCGCTCTGCTATGAGCCTCTCCAACTCTCGCCTCATCTCTATCATGAATGCCCCCTGATCACGTAACTGCTGCTGAACTGTCTCGAGTGATGCGATTAGGGTGGAGTTGATCGCCCCCTGGTCTAGTACAAAATGCTGGTCTCCTCGTGGACCTCCGGGGTGATCGCCTGAACTGCCGGCCATGGCGACGTCTGCAAAATCAAATGAGCCCAACTCAGGTGCTGTCAAATCTGCTAATCTCTCCTCGGGCTCATGTCTCTCAATACCAGAAGAAAGGGGGTCGAGGGGGAACAGGGCGGAGTCGTACTCAGGCTCGGAGAGCTGGTCTCGGCTCTCATGGGCCAACCTAGATGATCGGGTAGACGTGCCCGAAAGCGGTGCAGCCAGAGGCTGCCTAAGAGACCGTCTACCCATCATCTTGATCTGGCGAGTAAGGCGGATGAGATCTGGAGTCAACTATGATCACAAACAAACCCCCGGTTCACCAACGCAACGCGAGCTGAAGACCGTGAAAGTTCGGTCAAATTATCTTGTCTATTTTATTTTGGTGAACACACAAAATATTAGAGCGCTTACGTGACCTGTTAGGATATCCGATGCTATCCCAACCGACTGGCCCGCACGGAAGAGTCGGTAATCAGTCGGGACTAGCACCGGGAGGCTCTACCTAGGGTGCGGGTCACTCTCTCGCGCATCCAAACCATACAATGAGGGGGTTGCTCTCCCCAAGACAAAATTTTTTTGGGTGAGCGGTTTTTAAGGTCAATAGTCTTAGCCAGTCCCAATTTTATGGTTTTTCTTTTTAATATTTTTCAAATAAAAACAAGCGGCCTAACAAATTTTTCGGTTCTCCTGATTATTTAATCCAAAACAGGGGGGAGAAGTCGAAAAAGCCGATGCGCGAGAAATCAATGATGCATGCTGAGATAGAAATGCGTACCTTGTCTCCAGCACTCTACATGCAAGTGATCCGCGCAGAATTTAAAGACAGAAAGAAAACTACCTATATGATGCAAGCGGAAAACCGAGATCCTAAACGAGCAATTTCTAGCGAAGAACCGTCTAACTCAGTCACTCGCCCTCGATCCAAAGAGTCCGGTCTAGACCCACCCCTCCTCTTCTCGACAGGTCGAGTTCAGGAGTAGCGCTTGACGGGGCAGGCTCGCGGCGCGTAGGCTCTCAAGAAAGCGACTAAGTTATTTTTATTAATGATTTATTAGTAGGTCCAATTAACGTTCTATGGGAACATATAATCAATTAGGTGTGTGGATCCTACTAACTACGGCACAATCACCAGAAATTCCTAAGTCTAGGGGCTCGAGCAAAAACCACGTAAACACCGGAAAAGGCAGTAAAAAGAAGAAGAAAACCGCGTCAAAAACCGCGAAAATCTCCTAAGGGTCCCCCGAGCACACCGGTGCTCGGCGAAACAGACCCACTAAGTGTTCAAGCACAGTTCAAATCTCTGAGTCCCTGTATTATTACAACAATGATAGTCGAATAAATCCTAATCTAACCTCACCCACTCAACTCTCTCTCTCTCTCTCGCTCTCTCCTGTGGCTCCGTGCAGAAGGGAGCCGCCTCCGAGTCTCGCGGTTGCGTCGGCTTCTCGAAATCGGCCGCCTCGATCCTCGGACCCTCGCAAGAAACAAAGACAAGTGCTAAGTCCAATATTATTGTCAGAAAATATGATAACAATATATATACAAAAATCTATACAAAAAGCCGCGAAAATCAAAAAGCCACGGAAAAGCTCAAAAAGCGACTACTAAGCCGTGATCCCCGGCAACGGCGCCATTCTGACGACACGAGAACCCGAGCGACTAAGGTATAAGGTACAGAAATAGGTCGTTGCGACCTCAGTCACTCGGAAGTGTCAATCAAGAAAAATGAACAACTCGAAAATATGTCAAATCAATAAAATCACGAAGAAGTGGTCCTGCTATGAGATTAACCTGGTATAGCACCCAGGGTCGAACTCAAGGAGCACGGATTGGCCGAAGGCCTACGAAGTAGTCAAAAATGAATAAAATAAAAGACAAAATATTTTTTAGTGGTTTTTAATGATTTTTAAAATTTTTTGGGATTTTTAATATCTGAAGAAAATAAGAAAAGCAAAAACAAGCAAACTTTGACAAATTATTTAATGCATCAAAAATCAAGCAAAAATTCAAACAAAAATATTTTTATGTTTTTTATATTTTTTAATGTTTTTGGTGAATTTTTGGAATTTTTATGATGTGTATTTTATTTTCTAAAAATCAAACAGTAGCAAAAATGCAAGGTACTGTCCAGCAAGGCCTAAAATCCCTAGATAAAATATCTAAGGACCTTAAAAGGGCTGGAGGTATTTTTCCTGTAAACTAGGTAAAACAAGGAAAATTTGAGTACCAAAATTATTGTTTTTGGGTTTTTAGGTTATTTAATAGAATTTTTAGGGGTTTTTAGGTGTTTTTAAGTTTTTATGGTTTTTAAGCAGTGAAAAATAGTCAAAATTGGTTAGAAAATCAAGGAACACAAAGTGAACAGTACCTAATTTTTATAGAATTTTTAGGGGTTTTTTATATTTTTTTTGGGGTTTTTAACTCTAGACAGTAGCAAAAATGTAGATTTTTGAATTTTTAAAAATAGCAAATAAACTCAGAAATGTCCTCAAAAATTCTCAAAAATCCTACACCATGGCAGGAGCCATGTATCAAATTTTCATAGAATTTAGAGGTGATTTGATATTTTATTCAAAAATGACAAGAGGGCACTGTGCACAGGGGCCAAAGTGCAAATACCCCAAAGTTCTGGAGGTCCAGGTGCAATTAACCCAAGAAGTCACGCGCCAAGCGCGTGCCTGGGGCACTCAGGGACCTATATGTAAAGAAAACAAGTCCCGAGGACCTATTGGTAACTCGTACCAAAAGTCCAGGGGGCTATGTCGCAAATTACCCACAAATAAACGCACGTGCGAAATTAAACCATTCACAGGGGCATAAATGCAAATATCAAAAAGATTTCATTCATTTCATAACAACCAGAACTACCAGGGTAAAGGATGCAAATACACCAACAAAACACGTGACGAAGCACGTGGCTCACAATAGGCAGGGGTATAAATGCAAACAAACTTAAGCTCAGGGTCCACTATGCAATTTAACCTAAACTAAACAACGTGTTTAAATATTTACAGGACTGATATGAAATAACGCAAAGATAAGGGCCTAAGGGTAATTTACCCTTTATTAAGTCGATCCGACGGATGGGCGCCACGTGGGTAGATGGACGGTTGGGAATGGGTGGCGCTCCAACGCTGAGGTCCTCGCAGCGATCGGATGGTCGAGGATACGCCACGTGGGGGATCGAACGGGTGAGGCTCTCGATGGCTAAACCTCGTGCAACGGACGGTCCAGATCGCCTCTCCAAGATCTGACGGTGGCTGGATCTCCTCAAGTGGACGGTCAGGATGAGAACTGGAGGTCGAGGGCGATCGGACGGTCGGGGAAGATGCTGGAAGAACAGTTGGCCGGCGAGGTTCGCCGGCCTCGTGTGTGCGCTGGGATCCTCCCCTGCTGCCTCTGGAGATCAGAGAAGCTCCGCGATGATGCTCCACAGCTGATGGTGGGTTCCGATGACCCAGCCGAGCCCTGGAGGGCTCCGGCGAGGTCGGAGGAGGTGAAGCTCCTGGCCCGAATGACCCAAGCCCTCAGATGGGCTGGAAAGCACCTGCAAAGTAAACCAGGAGACTCGCGGGTCGAGGGCAAAGTGCCTCGACCCCGGTTAGGCGGGTGAAGGTGGCCGGTGGTGCGATATGGGCGAACTCCGGCGAGGGGTGTAGACGGAGGAGCTCGAACCCCAGCTCCTGTGCGAGCTGGGTTGGATGGGGGTATGGAGAAGGTGCGCGGGAGGAAGGCGGAGGTGACGATGGATTCTGATGATCGAATGGAGGTGTGAGGTGGTCGGAATCGATGAAACACAGCGACGGCGAGATTTGGGGGTAAATGGAAATTGAACGGAAAGATGGAGCTAAGGGACTACCTGGGTGGTCGAGGAGACTGTGCTGGAGCTGGGGAAGCACCCGGTCGTAGCCTCAAGGGTCGTCTCGGCCCGAGGCTCAGAGCTCGCTCAGGCGGCGGAGCTGCGGCGGAGTCTTCGCCGGATCGATGGTTTTCGCCTCCTCTCCTCGCTGCAATAGGTCGAGGCGCGAGCTGTCACTTCTCTCTCTCTGGAGCTCACTGGAGAATGAAGCAAATGGCCAAAGATGTCTTGAAATGGGTGGCGGAGCTCGGAATATATACCATGGAGGGTCCGGAAAGAGGTACGCGGGTAGGGCAATCTGGAGCGCGGATCCCGAGGCTAAGGCTCCGGCGAGGGTGGCGAATATGTCGTGCATGGATCTGACCCGGGGTTTAGGTGAGACGCAATCGGGTTTAGGTGCTAAAAATTAGGGAACTCGGGTCGGGCGCCCAAATCCGCGAGAAGTGGTCCTGGGGGGGCTGATTTTGCCGAGAACAGGTGGTCTTAAGTTCAGCACAAAGCGTGAACTCAGTCGGTGTGATGACCACACTAAATCCGGACTAAAGTCAACAATTAACCCACACTAAAATCAACAAATTAGAAATAATGTGGAGTTAAAATTTATTTTTAACTCTACATAACAGATGTATAGATGCAAGTACGTAGAGAGTTCGAACACAGGGAGCAAGCAGGGTAATTCAAGCAAATGTAAGCACAAGTGTGTGTATGTGATGTGTCTACACTAAGCAAGCAAACAAAGCAATTTTTGTGGGTTTTTAATTTTTAATTTTTTTTTATTTTAATTTTTTTTAGTTTTGTATTTTGATTTTTAATTTTCTGATTTTTATAATTTTATATTTTATATTTTTTCTTTTTCTTTTTCAATATTGGAAAGTAAAGACAATATAATAGAAGGCAAGCTAAAATATTTATAAAACTAACTAAAAATTACCAAAAATTCAGAAAGAAATTGTTTTTGATATTTTTATGATTTTTTTACTGTTTTTGTGATTTTTGGGGATTTTTCAAGGTGTTTTTGATATTTTTAAATACTGAAAAAAAGCAAAACAGTGCAAATAAGGCTGGCTGTGGATAAAATGAGATTTAAAAATGGCAACCAGTATCTCAAAATTTTCACACTATTTTCGAATAAAGAGAATAAAATAGAGAACAAACAGGACCTGGGTTTATATTTTTTGGATTTTTCTTTGATTTTATATATTTTTTTTTAGTTTTTGAGTGTTTTTAAATTTTTAGTATTTTTCTTTTGAGATTTTTAGTGGTTTTTGGACTGACACTAAAAGATAATAAAATAGACACTAGGTAATTTTTTTGGAATTTTTGGAGGTGTTTTACTTTTTTTTTTTGGTATTTTCTAAACTAGACAGTGCATAAATAGTGAGTTTTTGATTTTTAATAAATATGAAAATAAAGTAAAATCAAAAACTAAATATGTGGCGTCAAAGTACACATGTCCAGGAGCATAAACCTATTTTTGTGGAATTTTTGGAGTTAAAATGATAGGTTAAATAATTAGAGCAAACATCCAAACATTAAACAGTCCTGGCAGGGGTATATGTGCAATATCTAAAACATCCAGGGGCATACATGCAATTTTCCACAACAATATATACTGAATATTCAATTTTTAGCACCAAAATGCAATTACAAAAACCGCCTGGGCCTCCAAGCAATTTACCCACCAGGGCGCGTGACTTGCACGCGCCTGGGAAGGACTGGAATGTAATATCACAAAACTCTGGGGGCCTACTTGCAAAATATCCAAAAAGTTTGCACTTGAGATGAAAGTTTTAGGACTGAAACGAAATACACAAACTACCGAGGGTGTCCTTGCAAAATGCCCACCCCCTCACGTGTACTGGTCACGTGAGGTGACATGGCGAGGGACCTAAGTGCAAATAGTTGAAGTATGGGGGTCCTTGTGCAAATATTACAAAAGTTTTACGCTACAGACAAAAGTTTAAATACTAGATATTAAATACAAAAATTGCGAGGGTTGGGATGCAAAATACCCTCGCTCGGGCGCTCTGGAGGTGACGCGTGGCGCGCATCCAACGGCCGGGCGACGAGACGCGATCCAACGGCCGGATGCGAACCACTTATCCACGTGGCGTGTCCTGAGCGGCCGATGACGCTTGGGCTCGTGCGGCTGAGATTAGATCCCCCTGGGTTGATCTGACGGTCGAGGCAAAGGAAGATCCAACGGCCCACAATAGAACTGGAGCTGCGGCTCGATCGGACGGTGGAGAGACGAGGAGGAAGAACAGGGAAGAAGGCCGGCGAAGGCGAACTTCCCCGGCTCCGATCTCGCTTCTCCGACGATGAATGGGCTCCAAAATGGAGCTGCAGACTCCTGGGAGGTCCTTCTACAGACTGGACGGCTCGGATTCGCCGGAGGGGCGTCGAGGAGCGGGCGCGAAGGCGGCGGAGCTTCACGCTCCAGGTATCTCCGGCGAAGGCGCAAAATCGCCCTCCAGGTGCTTTCAAAGCTCTTGGACCTGCAAAAAGAGGTGAGAAGGCCCAGGGCAAATTGCCTGGGCCTCGCGGAGGCGTGGGGATAGGTGTAGCGAGATGGCGGCGAAGGGCCGGAGTTGCGCTCCGGCGATGGTGTTCGATTGGGTGAAATAAGCGATGAGACTTGAGATTTTTTTTTGGGGTTTTTGATGTTTAAGCTACCAGGAACAAAACGCAAGAAATAAATAGCGGGGTGGAAGCCCTCGATGGCCGGAGCCAGAGGAAAAAGGGTACCTCGACGCCGGCTGTTGGCGGAGGTGGTGGAGGCTTCCTCGACTTCGCGCGCCTTGGCTGAAGGGCTGGCGATGGAGATGTCACCTCCACGGAGCTCAGGAGCACGGAGATGGCGCTGAAGGGTGGACCGAAGGGACTCAACCGAGGGGAGGAATATGAGGGTTCTTATTTAAGGCGTGGCGAGGCGTGATTTTGGGAGCAAGAGCACGCGCGCATGATGGAGATTTTGCGTGATCTGGGAGCATGGCGTGGCTCAGTGATGATCGGGGAAGACTTCCCAAGAAGGAATCGAGGGGAGAAGACGAACGGATCGAGCTCGGAAATTGGGGGAAATCGGGGCGAAATCACGGTGTCAGAAATGGCAGGGCTCGGTCAGGGAGTTGACCGAGGTCAACTCTAGACCGCACCTGGTTGGTCCACGTGGACCAACCAGGAAATTCAGAGTAGAAATTATTTGAAAAATCAAAATAAAATAGTAAATGAAGTTATTGATTTTAGGTTATAAATAAAAAATGTTTATTATTTTATGAAGAATTTTTCTGTGATTTTTATTTATTTTTATGAGACTTATTTTTACAAGTTACCTTTTTAACCCTATATAGGTATATTATCTATATATTTTAGTATTTTATTTTTATTTTGTGTCTTTAAATTTATTTATTTTTGCTTATTATTTTATAAAAACATAAAGTACTTTTATGTACATAAATATATTTTTATTTTATTTTTCTGATATGTTTTGTATATTTAATATAATACAAGTATTATTTGTATAGGTATATGTATAGGCAGTATACCTATGTATCCTTTATACAAGTATTTTTATTTTGTGATTTCTTTGCATTTTTATTCTGGTTTTAATGTACATATATATTATAAGTAATATATACATAATTATAAAAATATAAACATGCAAGAATAATGAATAAAGAATGAATTGAATATTTTAATCTGTACAAGTATACAATGAGGGTCCAAAAGTCAACTTTCAAACTGTAGCTCCGCCAAATGCGAAACCACCACCATTGGATAGATTATTTTATTCTATATACAATTAAAGGTGAGTAGGCTGCATTTGGAGTTTTTATTTGTGAGATACAGGTCTGGGAAGTTGGCATTCTGGATTTTTATTCAGACCATAACTTTTTATCTGTACATTATTTTTCTGTGAAATCAATTTTGTATTTTTCTTTATTTAATTATCTACAACTTTCATGTATAAAGTTTCTTTATTTGATGTATAAAAAGTGGAACCAAAAATAGGTCCCAAAAAGAATAAAGAATGAATAAAATGTATAGGTATTTTATCTGTGTTTCTGACCTTATCTCCCCCTACTTTATTCCTTGTCGACCTATTCATCAAGATGCCTAGGTCTCGGGGGTTTAGGTCATAAAATATTTACAATATTTTATTCTTTTTCTTTTCTTTATTTATTCTATAATTTTGGCCTTAATTACAGTATTTTATACACTATTTAGATGCACATGCATGAATGCTAAGATGATGATCTTAATGCTATTTACAGGCATTTGCCAGGGTTTTTGGTGCCAAAATGATAGAATAAAGATGATGAACTGTGGATTCATCATCCCCCTATACTTTACCTTTGCTAGTCCCTAGCAAACACTTATGCAATAAGTGCCAAAAGAAAAAGAAAGAAAAGAAAAAAAAGAAGAAATATGGATTAAGTTTAATTATCGAACTTGTCTTCGCAAAATCAAAGTTTGGAGCTTAAGTCGGACCTTTGGAATTTTAGTGCGGTCGGAACCTTAATGAGAACCAAGTTTGAAATCCAACAGTCCTTGAGAATCCCAAAACTCTGTCCAAGTCTCCTCAATAGCCAGGTCAGAAATACTTCAACTCATACGCAAACTCTTATGACTATGAATCTGACTCGTACAGTGTAAGTGATATGTAGCTCCCCACCTCAGAAGTGACAAAGAAACAACCTCCCCCAACCTGGTAACTCTAATGCCTCGGTCTAGCAACTCTTTCCTCGAGAAGCGGGGTATTCCCTTCTAAGTTCAAGTGCAACCGGCTCAAGAAGAGGGGGAAGAAGTATAGACTTTTGGGAGCTCAACCAGTGTAGCTAAGTTTCCCGCTGCAAGCTTCATGAGATGTAACATGGATACCATAAGCTTTTGCTTTATTGGACTATATACACTCCGGTGGGGTTATTAAATTTTCAATCCGACCCACCACTTTTTTGGAGTTCTTTTTGCATTTTTTTTTTCAATTGCATCTGTACAACATATCTACATGGTGCAGCATATATACAAGAAATTTTCCTCTTGAGCCAGTAGACTATCCCTCTTTTGAAGCTTTATTGCAACCCGCGGCTCCTGTCTTTAGCCTTCATCACCACTAGACCAAGTTGAGGTGCACTTCCTTCACTATAAGAAGAAGAGAGGTTCTGCCTAGAAGTACTACCCTCATATGCTACCCCAAGCCAAAGGAGACTGCCTCCTCACCACCTCATCCGTGGAGAGCTATGTGAAAGGTGCAGGTGTCCAAGTTAGGTCATTATCAACAAGAGTCGTGCGTGTGCTCCGAAATACTCTACTTAGGCAGTCAAGAATCCATTGAACCAAGTCTCGTGATCCTCAAAGAATTAAGTCAACTAGACCTGAAATACCTCAAACTTAGTTCCTATAAGGTTCCTGTTATTAGGTAGATTTTAAGGTCCAATCAAGCTCCAATCTCCGGATTTTACTTAGACTTGTTCAACTGTCAAACTCAATCCGAAAAATGCTCATGCTATGCTATGCAAGAAAATATTTTTGTGATGCAATTTTCAAGATGTTTTTGAACTTTTTATGGATTTTTGAAAAGATGATGATGCACATGCAGATGCATTTTTTTGTATTTTTTCAAAACGATTTTTCAGATGTTTTTGGATTTTAGTTTTTGCAAATTTTTTTGGGAATTTTTGAAAACAAAAAGATTTTGGCTGAAAACTAGGTGAAAATTATGTACACGGGCGTGCTTCTTATATTTACAAGAAGTGGATTGTAAGAATTTACAAGGGTAAGTGGTCAGTTTTATACATATATATAGGTAGTGGATTTTGGTGTGATGTTAGTATTCCTCAAACTTATTTGACACAAGGTTTTTCAAACAATTTGTGAAAACTATAGTCCAAAATAGTTTTTACAAACATTTTTATAAATATGTACACTTATTTGAAAATCATTTTGCAATCGGTTTTGAAAACAGTATAGATAGATTTTTCAAATATTTTTGCAACCATTTTTCAAACCATTTGCAAATCATTTTTCAAACATTTTATTTCACACAAAGAAAATAAATTTTACAAATCACACATTTTTACAAAGGTTGAAAACATGTAACAAAACATTTTCACCTGATTTATTAATCAGTATATACAAAAAGAATTTGAGGAATGATAACACCTTTTTATTAGATATTATTAATGAATTCTAAAGAGTTTTTTTTTAGCCATATTTAAGAAAATACGAAAGTACGAGTTATGGCTAAAGTATATACACAGTATATACGACCCCCCTATACTTAGCTTGAGCTATGTCCTCATAGATCGGAGAGAAAAGCGAAGACATAACTCGTACTAAGTATAGGCAAGTCGAAAGAATGAATGAATTAATGAATGAGAAGTTGACCGTCCCCCCTATACTTAGGATCAAATAATCCTAAGTATAGCAGACTGTACACAACGCAGGGAGGGTCAAGGGTGGGAATGAACAGATCGTACTCAGATTGTCTCCCCCTATACTTAGGGTAAGATGTCCCTAAGTATAGACAAGAAGAGGAGACAATGGAGAGGATCAAAGAATATAGAAACTCAGGGTGCACACCCCCCTATACTTAGGACAAAGTACGTCCTAAGTCTGGGGAACTGTCTACAAGGGCGGCACCTTTTTCATAGATAAAGAAGATAGAGATGGAAAAGAAGAAAAGAAGAAAAGAAGAAAATGACTCAACAGATGAAAGTGATATGAACAGATGGACCTGTACAGCGGCAGATGGAGTTGATCACCATGTATAAGATGTAGATGATGAGAGTTAAAGGACACATCTCATACCAGAAGAATGGGGGCAACGTCAATGGTCGGCGGATCATGATCTCGATATAGCTTCAGGCGTTGACCATTGACGCGGAAGGTGGACGAAGATGACGGTTCGGATATATCAATGTTGCCATTGTCATGTACCTTCCTAACCACATACGGACCTTTCCACTTGCTCTGCAATTTCCCTGGAAATAATTTCAGCCTGGAATCAAACAACCATACTCTCTGATCTGGCTCAAACTGTTTATGGCTGATATGCGAATCGTGCCATGTCTTCACTTTTTCTTTATACTGTAGGCTGTTGGAAAAAGCTGTATCTCTCAATTCCTCCAGGGCTGCCAATTCTGCTCTTCTTTGGTCTCCTATACTCTCGGGATCCAAAAGTAACTCAGTAACTGCCCATAAAGATTTGTGCTTGATTTCCACTGGCAAATGGCACGGCTTGCCATAGACGAGACGAAAGGGAGATGTCCCTAATGGATTTTTGAAAGAGGTCCGATAGGCCCACAAGACCGAGTCCAAAAGCTGTGACCAATCCTTTCGGTCTGGGCGGACAACTTTCTGCAAGATAGTCTTTATCTCCCGATTCGATACTTCAGCAAGACCATTAGTCTGAGGGTGATAAGGAGTGGCAACCCGATGGTCAATGCCGAACTCGTCAGCAAGGGCCCTAACCTTGTCATTGATGAAATGAGACCCCCCGTCTGAAATCAAAACTCTAGGCACCCCGAACCGTGAAATGATATTTTTCCTCAAGAATTTGCACACGGTTTTCGCATCTGCGGCTCGGGCGGGAATGGCCTCAACCCATCGACTGACATAATCCACAGCGAGCAAAATATGCTCGAATCCCTGACTCTTAGGAAATGGGCCCATGAAATCAATCCCCCATGCATCAAAAACCTCACAGAAGTGAATGGGTTGCATGGGCATCATGTCTCTCTGTCCGCAGGTTCCCATTTTCTGACAGTCAGTACATCCCTTCACGAACTCATCAGAATCCTTGAAGAGAGTAGGCCACCATAGGCCGGATTGAAGCACCTTTTGTGCTGTCCTTTTTCCAGAATGTTGTCCTCCTGCCTCAAGCTTGTGGCAGTATGTGAGGACGCTATGCTGCTCTTCTTGAGGAATGCACCTCCTCCAGATACTATCCCCTCCTTCATGATAAAGGACGGGATCCTCCCAATGGTAAAACTTGGCCTTAGCTAGGAAGGTCTCGAGTTTCTGCCTGGGCCAACCCTGAGGGACTGTCTTGGCAACAAGATAGTTTACAAAGTCGGCATACCACGGGAGTGAGGTGACAGCCAAGATCGCCTCATCTGGAAATGTCTCTGAGATAGGTGCGCTGGGCTCAGATTCCTCAAGATTCTCCAATCTGGAGAGATGATCCGCCACCACATTCTTGACTCCAGGCTTGTCCTTAATTTCAATATCAAATTCCTGGAGTAGAAGGATCCATATGGTGAGACGTGCTTTGGCATCCTTCTTAGCCATTAAGTACCGGATGGCGGAATGGTCGGTGTAAATAGTCACTCTAGATCCGAGAATATAAGATCTATACTTATCCAAAGCAAAGACTACGGCCAGCATTTCTTTCTCAGTCACAGTGTAATTCCTTTGAGCGGCATCTAAGGTCCGGCTGGCGTAGTGAATGGCAAACGGCAATCCATCCCTCCTCTGTCCAAGCACAGCCCCAACGGCAAAATCTGAAGCATCAGTCATGATCTCGAATGGAAGAGACCAATCGGGTGGCTGAAGGACAGGAGCTGAAACAACCATACTCTTGAGAGTCTCAAATGCTACAAGACACTTATCATTAACAATAAACTCGGTGTCTTTGGTCAGCAAGTCAGTGAGCGGTCGGGCAATTCGACTGAAATCCTGAATGAACCGTCGGTAGAAACCGACATGCCCCAGAAAAGACCGTAACTGACGAAGATTGGACGGCGGATTGAGTTTTCTGATGATATCCACCTTGGCAGGATCGACCTCCATGCCTCTGTTGGAGACGATGTGCCCAAGGACCGTCCCTTGAGTCATCATGAAATGACTCTTCTCCCAGGATAAGACAAGATTGACCTCTATGCAGCGCTTCAGCACACGATCTAGGCAGTCAAGACAAGCATCAAACCCGTCGCCATAGACCGAGAAGTCATCCATGAAGACCTCTAAATAGTCACCCACCATGTCCGAGAAGATGGACAACATGCACCTCTGGAATGTCGCCGGAGCGTTACATAGACCAAAGGGCATCCGTCTGAAAGCATATGTCCCAAACGGACAGGTGAATGTCGTTTTCTCCTGGTCTTCGGGCGCAATGGCCACTTGATTATATCCAGAGTACCCATCAAGAAAACAATAATGGCTCTTCCCGGCTAGCCGTTCGATAATCTGATCAAGAAAGGGTAGTGGGAAGTGATCCTTCTTGGTGGCCTCATTCAATCGTCTGTAGTCCACACAGACCCTCCAAGAAGTTGGTACTCTGGTAGCGATCTCCTCTCCAGACTCATTGATCACTGTAGTGACACCCGTCTTCTTGGGTACCACATGTAACGGACTTACCCATTTAGAGTCGGAGATGGGATAGATGAAATCAGCGCTCCACCACTTCGAAATTTCTTTCATGACGACCTCGCGAAGATTCGGGTTCAGCCGTCGCTGGAACTCACGCGATGGCTTAGCGTCATCCTCGAGATAGATGTGGTGGGAGCACAGCTTCGGGCTCAGCCCTTTGAGATCAGCGATATTCCAACCGATTGCCTTGCGGTTTCTTTCAAGAACCTCCATCAGACGAGATTCTTGTTCTCCAGTCAAATCTGCTGAGATAATGACTGGATGCATATCTGGCTCACCTGCAAGGAATCTATACTTCATTGATTGCGGTAGAGGTTTCCGTTCAGGACAGCTGGGAGGCGGCAGATCTGGCTTCTGATATGTCTGGGTGAATGTGACCAGGTCTGCATGAGAGAACTCTCGCTCTGCATGAATTTATGACGAAAGGCGGCTGACTGAATTATCAATAAACTGTACGGGCTCGCACTCTGTCACGGTTGTTGGCTCAGAATGAATCAGACAAGACAACGGATCATCGAAATAGGCCCATTCAATATCTGAATAGGAGGGATCGGAAACAGAAGAAGAAGAAGAACTGAAATCATCGGCACCACTCGTCACCACACTGTCAGCCTCAGGTGTATCCGTATCCAGGAATGTGCTCTCCCGGCTCTCGATTGCCATGAGCTTGCGATACAATGAATCGGTAGGCAAGGCGAGAGTCGGTGCTACAGGGTCTTTCCAGTTAGATTCATCATCAGTCATCTCAAAATCACGAACCTGGTGGACGTCTAGCTCGTCCTCTGTCATCTGCGCGGCCTCACTCGATTGCTCGGAGCATTCTAACTCTTTGGCTCTGGTTTCCTCGATCGTTTCTATTTGTATGGTTTCGCCCTCTACGCGAAAGCATACCTTCCCACAATCATGGTCGGTCACCGCCTTGGCTGTGGCCAAGAATGGTCGTCCTAATATGATGGGGGCATCAGTTACCGACTCAGGGATCTCCATGTCCAACACAACGAAGTCCACGGGGAATTTCAGGCCCTGAATGGTAACGACCACGTCTTTCAATAACCCCTTCGGCCTCTTTATCGACCTATCAGCAAACTGAAGGACCGTTCTGCTTCGAAGAAGAGGGCCAAACTCGAACTGCTTGAGTAAGGCTGCCGGAAGGAGGTTAATTGAGGAGCCGCTGTCTAATAGAGTACGATCAAATTGCTGCTCTTGAATCTCGCATCTGACATAGGGAGCTCCTGCGTCTGGTCGCTTGGCTGGCAGCTTGTTCTGAATGGTGCAGCAAGTATCATGAGTGAGCATATGGATTTGGTCTCTGTGCCTCCGCTTTCTTCTGACAGTAGTTGTGTCTTTCAAATTCTTTTTGAAGAAAGGGATATGCTCAAACGCTTCTCGTAGAGTTAGCTGAATGTGAAATCTGTCAATCATCTGATTGCCGAACTCTACCTCCTGCTTCTTTTTAGGATTTTCTTTTTTATTCCCCTTCGCCCGGCGGAGTGCCTCAGGGAAGGGGATGGTAGGGGCCTCCTCAGATGGAGGACTAGGAAACGGTCCCTGTGCCTGTGAAGGTGGAGAATCCACACAAATATCCTCATGCAACACATATGGATCTGTAATTTGAACAGGAACCTTTCCTTTATTCATATTTTTGTTCTTTTTGTTACCACAGTCCAGGGGTACAAAAGGTGGTAACATCACAGTGGGAGGCTCAACAAAAGTAGAGGTGGTGGCCTCAGTACCACCACCGGCACCTGTCTCTGCGGCATCAGCACCGCTCTCTGGTTCTTCATCAAACATGGTGGCCTCAGCACCACCTTCTTCATCTGGTATCACGACGGTATCAGCACCGTCGTTCTGGACTTCATCATGGGTGGCATCAGCACCACCGTCAACATCATCATCAGCGGCATCAGCACCGCTCCTTGGCTCCTCTGGCGCTCCTGATTCTGTCTCTAATTGTCGCTCAGAAGAGGCGCCGCCGGCTGGCATCCTACCGCTCCTAGTAGTGACAAAATCAGCATCATGATAGGAATAAGAGATATCGCTCAAACAATCACTAGGAGAGGTATCCTCTGTAAACTCTACCTGCTCAGGCTTCCTTTTCAGATTGTTCGGGTTAGGCTCAATCTGAGCGGGTATGGCGGCCTTGCCTTTCATAATATCCCGCATCTCCTGCCGGAATTCATCCATTTCTTGCCTGAAAGATGCTCGCTGTTCAGATAGCAAGCGGGCAAGATCATCAAGGGCCGGGTTCTCAAAGGCTGGACCCTGAGAACCGGATGTCTGTCCCTGCTGGAAATGGGGCTGCTGCTGTTGTTGCTGATACGGGGGGGAAGGCTGGTGATAAGACTGCTGAGGCTGCTGTCGCTGCCTCCACTGCTGTCCCTGATAGGAGGGACGAGGACCATTCTGGTATTGCTGATGATGGGCATACTGGGGCTGTTGTTGCTGTGTCTGCTGGCTGCTCTGCTGTCCATGGGCAGGAGGATGCTGCTGGGACGAGGATCCACCATTCCCCCAACGGAATCCGGGGTGATCCCTACGAATTGCGGGCTGAGGGTATCGGTCATACCAAATCCCATTGACTTCCATCAATGGTTCCTGCTCAAAGGAGGGTGGAGGAAGAACTGCCAGTGGCTGCTCCGGCTGGTAAACCACCATCTGTGTGTCGGAAGATGGCGGTTGCTCTGGATGGTACTGCAGCAATGGAACCGGCTCCACCCGGATATGGTTCACCTGGCGGTATGAGGGAGAGCCCTGGTTGGGATTGCTGCTGCTAGAGGCAACCTGTGACCTAGGAGGCTGTTGAACATGAGATTGGGCCTCCTGAATGCATAGCATTTGTGTTTTTAGGTCACTCATAACTTTGGCAATTTGGTCCATCTGGGCCATGCCTTGATTCTGTTTCTTCTCAAGGATCTCCATGCGGTCCAACTTTTCACTAATTATGCCCATGTCGGCTGCGGCTGATTCGTCTTGGGCTGCGGCAACTGACACTGTGTTGGGACCGGCATCGATGCGAGCGATCCTCTGAAAGGTTCCACTTCCTTGTGGTGGCTTTTGTTGGGTGTAGACACGGGCCTGGGTCATCACCGTAGAATTTTCTGCCATGCCCTCGTAGATGGCCCAGACATCATCTTCACCCTTAGAAAAATAGGATCCACCACAAGAGGCGTTTACAAGCCCCTGCAGCTCCGGTGTCAGCCCACAGAAGAAACTCTGCACCAGGTTGGGCTTGGAGATGCCGTGATGTGGACACCGGTCAATGAGCTCTCTAAATCGATCCCAGGCTTCATGGAATTGTTCGTTAGGGATCATGACGAAGTTGCTGATCATTGCTCTAGCTGCATTGGTCCGGCCGAGAGGATAGTATTTCTTCAAGAATACGGTCCGGAGATCTGCCCATGTGTCGACGAAACGCCCAAGATGTTTGAGCCAATAGGCGGCTCTGTCAACCAAAGAGAATGGAAAGGCGATCATCTTGATTGTGTCCTCGGTCGTCAACCGATCATGGATGGTGCTGCAAATCATCTCGAATTCCTGGAGGTGGAGGTGCGGCTCTTCGGTCGGCAACCCATGGAATTTTGGTAGCAGCTGGATAGTATGGGGCCGAAGCTCGAAATCTCCGCGGATGGGCGGGAGTCGAATCCATCGGTGAGTGAGGGATGCAGCTGGGTTGTGCAGTTCCCTCATGATGGTCTGTGGCGGTCTCTCGCCGTCTGGATCGCCTCCTCCTGCGTCTGGTCCTCCTCCTCCACCACCTTCCCGGTTTTCTCTCATCTGAGCAATTTCCCTCATAAGGTCACCCATGAATGTGCCCTGGTCACGGATCTGCTGCTGCATAGTCTCCAGGGATGCTAACAAGGAATTATTGATGGCTGCTTGATCAAATATGAACGGAGGGTGCTCATGATCGTCTTCATGCTCGCCTCTGTCTGCCATGGCTGGATTTTCTGAAAAAGCAAAAGAGGCCATCTCAGGTGCTGTCGAATGAGCGGAACACTATGATGCACTGTATTCAGACACTCTTGGACTGATGGAAGAAGAATGAGAAGGGTGGTCGAGGGGGAACAGGGTGGATGTAAACTCAGGCTCGGAGAGCGGACTCTCCGAGGTATTCCTAGATGAATAAGGAGGAGTGCGGGATAGCGGTGCCGACAAGGTCGGCCTAAGAGATCTCCGTCCCATCATCGTGATTTAGAGAAAGGTGGATGAGATCTGGTATGCAAACAGGATGATAAATCAAAACCCCAGTTTCACCTACTCCACACTTGAGCTGATGACCGTAAGAGTTCGGTCTGTTATCTTGTCAATTTTTATTAGGTGATCAGTCAATCTATCAGAGCGTTAGAGCGAGCTGTTAGGTATCCTACTTTCCTAGCCGACTGTCCCAATCCACGTCAGATCTTTCCCAGCCAGTATGAATTCGCGGACCGTAACCCGGTTGCTTCCGCTAATTCAATCTGTTAAGGATATCGCGGTCCGCTTTACCGGTTACCGGAGAGATCCTCACTGGAGAACGACTAACCACGACCAGTAGTCAACTAAAATTTCAGATGTGGCTCTATCCTAGTGTCGAGTCACTCTCTCGCAGCAGATAAATCAAACAAGGAGGGGATTACTCTCCCAAAACACAATTTTTGGTGGGATGAGTTTTAAGGTCGAGTTTGCATTAGCAGTCCCAATTTTTATTGTTTTCACTTTTTTAGGTGTTTTTCTGAGCACAAATCGTCTAACGAATTTTCCAATTTCCTTGTTATTAAAATTCAATAAAACAGGGGGAGGAAAGCGGAAAAGCCGATGCGCGGTCAAAATCTATGATGCATGCAGGGATAGAAATGCGTACCTTGTCGCCAGCACTCTACATGCAAAGTGATCCGCGCATAATTGAAAGACAGTAATTTAAACTACCTATATGCATGCACGAGGAAATCGTCCTAAGATGAGCAACTTCTATTAACGTGAAGAACAAGTAGCTATGACAAAGAAAAGAGTCCGGAGTCCGGTCTTGGCTCACCCCTCCTCGTCTCGACACACTCGAGTTCAGGAGTAGCGCTTAACAGGGTGGGCTCGCGGCACGTGGGCTCTAATCCAAGTCAAATAGCTTTTTTAAGTGAATTTTAGCCAAGTCCAATTACATTCTATAGGTGCAGGCAAGATATTAGGGATTGGGCCTTAGCTTCTTAGTTCGTCACAGTCAACAGAAATTCCTATGTCTAGGGGCTAAATCCTCGTGAAACAAATAGAAATAAAGCCAAGAAAACCGCGAAAAACACAAAATCGCGGTGAGCCCCCAAGTGAACAAACACTTGGAAGTTAGGCTCGGTAGTGTCCAAGTCCGAATGTACCTGTATTATTACAAATTATCAAAGTCACTCTCTCACAGAAATAAAATGCAAGCTAAACCAAACACTCTCTCTCACTCCTCCTGCTCTCTCCTGCCGGCTTGGCTTAAGAAAAGCCGACTCCGCTTCCCAAGGTTGCTTCGGGTCACCTAGGCGATCCGCCTCGTTCCGCGGTCCCTCGCAAGAAGACAAGTAAAGAGATGGTCAGATAGCTCAACAGATATATCAAAACTGTAAGAGATAGAAAGTAAGGCTATGGTAGACAATCAACACAATCAAACAAAGTGAGAACTACTCGCTGTTGCTCCCCGGCAACGGCGCCATTTGATTTTGCCGAGAACAGGTGGTCTTAAGTTCAGCACAAAGCGTGAACTCAGTCGGTGTGATGACCACACTAAATCCGGACTAAAGTCAACAATTAACCCACACTAAAATCAACAAATTAGAAATAATGTGGAGTTAAAATTTATTTTTAACTCTACATAACAGATGTATAGATGCAAGTACGTAGAGAGTTCGAACACAGGGAGCAAGCAGGGTAATTCAAGCAAAGGTAAGCACAAGTGTGTGTATGTGATGTGTCTACACTAAGCAAGCAAACAAAGCAATTTTTGTGGGTTTTTAATTTTTAATTTTTTTTTATTTTAATTTTTTTTAGTTTTGTATTTTGATTTTTAATTTTCTGATTTTTATAATTTTATATTTTATATTTTTTCTTTTCTTTTTCAATATTGGAAAGTAAAGACAATATAATAGAAGGCAAGCTAAAATATTTATAAAACTAACTAAAAATTACCAAAAATTCAGAAAGAAATTGTTTTTGATATTTTTATGATTTTTTTACTGTTTTTGTGATTTTTGGGGATTTTTCAAGGTGTTTTTGATATTTTTAAATACTGAAATAAAGCAAAACAGTGCAAATAAGGCTGGCTGTGGATAAAATGAGATTTAAAAATGGCAACCAGTAGCTCAAAATTTTCACACTATTTTCGAATAAAGAGAATAAAATAGAGAACAAACAGGACCTGGGTTTATATTTTTTGGATTTTTCTTTGATTTTATATATTTTTTTTAGTTTTTGAGTGTTTTTAAATTTTTAGTATTTTTCTTTTGAGATTTTTAGTGGTTTTTGGACTGACACTAAATATGAAAATAAAGTAAAATCAAAAACTAAATATGTGGCGTCAAAGTACACATGTCCAGGAGCATAAACCTATTTTTGTGGAATTTTTGGAGTTAAAATGATAGGTTAAATAATTAGAGCAAACATCCAAACATTAAACAGTCCTGACAGGGGTATATGTGCAATATCTAAAACATCCAGGGGCATACATGCAATTTTCCACAACAATATATACTGAATATTCAATTTTTAGCACCAAAATGCAATTACAAAAACCACCTGGGCCTCCAAGCAATTTACCCACCAGGGCGCGTGACTTGCACGCGCCTGGGAAGGACTGGAATGTAATATCACAAAACTCTGGGGGCCTACTTGCAAAATATCCAAAAAGTTTGCACTTGAGATGAAAGTTTTAGGACTGAAACGAAATACACAAACTACCGAGGGTGTCCTTGCAAAATGCCCACCCCCTCACGTGTACTGGTCACGTGAGGTGACGTGGCGAGGGACCTAAGTGCAAATAGTTGAAGTATGGGGGTCCTTGTGCAAATATTACAAAAGTTTTACGCTACAGACAAAAGTTTAAATACTAGATATTAAATACAAAAATTGCGAGGGTTGGGATGCAAAATACCCTCGCTCGGGCGCTCTGGAGGTGACGCGTGGCGCGCATCCAACGGCTGGGCGACGAGACGCGATCCAACGGCCGGATGCGAACCACTTATCCACGTGGCGTGTCCTGAGCGGCCGATGACGCTTGGGCTCGTGCGGCTGAGATTAGATCCCCCTGGGTTGATCTGACGGTCGAGGCAAAGGAAGATCCAACGGCCCACAATAGAACTGGAGCTGCGGCTCGATCGGACGGTGGAGAGACGAGGAGGAAGAACAGGGAAGAAGGCCGGCGAAGGCGAACTTCCCCGGCTCCGATCTCGCTTCTCCGGCGATGAATGGGCTCCAAAATGGAGCTGCAGACTCCTGGGAGGTCCTTCTACAGACTGGACGGCTCGGATTCGCCGGAGGGGCGTCGAGGAGCGGGCGCGAAGGCGGCGGAGCTTCACGCTCCAGGTATCTCCGGCGAAGGCGCAAAATCGCCCTCCAGGTGCTTTCAAAGCTCTTGGACCTGCAAAAAGAAGTGAGAAGGCCCAGGGCAAATTGCCTGGGCCTCGCGGAGGCGTGGGGATAGGTGTAGCGAGATGGCGGCGAAGGGCCGGAGTTGCGCTCCGGCGATGGTGTTCGATTGGGTGAAATAAGCGATGAGACTTGAGATTTTTTTTTGGGGTTTTTGATGTTTAAGCTACCAGGAACAAAACGCAAGAAATAAATAGCGGGGTGGAAGCCCTCGATGGCCGGAGCCAGAGGAAAAAGGGTACCTCGACGCCGGCTGTTGGCGGAGGTGGTGGAGGCTCCCTCGACTTCGCGCGCCTTGGCTGAAGGGCTGGCGATGGAGCTGTCACCTCCACGGAGCTCAGGAGCACGGAGATGGCGCTGAAGGGTGGACCGAAGGGACTCAACCGAGGGGAGGAAGATGAGGGTTCTTATTTAAGGCGTGGCGAGGCGTGATTTTGGGAGCAAGAGCACGCGCGCATGATGGAGATTTTGCGTGATCTGGGAGCATGGCGTGGCTCAGTGATGATCGGGGAAGACTTCCCAAGAAGGAATCGAGGGGAGAAGACGAACGGATCGAGCTCGGAAATTGGGGGAAATCGGGGCGAAATCACGGTGTCAGAAATGGCAGGGCTCGGTCAGGGAGTTGACCGAGGTCAACTCTAGACCGCACCTGGTTGGTCCACGTGGACCAACCAGGAAATTCAGAGTAGAAATTATTTGAAAAATCAAAATAAAATAGTAAATGAAGTTATTGATTTTAGGTTATAAAATAAAAAATGTTTATTATTTTATGAAGAATTTTTCTGTGATTTTTATTTATTTTTATGAGACTTATTTTTACAAGTTACCTTTTTAACCCTATATAGGTATATTATCTATATATTTTAGTATTTTATTTTTATTTTGTGTCTTTAAATTTATTTATTTTTGCTTATTATTTTATAAAAACATAAAGTACTTTTATGTACATAAATATATTTTTATTTTATTTTTCTGATATGTTTTGTATATTTAATATAATACAAGTATTATTTGTATAGGTATATGTATAGGCAGTATACCTATGTATCCTTTATACAAGTATTTTTATTTTGTGATTTCTTTGCATTTTTATTCTGGTTTTAATGTACATATATATTATAAGTAATATATACATAATTATAAAAATATAAACATGCAAGAATAATGAATAAAGAATGAATTGAATATTTTAATCTGTACAAGTATACAATGAGGGTCCAAAAGTCAACTTTCAAACCGTAACTCCGCCAAATGCGAAACCACCACCATTGGATAGATTATTTTATTCTATATACAATTAAAGGTGAGTAGGCTGCATTTGGAGTTTTTATTTGTGAGATACAGGTCTGGGAAGTTGGCATTCTGGATTTTTATTCAGACCATAACTTTTTATCTGTACATTATTTTTCTGTGAAATCAATTTTGTATTTTTCTTTATTTAATTATCTACAACTTTCATGTATAAAGTTTCTTTATTTGATGTATAAAAAGTGGAACCAAAAATAGGTCCCAAAAAGAATAAAGAATGAATAAAATGTATAGGTATTTTATCTGTGTTTCTGACCTTATCTCCCCCTACTTTATTCCTTGTCGACCTATTCATCAAGATGCCTAGGTCTCGGGGGTTTAGGTCATAAAATATTTACAATATTTTATTCTTTTTCTTTTCTTTATTTATTCTATAATTTTGGCCTTAATTACAGTATTTTATACACTATTTAGATGCACATGCATGAATGCTAAGATGATGATCTTAATGCTATTTACAGGCATTTGCCAGGGTTTTTGGTGCCAAAATGATAGAATAAAGATGATGAACTGTGGATTCATCAGTGGCCAGTTGACCGGGCGGTCAACATCCCCAGGACCCAATGAAATCAGGCCACGTGGCTGGATCTTGAGGTGACAAATTGGGGTAGCTAGGGGCCGATTCTGCAAAAACTCTCAACATGAAATATTTTTCTTTTATTTTTTTCTATTTTTTGGTGATTTTTAATTAATTTTTTAAATAAAAATAAGGTATTTACATTATATAGCTATATATAGGTATATATACAAGATGTAGGCTTTTGATTTTTGATTTTTAATTATTATTTTTATACAATTTTATTCCTATTTTATATTTTATTTATTTATATTATGAAATAAGGAATAAAAGGGTGTTTTTATTTTATTTTTATTATTTATATTGGTAAAATAAATAGATATGTAAATCTCTATACATAGCATATGTACAAGGTATTTTTGTATTTTTAATTTTTGTAATTTTTATTGGATTTTTGTTTTGATTCTTCTTATTTTATTTATTTACAACACATAACATAGAATATTTACAAAAAGTTTTGAAAATAACTTTATTTATTTATAAGGTTAAGTCAATGTAGGAGCATGGTCTATGTACATGGTGAAAGGGTATTTTTGTTCTTTTTGATTTTTAACTTTTTATTTTGTTTTTATCTTTTATAAATATGTAAAAATATTTACAAGCGTATTTTTGGGTGAGGAAAATATAGTTTTATGTATTTACACAAATATTTACACATGAGCTCCTATCTCCCTCTACTTTGGCTTTTATGCGGTCAGGCCCATGCTGAGCCCTCCCTTGGGTTAGGATGCTCAATATTTATTCTAAATATTTCCCTCCTTTTCTTTTTAATCTTTATTCTTTATTTTTGCACAAAAACATGCTAATTATAGGTTTTTACACAATGCATGCTTTTGGTAATTATTTGTATTTACATATATCTACATGCATTTGCAAAGGTTTTTGTAGCTAAAATATCAGAATAAAGAGTGATTAATGGGTATTCATCAATAGCACGAGTTGACGTCGGTCCTTCCACTTCGTCAGTGGCAGCCGCATAGGAAAGTTCATAGCCACCGACATGGGCATTATTAGCGAGAAGCTGGACCGGATGGAGCTGATCGAGAAGAAGCAGTGCCAGAGCATATCTCAGATAGAGAAGATGGCATAGTTGTTGAGTGATCTGAAGACACATGTCATGTGTCTCCAGGAGGCACAGACAGCTTCTCAGCCTCGTCTTCAGTCACGAGGAGATCCGAGCAGCAGCGGCAGCTCGTCCCAGCGCTCCATTCAGCATAGACAGGTTCACCTTGTACAGGCGGAGCCGTACCAGCAGCCGCAGCCGTACTACCAGACACCACCATCCCTAGACACTCAGATGGTGGTCTACTAGCCGGATCAGCCTCTGGCAGTACTCCCGCCACCCCCTACAAGCCTAAGCCGTTGATGGATGTCAATGAGATTTGGTACAACCGACCCCAGCTCGGTATCTGACGAGACCATCTCAGACTCCGTTGGTCAGCCGGAGGTGCCAGTTCCCAGCACCAGCCTCTAGTTCAGGGTGGCCAGTACATCCATCAGCGAGAGCAGCACCAGCAGCCCCCAGTCTTCCAACAGCAGTCATCCCAGCCACAGCAGCAGTATGGTCCTCGTCCCTATCAGCAGGGATAGTCTTGGAGGCGAGAGCAGCCTCAGCAGCATCATCCCCAGCAGTACCCCTCTCACCAGCACCAGCCACAGCAGCAGCCTCACTACCAGCGAGGCCACCCGTCAGGTTCTCATGGGCCAGCCTATGAGAACCCCACCTTAGACGACTTAGCCCGCCTCATAACTGAGCAGCAGGCTACCTTCAGATGGGAGATGGATGAGTTCCGCCAGGAGATGCGGGAAATAGTGAGAGGGAAGGCCGCCATCCCTACCCAGATTGAGCCGAATCCGAACAACCTGAAGAGGAAGTCTGAGCAAGTAGAGTTTACAGAGATTACCACTCCTAGTGATTCTTTTAGTGATTTGTCTGCATACATGTTTGATGCTGATTTTGTCACACTTAGGAGCGGTAGGATGCCAGCAGGCGACGTCTCGTCTGAGCGACGATCCTACACCACACCAGGAGCATCAGACGAGGAGGAGCGCGGTACTGAGGCTGCGAGAGATGATGACGGTGGTACTGATGCCACCATGGACATTGATCCAGCCGACGGTATTGAGGCCATCGTTTCACCAGATGGAGGAGGTGGTACTGACGCCACCACAGTTGCTGAGCCAGAGCACGGTACTGATGCCGCAAGACGACACTCCGAGGGTAGTACTGAGGCCACCATTTCCACTTCTGCTAGTCCTGTTATCTTTCCGTCTGTACATGTATCTCAGGACGTTTCTGGAAATAAAGGAAAGGGTATGTTATTTCGAATCCACATGTGTTGATTGATGATGTTTGTGTGGATTTTGTTGTTCATGAGCATGTCAGACCCTCTCCTAGTCCTTCATCTGAGAAGGACCCCGTGATCCCCTTTCCATGAGCACTTCACATGGTAAAGGGGAAGAAAATAGAAAATAAAAAAAGAATCACCAGATATAGTTCAGCCAGCAGATGCTAGATCGGTTCCATATTCAGCTGACTCTTCAGGAGGCCTTGGAGCACATCCCTCTACTCCAGAGATCACTCAGAGACAGGACCACAGTTAGGAGGAAGAGGAGGAACCATCATTTCTGAGATCCATGTGCTTACTAGAGCCACTTGTTTCGCGATACAGAACCGTCTGCCAGCCAAGAGGTCAGATGCAGGAGCCCCGTATGTCAGATGCCACATTCATGAGCAGAGGTTCGACCGCACTTTATTAGACAGCGGTTCTTCGATCAACCTACTTCTGGCAGCCCTTCTCGACCGCTTCGAGTTGGGCACTCTCCGACAGAGCAGGACAGTCCTTCAGTTTGCTGATCGATCTGTCAAGAGGCCGAAGGGGTTGCTGAAGGACGTTGTCGTCACGATTCAGGGCCTGAAATTCTCTGTGGACTTCGTGTGTTGGATATGGAGATCCCTGAGTCAGTGACCGCTACCCCCATCATTTTAGGACGCCCGTTCTTGGCCACAACCAAAGCAGTGTCCGACCACGATAGCGGGAAGGTGTACTTTCGTGTCGAGGGCGAGAGTATACAAATAGAGACGGTCGAGGAGACTAGAGCTAGAGATTCAGATTTCTCAGAGTCGACCACAGATTCAGAGCAGATGACAGAGGTAGGGCAAGACAACCAACAAAACAGGACTGTGACTTTGTGATTACAGATGACGAGGCAGTTTGGGCAGATCCAGTCGCACAGGCCATCCTCTCACCTTCAGAGTTCGCTGATGCAGAGACGCCAACAGAGGAGAGCTTAGAGAGTGCATTCCTTGTCCAGGATACATTTCAGGTCGTAGATCCGGTTCTTGACCGCGATACAGATTTTTGTGAGTATGATCCCTCGGAGTCAGATACTGGTTGGGCAGAGTTTGATGATTTGACACCTTGTCTGACTTCTACTGAGCCTACAACTAGAGAGGAGGTTGATTCTGAGTAGAGCAGAAACAGACCAGTCGAGCAGCCTTCTCCAGATCCAATTTGTGAGCGAGATTTCTCATTCTCCCATGCAGATTTGGCAGCATACACACGGATTCTTCAGAAGCCAGATTTTCCAGCACCTACTTGTCCAGAGCTGAAGCCGCTACCAGCATCGCTGAAGTATAGGTTCCTTGCGGGTGAGCATGAGATGTACCCAGTAATTATCTCCGTTGATTTGACTGGAGAGCAAGAATCCTGTCTGATGGGGGTTCTTGAAAAGAACCGCAAGGCGATAGGATGGAGTGTAGCAGATCTCCAGGGGATCAGTCCAGGCTCTGTGCTCCCACCATATCTATCTCGAGGATGAGGCAAAGCCGTCGCGTGAGTTCCAGCAGCGGTTGAACCCAAATCTAAGAGATGTTGTCATGAAGGAAATCTCAAAATGGTGGAGCGTCAATTTTATCTACCCCATCTCCGACTCCAAGTGGGTCAGTCCGTTGCATGTGGTGCCCAAGAAGACGGGCATCACTACCGTTGTCACGGAGTCTGGAGAGGAGATCGCTACCCGGGTACCCACTTCTTGGCAGGTCTGTGTGGATTACAAACGATTGAACCAGGACACCAAGAAGGATCATTTCTCCCTGCCATTTATTGATAAAATTATTGAGAGGCTAGCAGGGAAGAGCCATTACTATTTCTTAGATGGGTACTCCGGATATAATCAGGTGGCCATCGCGCCCGAGGACTAAGACAAGACCACCTTCACCCGTCCCTTCGGGACATATGCTTTCAGATGCATGCCATTTGGATTGTGCAACGCTCCGGCGACATTCCAGAGATGCATGTTGTCCATCTTTTCAGACATGGTGGGGGAGTGCTTGGAGGTCTTCATGGATGATTTCTCGGTCTACGACGACGGATTCGGCTCTTGTCTTGACTGCCTAGACCGAGTCCTTCAGCGATGCATAGAGGTTCACCTTGTGTTGTCTTGGGAGAAGAGTCACTTCATGGTGACTCAAGGGACGGTGCTTGACCACATCATCTCCAACAGGGGCATGGAGGTTGATCCGGTCAAGGTGGATGTCATTAGAAAACTCGATCCACCTTCCAACTTGCGGCAGTTACGGTCTTTTCTGGGGCACGTCGGTTTCTACCGATGCTTCATTCATGATTTTAGCAGGCCTGCCCGACCGTTGACTGATCTGCTGATGAAAGACACCGAGTTCCTTGTTGATGATAAGTGTCTATCGTCGTTTGAGACTCTCAAGAGCTGTGTTATAGAGGCTCCTATTCTCCAGCCACCTGATTGGTCTCTCCCATTCGAGATCATGACGGACGCCTCCGATTTTGCCGTGGGGGCCGTGCAGGGACAGAGGAGGGATGGAGTCCCATTTGTCATTCACTACGCTAGCCGTACATTGGATGCCACGTAGCGGAACTATACCGTCACTGAGAAGGAGATGCTAGCCATAGTCTTCGCCCTAGATAAGTTCAGATCTTACATTATTGGATATAGAGTGACCATTTACACTGATCATACCGCCATCAGGTACCTCATGGCAAAGAAGGATGCCAAAGCTAGATTGACCAGATGCATCCTTCTACTCCAGGAGTTTGATATAGAGATTAAGGATAAGCCTGGAGTCAAGAATGTGGTGGCGGGTCATCTCTCCCGATTGGAGTATCTTGAGGATTTTGAGCAGATTGAGCCTATTTGTGAGACCTTCCCAGATGAGGCGATCCTTGCTATCGCCTCACTCCCATGGTATGTCGATATTGTGAACTATCTTGTCGCCAAGAAAGTTCCACAAGATTGGCCCAGGCAGAAACTTGAGACCTTCCTCACGAAGGCCAAGTTTTACCATTGGGAGGATCCCGTCCTTTACCACGAGGGAGGGGATAGTATCTGACGTAGGTGCATTCCTCAGGAGGAGCACCACAGCATCCTTACTTACTACCACAAGCTTGAGGCAGGAGGACATCACTTAGGGAGGAGAACGACACAGAAAGTGCTCCAATATGGCCTATGGTGGCCTACTCTCTTCAAGGACTCTGATGAGTTCATGAAGAGATGTACTGACTGTCAGAGGATGGGCACTTGTGGACAGCATGATATGATGTCGATGCAGCCCATACACTTCTGTGAGCTTTTTGACGCATGGGGCATCAATTTCATGGGTCCATTCCCTAGGAGTCAGGGATTTGAGTACATTCTGTTGGCCGTGGATTATGTGAGTCGTTGGGTTGAGGCCATCCCCGCCCGAACCGCAGATGCTAATACTGTTTGCAGATTTTTGAGGAAGAATATCATTTCATGGTTCGGGGTACCTCGAGTGTTGATATCTGACGGGGGGTCTCATTTCGTCAACGACAAGGTAAAGGCCCTTGCTAGCGAGTTCAGCATAGACCATCGAGTTGCCACTCCATTACATCCTCAGACGAATGGTCTAGCTGAAGTGTCGAACAAGGAGATCAAGACTATACTGCAGAAAGACGTCTGCCCTGACCGAAAGGATTGGTCATAGCTTTTGGACTCGATCTTGTGGGCATATCGGACGTCTTTCAAGACACCTTTGGGTACATCTCCCTTTTGCCTCGTTTATGGCAAGCCGTGCCATTTACCTGTTGAGCTGAGACATAGGTCACTTTGGGCAGTCACTGATATACTTTTGGATCCAGAGAGTGTAGGAGATCAGAGAAGGGTAGAGTTAGCAGCCCTGGAGGAGCTTCGTGATACCGCCTTTTCAAACAACCTATATTATTAGGAGAGAGTGAAGGAGTGACATGATTCTCATATCAGCCACAAGCAGTTTGAGCCAGGATAGAGAGTATGGTTGTTTGATGCTAGGCTTCGTCTATTTCAAGGGAAGCTACAAGGAAAATGGAAGGGACCGTATTTGGTTAGAAAGGTGCATGACAATGGGAGTATTGATATATCTTAGTTGTCTTCTGATGCTACCTTTCGAGTGAACGGCCAGCGACTCAAGCCATATCTAGATCATGAGCCACGGGTCGTTGATGTTTCCCTATTCACTTTGCGTGAGATGTGGTCTCTTGACTCACATCTATTGCATCTCACGCCTGATTTTCACTGTTCTTCTGACTTGTATAGATCCAGTTGTCCATATCACTCTATTCTTTAGTCCCACATCCCTTTTCTCATCTTATGATTATGCTATACTTAGGGTGTACTTTACCCTAAGTATAGGGGGGAGGTAGGACTCTCGGGTATTCTGTTAATTCTTTCTACCCCTGTTTTGCTTCCTATACTTAGGGATATTTCACCCTAAGTATGTGGGGGTAGACCCTGTACATCCTTCCATTCGGATTTCCCTTCATGTACAGCTTGCTGTACTTAGGATTACTTGATCCTAAGTATAGGGGGAAATACCGAGTCTCTTCATTCTATTCTTTGATTCATTCTTGTTTATATCATTTCTTTTCACTTCCCTATACTAAGCATGAGTTATGTCTTCTTCATCGCTCTAGATCACTTTGAGGACATCATTCGAGCTAAGTATAGGGGGGTGTATATATATTTCATATATACTTTAGCCATAACTCGTACTTTGTGTGAGTGTGTTAATAAATAAAAATGGCTAAAAATCTATCAAAATTTAGAAATTTCCTTTGTACATAAAATTCATCTTGCACATACCTATTGATTTATAAAATTATGTTTCTACAAATGATTGTAAAAACTTTTTGTGTAAATAGCTTGTAAATATTGTCATATCAAAATTATGTATATAGTACACTTTTTTTGTAAAATGTTTGATAAAAAAAAGTTTGCAAAAACCTTGTGTAATTTTTTGTAAATATTTTGCAAAACTTCGCATCCATGCATACATCCATGTTTTCAAACATTTTTCAAAAATTTTGCACATATGTAAATATTTTTAAAATTGCATATTTATAAAATAGCATCTTTGTAAGTATTTTCACAGTTTTTCCAAATGATAGTTGATATTTAAAATTTCCTGGAATTAAATTGACAAATGGAGTTTGGTTAAGACCTTAATCCACCTAATAATAAGAGGAACCTTAGAGGACTTAGGATTAAGACTTTTCAGGTCCATTGGGACTTAATTCTTTGAGTCCCCTAGGCTATGAGCATATGTCATCTTGATGAGCCTAAGTAGAGCACTTAACAACACACGCATGACTCTTAGAGACAATGGCTTTACTTGCACCAGCACTTTACACATAGCTCTCCACTGATGAGGTGGTGAGGAGGTAGTTTCCTTTGGCTTGGGGTAGCATATGAGGGTAGTACTTCTAGGCGGAACTTCTCTTCATCTAGTGAAGGAAGTACGTCTCAACTTGGTCTGGTGGTTATGAAGTCTAAAGACAGAAGCCGTGGGTTGTCAATAAAGCTTGAAAAGAGGGATAGTCTACTGGCTCAAGAGGAAAAATTCCTTGTATATATGCTGCATCATGTAGATATGTTGTACAGATGCACAATCTAAAAAAAATGTGCAAAAAGAAAAGAACTCCAAAAAAGTGGTGGGTCAGATTGAAAATTTAATAATCCCACCAGAGTGTATATAGTCAAATAAAGTAAAAGCTTATGGTATACATGTTCCAATCTCGTGAAGCTTGAAGTGGGAGACCAGCTACACTGGTTAGAGCTCCCAAGGACACATGGCTACACTGTCATGGTCCATTCTCTTCTTCCCTCTTGAGTCGGTTGCACTTGAACTTAGAAGGAAATACCCCGCTTCTCGAGAAAAGAGTTGCTAGACCGAGGCATTAGAGTTACCGAGTTGAGGGAGGTTGTTTCTTTTGTTACTTCTGAGGTGGGGAGCTACATATCACTTACACCGTACAAGGAAAGATTCATGGTCATTAGAGTTTGTGTATGTAGACTTGTTCTGTTTTGGTTTATTGAGGAGTCTTGACCATAGCTTGGTGGAACTTAGAGGCTGTTAAGTTTTAAGCTTAAGTCCAAATAAGGTTCCGACAAATTAATAATCCAAAGGTCTGACCGAGCTCCATATTTCAATTTAATGAAGGAAATTTTAATAATCAACCTTGATTTCTCCTCTTTTTCTTTTTTTTTCTTTTGCACTTCTTTTTCAAATAAGTGTTTGCTAAGGGACTAGCAAAAGTAAAGTATAGGGGGTGATGAATCCCAACTCATCACTCTTTATTCCTTTATTTTAGGTAGAAACTTGAGCAAACTACCATGTAAATATGTGTAAATATCATAAATTGCCAAAACACATGCATCATGTAAATATGCATAATTAACATATTTTTGTGCCAAAATAAAGGAATAAAGAAACACAAGAAAAAGAGGAAATATTTTGAATAAATATTGAGTGACCTAATCCAAGGGAGGGCCCAACATGCGCCTGACCGCAAAAGAACCCAAGTAGAGAGAGATAAGGTCATTCATACATGTATATAATCCCATGTATTTAAATAAATTATTTTCCTCAAAATAAAAATTAAAAAGTGTTTCTTATATTTTTGTAAATATGTATAAAAATAAAATTAAAATAAATATGAGAAAAACAAAATAAAAATAAAAATAAATAAAACCTCTCTCATTAGTGTATATAGACCATGTATATAAAATAACATACCTATTTATTTTCTCCTTGTAAATATTAATAAAAATCCCATAAAATTATCTCTATATTCCATATTTCATGGTGTAGATAAATAAAATAAAAATCAGGAAAATAAAAATAAAATAAAAAGAAAAATAATAAAAATCATTTTCCACCTTGTATATATACCATGTACTTATGTATATAAACCTATTTATTTAACCCATTTAAATACATCATAAAATAAAATAAAAATACCTTATTATTCCAAAATTTATGTTGTAAATAAATAAAATATAAAATTGGAATAAATGTACAAAAATAAACAACTAAAAATAAAAATAAAATACATATATGTATATACCTATATAGAGGAGTGATCCTATGAGAGTCAAAACCTGTGAGAGCATGAGAGCATGCATTCTGGACCACATGATCCAACCTGGAGAGAGAAGACCAGGAGAGAGAAAATAGAATCATGTGGTCCAGAATGCATGCTTTCATGGTCTCACATTTTTTTACTCTCATAGGATCACTCCTCTACCTATATATAATAATAATATATTGTAAATACGTTATATATTTTTCAAAAAATAAATAAAAATCACAAAAAATAATTTGAAAAATAATAAACATTTTTCATGTTTTACATTTTTTGAAATAAAATCATTTAATAATTTTAAATGATTTTCCAAATAATTAATAAGTGGAATTATATGATTGGCCCACAGGGGATTGTTGACCCCGGTCAACTCTCCCCCGCGGACCCTTTCCCTCGAATCGGGCGACCGACCCGACTTCTCTGAATTTTCCCCATCTGACCCGACCACCATATCCTAAAACCCTGGGCTCCATTTGAAGATCACACACCCGAGACCCTCGCCCGGAGGTTTTTCCTAGGGATCTGTGCTTCACGCGTCCATGCCCGACTCCATTTAGCCGGACCCTTCGCATGTATATAGGTCTCCTCTGTCGCACCTTTTAACGCATCGTTGGCTCCGCATTCCCATCCCAGGTCCTCCACTGCCTTCCCTAGAGTGACAGCTAGCCGAGGGTCGTGTCGCAGTGAGGAGGAAATGCCTCTAGCCATTGATCCGGCGAGCTCATCGCCGTGCACCGCCGCGAGGTGCGCCGAGCCTCGAACCCCGACGTTTCCTTGAGGCAAAGACCCCCAGAGCTTCCTTAGCTCATCCACAGTCGACATCCTCCATCAGGTCAAAGCGACCCATCAGAGGGTCCGAATACTCAGCCAGAGCAGCTCCAGCTCTCCTTTGTCGCCGGGCCACTCCGATGGTCCCCGGCCTCATCGGAGGCATCCATCAGCTGCAGACTAGCCCAGGCTACCTCTTCCACATTTCAGCAGCATCATCGGATCTCTCCACTGCACGGATTAGGCCGGTGAACTACGTCGGCGGCTTGTTCTTGGAGAAGCTCCAGATACCGTCCGATCCGGACCGAGGCTCCAATTTTAATCGTGGCCGCCGATCGCGAGAGACCTTCACCGCCCGATTCAGTTGAGCTTCGATCCGGACCGTCCCATCCGTGAAGAGGCGTCCCTACTCCAGACACCATCAGATCCTTCACGTGGCGCATCCTCTACCATCGATCCCTAATAAAGGGGTAATTTGCACTTAGGCCCCTCCTTTTATTGCATTTACAGTTTAGTCTTGTAAATATTTTAGCACGTTGTTTTGAATTAAGATAAATTGCACTGTGGATCTCTATGTTTCTTTTATTTACAATCTAGTCCCTGTCTACATGGAACACGTGCTTCGTCATGTGACTTTTTGGATAAATTGCATTGTTAGGGCTTGGGTTTTATGCCGAGTTATGAAATGAAAATTACTTTTTGATATTTGCATTTATACCCCTGTGCGTGGTTTATATAAAACATGTGCTGAATATTTGGACATTTTGCACTTTCTATCTTGAGCTTTTAGCACGTGTTGCTATTAAGCCCCTGGAACTACTTTTCTTTGCATTTAGGTCCCTATAGACTGTGTGCCTTATTTTGATTGAATAAAATAGAAATTAAATCCAAATTAGGTGAAATTTGGACACGTGGCTCCTGCCACTATGTAAAAATTTCCCTAAAATTTTGGGACATTTTTTAGGCTTTTTGATATTTTTAAAAATTCAAAAACAGTGATTTTTACTACTGTTTGACTTAGAAAATCAAAGAAAAATATAAAAACTCCTTTAAAAATTCTAAAAAAATTAGGGTTAGTTTTAGTGTATTTTAGCTTCTTTCTAAATTTCTTGCTATTTGGATTTATAAAACCTTAAAAATTGAAAAAACCTAAAAATCTTATAAAAATTCTAAAAAATTCTATAAAAATAAAAATGCAAACTCTTTTTCTGTAGTTTAATTTTTACATATAGTTTTCAGAAAAATTGCTCCAGACTTTTATAGATCAATTTTATATTTTGAATTGATCTTTCAAGTCTGGCTGCACAGTAGCTCTTATTTTTCCTCTTTCCCGATTTTTATAAAATCATAAAAATTGAAAAATTCTGAAAAATTCACCAAAAGCACTTAAAAACCTAAAAAACATAAAAACATTTTATTTGAATTTTTGGGTCATTTTTGTGTGCTTAAATAATTTGTTTAATTTGCTTGATTCCCCTTTTCTTAAAAAATCAAAAATACAAAAAACATTTAAAAATCATAAAATCCACCAAAAACATTTTTCCCTTTATTTCGATTTTTGACTACTTCGTAGGCCGCAAGGCCATCACGTACTCACTGAGTTCGACCCTGGTCCCTATACCAGGTTAATAAAAATAGTGAGGACCGCTATTGGATTTTGATTGATTATCTCTGTTTGGTGGTCCCACATTTTCTTGTTGACCGAGTCTTTCTATTCGGGTCGCAACGACACCGAATATTTTTACCTTGGTCCGATAGAGAGATCCTCGTGATTTTCCGGTCATCACCCGTTAGATGTCAGATCTAACGGCCTGACATGTGTATGCTCTGGACGGCTCTGATGCATCTGGGCGACGGCGATGATCCGACGGCAGAGAAGGATGCTGGACGAACTCTGCCTGGGTGAGGTTCAACGGAGCATCGACGGTGATCCGACACTCCGATGAGCTATCGGACGACGATGGTCGACTAGCAAGGCTCCTCCGCTTCGGGTGGACGGATCTGATTGACTCGCCGATGGTCGGATCTTCGGGAATGGGGAAGTGACCTGGGCGAGCTCCAACGAAGTGGGGCAGATGCGGCCTGGGGCATATCTGTGCACGCTATGACCTGTAGCAGAAAGCTCGGACTCGGAGGGATACTCCGGTCATGGTTATTTGGCCTGAAATGATGTGAAGCGACGACGAATGGGAGTGGAGGTTCCGGCGAAGCGACGGAAGGAACCTCGAGCCTAATCTTGGTTATCCAAGCCAAGCCTAGGATAATCAGGCTGCGGGGGAAGGGTGAAGGTGAACTTGGGACTCGATCGGAGCGGCTAAGGGTGACTGATGAAGCTCCGACCACCGGGCCGGAGCTGGCGGAGCGGCGGATGGAAGATTCGAAAATGACGGAACTAGGATCGAAATGAAGGGTACCTGAGGGTCCTATATGAACCCTTAGCTCCAGGGAGTGAAGTCGGACATGGTCTTTGCCACCTTGCGGCGGAAGGAGGGGAGGCTCGTCGCGGCGGATCTCCGGCCACGAACTTCGAGCGTCGGCTGCAACGGACTTCTCCGATCACCAAAGGCTTCGTCCGATTGCTGTCACCAAGGGAAAGAAATCTAGGGTAGAAAGAGAGTGTGTGACGCGAGCTATGACTCTAGGCAATGGAATGAAGACTTTATAGTCCTTCCCAGGTGGCTGGAGAGAATTGGATGGAGCACGTAATCCAAAGATGATCCGCCACTCCCTAGGGATCCGCGAGGGTCGCTGATCCACAGGAGAGAAGCGGGCGGTGAAATCGAGGCAAGAGGAGGCGAATCCGCTCTAAAATTTTTGGGGAAATCAGGCGCGTGAGACGGACCCGCGAAGAGAGGGTTCGGGAGGTGGAGTTGACCGAGGTCAACATCCCTCCTGGACCAATCAGAAAAAGGCTAGGTCAATATTATTTGAAAAATCGATTAAAAATAGAAATTGATTTTATTTAAATGTTCAACATGGAAAATGTTTATTATTTTTCAAATTATTTTTTTGTGATTTTTAATTATTTTTATGAAAAATATATTAAGGTATATACATTATACTACATTATATACATGTATAAAATACTTAGTTATTTTTATTTTTATTTTCTTATTTGTATAAATACACCAATTTTCTATTTTTTTATTTACAATATAAAATTTGGAGTATAAAATAAATTTTTATTATTTTTATGAGTTATTTACAAGGTGTATAATAAATAGGTTAATGATACATATGTACATGTATTTTATACTAGGTGAGAGAGAGTTTATTTTATTTTTATTTTTATTTTATTTTTATAATTTTTGTTTTATTTCTAGAAATATATACAAAGGAGTGAAAATATATTTTTATTTTTGTGAAAATAAAATAAATATATACACATAAAGAAGGGGATGTGCACAAGGTGGAGTGGCCCTATCTCTCTCTACTTATTTTATTTGGTGATCAGGTCCAGTTTGGACCCTCTCTTGGGTTCAGGTCGCTCAATATTTATTCTAAATATTTTCCTATTTTTCATTTATTTTTTATTCTTTTATTTTTGCACAAATATATGCTAATTATTAATTATTAACAAATGCATGCTTATTGGTAACTTATTGTATTTACAATTATATGCATGATGCTTTGCCAAAATGTTTAGCTAAAATAAAAGAATAAAGAGTGATGGTTGGGTATTCATCAACTACTAAACCTTAAGATCAAAATTATAGTCTTCTAATACATATGCAACCAATTTGCAAGTGTAATTAGAAGATTGAGATACAATAATTAGACTTAATCTTATCAAATAAGAAAGTCAATTTCAATGATTACATGTAGATGTAGATTATTCTGATGCACTATTTGGGTCATTCTCTAAGGATCCTAAATAGATTAGATAGTCACACCATTAATACATCGGTTTATTATAGTATTGGCATTCATCCAACTCTTAGGATGTCATATGTATGGAAACCATAGAAGTACAATCAACTCTTTAACTTTTCTTCTAACTTGGGTCCAACCCATGCTTCCACTGCGCTCCTTCATCTATAAATAGGTTAAGATGAAGGATCTCTTATGTTGAATTCAAAAGATTTCAATATAAGAGTATTTCAACATCTATACATGCTTCATTCAATACATATGAACATTATGACGCTTCATGAATGACTAGAGTATAGATAATAGAATGATGACACTCATCGTATCTACATACATCTTAACTCTTAAAATCAATGGTTCCGGTAGATACTCAAACATTTTGAGTATATTATCTCCTATAAAGCCACCATTCTGCATAATGCAGAGAACCATGTCATTCATGATTAAATGTCGAGAGCACATATATTTGCCAAAACCATCTTCTTAGATTTAATAAGGATTATTTGACAGTTACGATCATCATCGACATGTCACTTCCAAAGTACATTCGGATGAGAGATCAAGACTGTAGAGACATACAAACCCTAGGTTGTTGTCCTACTGTCCATTTAATTGCCATTCCTCATTGTCATGAGGAAACTTGCACATTACAACCACATACATTATGTGTCCGATTGTAAGTACAATATCTTGATCATGGATCCAATCCATGATACTTACTGGTTATGATTGAGTATAGTATTGAGTGGGTTTAATGAGGATTATCTGAAATAAGAAATTTGCATAAATATATATAAATATTTATACATATTTTACTTTGATTTAGGAATTTCATATCAAAGCTATCTTGCCTTGTCAACATTGAAAGTTCATTCCTTTAATCATTTTCAGTGTAAGAGATATTCTTACCATTATATCTCAGCAAGATCTGGGATCTCCTTTCTTATCTTTGTCACATCACAATAATATGAGAAACTTTAACTCGAATAAAAAGAAGCGGGAACACATTCCGCCTTGCAAGTCCAACTTGCACTTCCAATTTGGTCTTCAACACCCGGGCCCACCACCCCTAAAGTGATGTTGACCCGTCATTAATTGAACCAACCGTCAACAGGAATACAACTCGCTATACGCAATCCAATATCACCCCAATAATACGAGGATCCGATATTGGGGTCTCTACGCATACG
This sequence comes from Ottelia alismoides, assembly GCA_037367405.1. NCBI lineage: Eukaryota > Viridiplantae > Streptophyta > Magnoliopsida > Alismatales > Hydrocharitaceae > Ottelia > Ottelia alismoides. The sequence continues at coordinate 280,737 of JAZKJV010010176.1, read as the reverse complement.
TCCTTACTCTTTCGAGAAGCAAAGAGCCTGATCCAAATGGCTTGTATACAGGAGCTGTCACTTCGGACAAGCATCTCCAACATACAATCTCTGGCAACAGAATCCTTTGCCTTGACGGAAGACCATGGATGTCACTTATATGACCCTCCATATCATGTTTAAATTTTTAATTAATTATTATGAATCATATTTACATAATTAATTCTTCTAAGGGAAATAACAACTCTATTCAAAATAGAGTGTTTTAATTGGATATGATCAATTTAATCACATTAAATTAATTATCAACCCAATATAATCAACAAACTCGATTGTTACTTGAATGAATGGTATTATCTCAAAGCACATATTATTCAAATTTTAATAATTAAAAAATACACCATGATTTGTCCAGCGTTATCGAGTCCTTCCCCGCCATCATGGCGAGTACCGACAGGAGTGGGACAGACCGCACACGGTGCAACCTGCTACGCCAACGCTCCCCGACTAGACACCATATCCATCTCAGGAAAGGATAATGCCAAATCGATCATTGTGTACTTGAGATGTTCATCTATTTTTCAATCGAAATTCTACCATATAGCAATAATCAAAACTATTTTTATTATAAGGAAATTTTCTAAACAAATTTCCAAGACCTATTAAAGTAACATGTTTGTTAAAAGTGTATCAAGCAACCAATTGGTGATCTAGATCATATCTAATCATTTCTTGGTTGAGGCAATGCCATTTAAGGGAACAATTATCATCAAATATTTCTCAAATATTATCCATAATTATTCCAGGAAATTAATCATTAATTTCACAAGTTACTTAAATGACAATCACAAGGTTCATTATCGAGTATGTAATTTTCAACAGTAACCCATACTTACTAAAATTAACATATCTCAATCAATTTAAATCCAAATTAAGAAAACTCAATTTCTAAAGTTCACAAATTTGATTTAAAACAGAACCCAAGTGATAACCACATATTTTTAGGTGTTTTAACACCGTAATTAACTCATTAATTACGTCATTATTCGTCATCCCGAAACAGTGGATATATGATCATTAAAAAGATCATAACTTGAGTTATCGGAATCCAAATCATGCAAACTCAAATCCCATGGGTTGATTATTTAATGAGGAACTTGGGAAGAGCAACTCCCTAGTTGTATGCAGGTACTCTCCCGACTGAGTGAGGCACGCACCCATAAAGAATAGAGACCTTATCCTTGCACTTGTGTCCTAAGCGTTTGGGTCGGCTCTTGGGCCCTGTTATTGCTACAAGCACTTGCCTCCGACCTTAGACGAAGTGGTCCGGTGTTGAAGTTGGTTTGTTCCGCCGAGCTTGGACACAACTACTCTAGAGGTTGCATATGTAAGTATGATTAATTAATTGCTTGAAAATTACCTCACTCTAAAAATAAAAAGATAAGGACGACACTCTTAAAATCACCACTATGTTGAGTAGGTAAATGGGAGTTTCTTTGTATTTGATTGCGGTTAATTTTTTATTTTTTGGAAAATATCACTATATATTTTCATCACTATATCCCTCTAATATGGCACTCCAATTTCGTCAGAAACATGTCGATTACATCAATTCAAGGCTGTTAAAATTACATGTTATGGATGGAGGCATATGAGTCTCTGTTTATGAAGAAATTTGAATGACATATTAGAGTGATATAATGATGAAAATATATGATGGTATTTTTCAAAAAAATAAAAAAATACCCGAAAAGCGACATTTCTCCCTATATAATTAATTAATTAATTAACTAGACGATGTGATCTTCCAATGACCGATTACAACCCGGAATTGTCTAAATGGTGTGATCCGAGAAGTTTTAACAACGAAAAGTCATGACGGCACGTGGTCAGTGCAGTGACCCATTCTTCGAGCTAGAGAAGATATCACATGTGAACTATTATTTAGATTACTTAATACCTTGAGATTATTTTAATAGCAAATTGGTATGAACCTACCTCGGCCATATATGTATGTACGTAGAGCTCTCTCATCGATCTCCACCACGAGAAGCAGCGGCAGAAAGCTCACATCCATCGATCGATATGGGCACCGCAATCTTATCCGTCTTCCTCCTCTCCCTCTTCCTCTCCTCCTCCTCAGCTGAGATCATATGCGAGCAGCTGCCGCAGGACCTGTGCGCTTTCGCTGTATCGTCGGCGTCCAAGAGGTGCGTGCTCGAGAGCACCATTAAGGTATCAGAGGGGCCGACGATTGCGTACCAGTGCAAGACGTCGGAGGTGGTGGCAGAGAGGTTCTCCGATCTCATCGAGACCGACCAGTGCGTGAGCGCATGTGGGCTCGACCGCACAGCCGTCGGGATCTCCTCCGACGCACTCTTCGACCCCCGCTTCGGCCAGAAGCTATGCTCGGCGGCATGCTACGATAGCTGCCCCAACGTCGTAGACCTCTACTTCAACCTCGCTGCAGCTGAAGGTCATCTTTTTTTTCCCTCGAAGGAAGAACATCTGAACGTCGACAGTTGACCTACATATATGTGCAGTATACTTATATCTTGTTTTAAACCCTAATTGCATGCAGGTGTGTTTCTTCCTCAACTTTGCGAAACCCACCGCTCGAGTCCTCACCGATCCATGGTTGCTCTCCTCGGCTCTGGGGCTTTGTCTGCTTCTTCTCCGGCTCCTTCTCCTTCATTTGAAGTTCCCGTGATAAGTAAACTATGTTGTTTCTAATATCCCCAGCTCTTTTGTTTGATGGTCGATCATACAGTGCCATATATTTTACTCAGAAATTCTGTTTTGTCTTTGGAATATGTAATATGTCATGCAACCGTTACATGTTTGTATTATGAACGAAGTTAAAGAAATCTTGTTGCTTGCTGTTCACATCAAAGATTCAAAAGAATTGATCTGCACGCAATTCCTGCATACAATCCGATGCTCCGATGAGATCGCTTTAAATCCTAAGTCGTTGAACACAGAGATGCCCGTGTTTCTCTCTCTCTCCAATCCCAAAATTATTTCCAAAGCTTCTTCACCATTTCGAGAGTGGGGACGGATCTTTTATTGTAGCATGGATCCGTCAAATGAGAAATGGGCGATCTTGATAGGAGTGGATCGTCTCTTGTAGCATCCTTTGTTGTAGTGCAGGGGATGTGTCGGATGAGGAATGGACTACCCGGATAGGGGGCTGATATCCGGGTACTCCATTCCTCATCCGACGCATCCCCTATGGTATAGCAGGGGAATGCTACAACTGACGATCCGATCCCACCCTGATAGGAGTTGGGGATAGTCGGCACGCATCTCAGGGTCGTCCATTTAATCTCAGGGTCGTCCATTTTATCTTATTTATACTCCTAAACTCAAGTGTATAGAATTAAGTACAGCAGTGTCAAACTCAATATTTATTCTAAATATTTCCCTCTTTTTCTTTATTTTTTTCTTCTTTTATTTTTGCACAAAAACATGCTAAATATTGGTATTTACACAAAGCATGCCTTTTGATAACTTATTATATTTACAGATATATACATGGTATTTTTCCAAGATATCTAGCTAAAATAAAAGAATAAAGAGTGATGAATGGGGATTCATCAATGTACAATGTGTAATAGTCATCGGAGATGGAGAAGTACATAGTGATTGAGAGAAACTTCCAGGGTCAAGGTCACACCTGGAAGAGGGAAGATGTTTTGAATCCGGCTCAAACAGGAAGTTCTTGCGAATCGACCTGGGGACGAGATTAAAGGAGGAGATTGAGAAAACTCAGGTTCAAAGAGAGTTCTCTCTTGAACCAACCTAGATGGACGAGTAGGTGTGCGTTGAAGTGGTGTTGTAAGAGTCGACCTAAGAGATCGTCTACCCATCATCTTGATTAGACAAGTAATTGATTCTAAATCTAAAAGATTGGAATCACACTCCAAAAATTAACGCAAGGTAAACCTTGGATTCACCAACTCAGACCGTTTCTGTCTACCCAAGAGTCTCCACTCAAGAGAAAGTGATTAACTGTATAAAATCAATAGTATCCCAAAAGAAGTTCGAGCTCTGGATCTATCCTTAAGGGTTGTCCCTCACTCATAAATCTGGAGAGTACCTGTAATTCATTCACTGGGGATTGCTCTCCCGAATCAAGTGATTCTGTTACATTTCATTTTAAGGTCAGATAATGTTAGCAGTTCCTAATATAATTTCAAATTATCACTTTTTTGAGTTTTTTCAAAGAACATCTAACGATTTTATCTTCTTGGTTTTTGTCCTACATAAACATACATGTAGGGTGTGTGTCCTAAATCTACCTACGGAGGCACAGTTAGAGAAAAATCGAAAAACCTTGACAAGCACCTATCCTCGAAAAAGCTACGGAAAATTGTTGAGAAAATTGTGATGCAAGAAAAGTTGTGGTAGGTGCCCTATTCCCCAAAGTGCATGACACTCAGTGAAACAGACCCTAAGAAAGAGAGGGAGGAAGTTACAAGTCAGAATGCCATTGATGACGCGCCTGACAACTTGGGTTAAGTAAATAATAAAACAATGGTCGTTGTGACCCAAATCACCAAGCGCGATCAATCGGAAAAATTTGTATTTAACCACTTAATAAAATATCAAACAATGAAAGCAAAGTAAGCGGTTTTCGATATTCTTTTTACCTGGTATAGCGACCAGGGTCGAACACAAGGAGCACGGTTTAAAAACTCGGTAGTCAAATTTCAGAAGTGAATATTTAGTGGTTTTTTGATTTTTTTTATTTTTTTGTATTTTTCGAATAAGGCATAAAAGAGTAAAACGACACACAACACCACACTCTGTTTGTATTTTTCAAACTATTAAAAATGCTCAGAAAATTAAAAATAAAATGTTTTTGTATTTTTTATATTTTAAAATATTTTTGGTAATTTTTTCGAAATTTTCTGATATTTTTGTGATTTTATAATAATCAAACAGTGCAAAATAGAGCAAACAGTGCACAACCAAGAGTATTTTGCAACTTAAAAATACTTTAAGTGCCCAATACTCCTAGAAATTATTTTTAAGAGAAACTACAAAGAAATATCTACAAACAGAGACTGAAATCACTATTTTTGAGTTTTTTAAAATTTTCTACAAATTTTTTAAGATTTTTCGTTTTTCGCACTTTTTTGGAGTTTTATAAACGGAAAATGCACAAATTTTGCTCAGAAATTAGAAGACATCAAAAGACACCTACAATAATTTTTTCGTAATTTTTAAGAAATTTTCTAATTTTTATGAATTTTCAAATTTCTGATAAGGAAAAAGACACTGTTTTTTATTTTTAAAATATATCAAATAAAGATAAAATGCTATGAAAAATTTAGACCGCATTCATGCACATAGCAGGAAGATTCATATTTTTTTTCAGAATTTTTAGAGCAATACAAACATTTATTTCATCACAAAAATCAAGCAAATTCACTGTTCTGGAACATAGGGACTAAAACGTAAATACTTAATGTTTCTATCTTAAATTATAATAAAAATAAGTATGCGAACAGAACATGTAAACTACCCAGTGGTAGCATGCAAAGCATGTGACTTGCTTGTAGGTGGGGACTTCGTTGACAATTCAAGAACCTCCAGGGGTATATCTGCAAAAGTTTCAAATTCTTTTTTAATGCCCTCTAGGGTTTCATCTTCGTTTCCAATATAGGCAAAGAGGGAAAAGGGCCCGCCGCCCCTCTTCCTTCAACAACCAACGGGTCGGCCGTCGCCAACCAAGGGGGAGGACGCGGGCGGCTCGTGCAAACACGGGATGGCGGAGGGCGACGCCGCACCGCGGGGCTTCACGAGCGGGGACGCGTGGCTTGGGGCGTTGGAGCGGAGGGAGAGCGGGGTCGGGTGTCGCCGCACGGGAGGACGCGGCCCGGCCGCGGGAGCTGCTGGAGCGCGGCATGGCGGACGGTCAAGACCGCGCACGCGCACGGATCTGGAGGTCGCGCGTGGTGGGCTGAGGATGTCAGCGGCGGTCCGTTGCGCGGCCACGCGCACGGAGGCGCGGCTGGAGGCGGGCCGCCTGGGCATGGCGGTGTGGGCTGAAGGCGGTGCGGTGAGGCATCGCACGGTGGAGCGGATCGAGGGAGGCGCGGGCCTGGCGCGGGCTGGTGGTTGACGCGACGCAACTGTCCGGGGCGAGGATGGCTTGGAGGCTGGCCCCCTTACGTGGGGTGTCTAGGGATGAAGGGCGGCGGGAGGAAGGCGTCCCTCCAGGCGGCTGATGACCGAAAAATTCCTCAAATCAATCCGGAATAAAATAGAAAATCACTCAAGGGTCGTTGCGACCCGGATCGAGAGAAATAATTCGATCAATCAAGAAAATTGAGGTTCAGACCACCAAAATAAGATAAAATTCAAATAAGCACAATAGCGGTCCTTGCTATTAGATTAGCCTGGTATAGAGAACAGGGTCGGACTCAGGGAGCACGTGATGGCCTTGCGGCCTACGAAGTAGTCTAAAGAATAAAATAAAATAAAATTCTTTTTGGTGGATTTTTAATTGTTTTAAATTTTTTTGGATTTTTATTGAATGAAGAAAATAAGAAAATAAGGGAAACAACCAACTTCAAGCAATTATTTAATGCATTAAAAATTACTCAAAAATTCAAATAAAAATGTTTTTATGTATTTTATGATTTTTACTGTTTTTAGTGAATTTTTGGTATTTTTCTGATTTTTATTTAATTTTCTAAAAATCAAATAATGCAAGGAAACAACAACAATGTCCAGCCAAGTTTGGGGGACTTAGATAAAATATCTAAAAGTCCCTAAAAAGCCTGGAGGTAATTTTCCTATACATTAAAAACTACAAAGAAAATTTGGCCACTAGAATTATTATTTTTGGATTTTTAAAATAATTATTAGAATTTCTATAGGTTTTTAGGTATTTTTCAATTTGTATGAATTTTAAATAATGAAAAATGACCAAAAATGGTCAGAAAATCAAACAAGACAAAATACACAGTGGATAATGTTTTTTTAATTTTTAGAGGTATTTTAATTTTTTTGTGAATTTTTAAATTAGACAATAAAGAAAATGTGTGTTTTTGAATTGTTAAAAATAGTAAATGAAATAAAAAATGTCCCCAAAAATTCTAGAAAATTTTACACCATGGCAGGAGCCATGTGTCCAATTTTTATTGAATTTGGAGTTAATTTGTTATGTTATTAAAAATCAAACCCAAGGTATAGTGCATAGGGACCTAAACGCAATTAGTGAAAGTTCCAGGGGGTCCGGTGCAAAATTTCCAAGGTTGCACGCGCGAGGCGCGTGACCTGGGCACTCAGGGACCTAATTGCAATAAAATAAGGTCCTTGGACTAATTGGTAACAGGTACAAAAGTCCGAGGGCCTTTCTGTAAAATACCCAAAAAATTATACGCACATGCACAAATAAATCACGCACAGGGGTATAAATGCAATTAACTAAAAATTTTCATTCATTCATGAACATCCCAGAACTACAAGGCTACGTATGCAAATAACCCAACAAAACACGTGTCGATGCACGTGACACACTACAGGCAGGGGTATATATGCAAATAGCAGAAAGGATGAGATCCAAAGTACAATTTACCTAATGCAAATAAAATCCTAAAAATATTTACAGGACTGAAAGCAAACTACTAAAGATCTAAGGGCCTACAAAGAAATTACCCTTTATTAAATGTCGACGGCTGAAGTAGCGCCACGTGGCTGATCCAACGGGTGAAAATGGTGGCGCCTTAACCCTGAAATGCAAGCCGGATCGAACGGTCGAGGTGCAGCCACGTGCTAGATCTGACGGTCCTCGTACGCCGTGGCTAAACCCTTGGTGAATCGATGGCGATGAAGCTGACACGTGGCGATCGGACGGCTCTGAGTCACGGGTGCCTCTTCATCTGATCGTGCGGCTCAGATCGGTCCTCAGATGGATCGAACGGTGACGAAGCTCCTCGAATGGGTGGCTAGGATTGAATCTGGAGGGAGAGGACGATCTGACGTCAGGGAAGGCTCCTGGACGAACAGGGCGCCGGCGAACTTCGCCGGGCTCGTGAAGGCGCTGGACTCCTCCTCGAAGGCCACTAAAGATCGGAGAAGGTGTGTACTGGCCTTCCGCGTCGAATGGCGGTCTCTGATAGAGCAACGGAGCTCTGAGGAGCTCGGTCGACTCTGGCGGAGGGGAAGCTCCTGGGCTCGAGTTAGAGGACCTCAGACAGTCCTCTTTGTACCTGCAAAAGGGCACCAGAAGACTCGCGGGTCGAGGGCAAAGTGCCTCGACCCTGTAAGCGGGGGTGAAGGTGATTGGTGAGGCGGGGCGGTCGAGCTCCGGCGATGCGACGGCGGAGGAACTCGAAACCCCAGCTCCTGTGCGAGCTGGGTTGAATGGAGGGGCGGAGAACGTGCGCGGGAGGAAGGCGAACGCGATGGTGTGGTCCGATGATCGACTCGAAGGTGGGGGTGGCCGGAATCGATGATGGTCGGCGACGGCGAGATTTGGGGCAAACTAGAAATTAAAGAAAACGGGAAAGAACTAAGGCTACCTGGGCGTAGGGATCGACTGGGAATGAGCTGGGCTTGCTCTGGGTCTTCGCCTCGCGGGTCGTCGTGGCCCGAGGCTCGAGCTCCTGCTTTGGGCGGAGCACGGTGGCGCTAGCTCGCCGGATCGATGGTCTCGCACTCCCTCCTCGCTGCAACACCACGGGGAGCGAGCTGTCACTCTCGCCGATGCGATGGAGGTCCTTGGGTGGAGAATGGAGGAGCCAAAGATGGGGAAATCGTGCAGCGGAGCTCGGGATTTATACTCCCAGGGGTCCGGCTAGGTTTGATCGGGTAGGGCTGCTCAGAGCGCGGACCCCGAGGCGGCTGTGTCGGCGAGGGTCTCGGATGCACGAAGAAAGAATGGGACACAGGGTTTAGGCAAATGGGTCTCGGATCATGCGAGGAAAATTTGGATAAACGCGGGTCGGGCGCGAGATCCGTAGGGGTTTGGTCCGCGGGGGAGAGTTGACCGGGGGTCAACAAACCCCCGTGGACCAATCAGAATCAACCACGTCAAAAATATTTAAAAATTCAATTAAAAATAACAAATGGCTGAATTATTAAAAACTTAAAACACAAAATATTTTTGTTTTAATTTTTCCTATTTTTTGGTGATTTTTAATTAATTTTTCAAAATAAAAATAGGGTATGTACATAGTAGGGCTATATATAGGTATATGTACAATATAGGATTTTTATTTTTGATTTTTAATTAGTTATTTTTGTGCATTTTTATTCCTATTTTATATTTTATCTATTTATAGTATAAAACTAGGAATAAAAGGGTATTTTATTTTATTTTATTATTTATATACAATAGTGAAATAAATAGGTATATACATCAATATACATGGTATTTTTACAATATTACTTTTGGTTTTTAATTTTGTTCTTTTTATTTTGTTTTTATTTTTGTTGCCTTTATTTTATTTATTTATACCATAATAGATAAATATTTACAAAAGTTTTAGAATTTTAATTTATTTATTTATAGGGTGAAATAAATATAGGAGCGGTTGTATGTACATGGTGGATATATACACAAGTGACTCTTTTTATTTTCTTTTTGATTTTTTCTATTTTTGTTTTGATTTTTATAATTATATATACAATATATACAAGCCATTTTTATTCTATTTTTAGAGGAAAATATATATATTTTATTTACAGGTATATTTACACATGAGCTCCTATCTCCCTCTACTTTGGCATTTATGCGGTCAGGCCCATGCTGAGCCCTCCCTTGGGTTAGGTTGCTCAATATTTATTCTAAATATTTCCTCTTTTTCTTTTGTCTCTTTATTCTTTTATTTTTGCACAAAAACATGCTAATTATTAAACTTTATACAATGCATGCTTTTGATAATTATTTGTATTTACATGAATATACATGTATTTGCAAAGGTTTTTGTAGCTAAAATATAAGAATAAAGAGTGATGAATGGGTATTCATCACCCCCTATACTTAACTTTTGTTAGTCCCTTAGCAAACACTTATTTGAAAAAGAAGTGAAAAAGAAATAAAGAAAAAGAAAAAGAGGAGAATATACATGGATTAAGGCTGATTATTAAACTCGCCTTCATTAAATTGAAATATGGAGCTCGATCAGATCTTTGGATTATTAATGTGTCGGAACCTTATTTGGATTTAAGCTTAAAACTCAACAGCCTCTAAGTTCCACCAATCTATGGACAAGACTCCTCAATAAACCAGATCAGAACAAGTCTACATACACAAACTCTAATGACCATGAATCTTTCCATGCAGTGTAAGTGATATGTAGCTCCCCACCTCAGAAGTAAACAAAGAAACAACCTCCCCCAACTTGGTAACTCTAATGCCTCGGTCTAGAAACTCTTTCCTCGAGAAGCGGGGTATTCCCTTCTAAGTTCAAGTGCAACCGGCTCAAGAAGAGGGGGAAGAAGATGAAGTATGGACCATGGCCAGTGTAGCCATGTATCCCTGGAAGCCTAACCAGTGTAGCTAAGTCTCCCGCTGCAAGCTTCGTGAGATGTAACATGGATACCATAAGCTTTTGCTTTATTTGACTATATACACTCCGGTGGGGTTATTAAGTTTTCAATCCGACCTACCACTTTTTTGGAGTTCTTTTCTGTTTGCACTTTTTTTCATGTGCAACTGTACAACATATCTACATGGTGCAGCATATATACAAGGAGTTTTTCCTCTTGAGCCCGTAGACTATCCCTCTTTTGAAGCTTTATTGCAACCCACAGCTTCTTTCTTTAGCCTTCATCACCACTAGACCAAGTTGAGGCGCACGTCCTTCACTAGAAGAAGAAGAGAGGTTCCGCCTAGAAGTACTACCCTCATATGCTACCCCAAGCCAAAGGAAGCTGCCTCCTCACCACCTCATCCATGGAGAGCTATGTGTAAAGTGCTGGTGCAAGTCAAGCCATTGTCTCTAAGAGTCATGCGTGTGTTGTTAAGTGCTCTACTTAGGCTCATCAAGATGACATATGCTCATAGCCTAGTGGACTCAAAGAATTAAGTCCCAATGGACCTGAAAAGACTTAACGCTAAGCCCTATAAGGTTCCTCTTAGAATTAGGTGGATTAAGATCTTAATCAAGCTCCATTTCCCAACTTAATTCCAGGCTAGTTTAAATGTCAACTATGATCCAGGAAAAACTATACAAGTATTTACAAAGATGCTATTTCCAAATATTTACAATTGTGCTAAATTTTTGCAAAATGTTACATAATTTTGATAAGAAAATATTTACACAAACTTTACACAAAAGATTTTTGAAAACATTTTTACAAAAATAATTTTGTACACTAGCTATGTATGTGCAAAATGAATCTTATATACAAGGGAAAAATTTTAATTTTATGGGTTTTTAGGGTTTTTAGCCATTTTATTTATTAACATACTCACACAAAGTACGAGTTATGGCTAAAGTATATATGAAATATATACACCCCCCCTATACTTAGCTCGAACGATGTCCTCAGAGTGATCAAGAGCGATGAAGAAGACATAACTCGTGCTTAGTAAAGGGAAGTGAAAAGGAATGGCTAGATACAGAGATGAATGAATGAATAGAATGAGGAGAACTCGGTGGTTTCCCCGTATACTTAGGATCAAATAATCCTAAGTATAGCAAGCTGTACATGAAGGGAAATCCGAGTGAAGAATGTACAGAGTCTGCCCCCCTATACTTAGGGTAAAATATCCCTAAGTATAGGCAACAAAACAGGGGTAGAAAGAATGAAAAGAATACCTGAAGGTCCTACATCCCCCTTATACTTAGGGTAAAGTACACCCTAAGTATAGCAAAATCATAAGATGAGAAAAGGGATGTGGGACTAAAGAATAGAGTGATATGGACAACTGGATCTATACAGGTCGGAAGAACAGTGATAATCAGGCGTGAGATGCAATAGATGTGAGTCAAGAGACCACATCTCACGCAAAGTGAATAGGGGTAACATCAACGATCCGCGGCTCATGATCTAGAAATAGCTTGAGCCGCTGGCCGTTCACTCGAAAGGTATTCTCAGAAGACAACTCGGATATATCAATGCTACTGTTTTCGTGTACCTTTCTCACAAGACAAGGTCCCTTCCATTTGCTCTGTAGCTTCCCTGGAAATAGACGAAGCCTAGCATCAAACAACCACACTCTCTGTACTTGATCAAAATGCTTGTGGTTGATATGAGAATCATGCCACTCTTTCACTCTCTCCTTATATTGTAGGCAGATTGAGAAGGCGGTATCACGAAGCTCCTCCAGGGCTGCTAACTCTGCCCTCCTCTGGTCTCCTACACTGTCTGGATATAAAAGAATATCTGTGACTGCCCAAAGTGACTTGTGTCTCAACTCAACAGGTAAATGGCACGGCTTGCCATATACGAGGCGAAAGGGAGATGTGCCCAATGGTGTCTTGAAGGACGTCCTATATGCCCACAAGACCGAGTCCAAAAGCTGTGACCAATCCTTTCGGTCAGGGCGGACGACTTTCTGCAAAATAATCTTGATCTCCCTGTTCGACACCTCAGCTAGACCATTCGTCTTTGGATGGTAAGGTGTAGCAACACGATGGTCTATGCCGAACTCGCTAGCAAGTGCCTTCACCTAGTCATTGATGAAATGAGACCCCCCATCTGAAATCAATACTCGAGGTACCCCGAACCGCGTGATGATGTGCTTCCTCAAAAATAAGCAAACTGTCCTGGCATCAGCAGATCGGGCGGGGTGAAGGATATGGAATTTATCCTCAAGCGCATCACGGAAGCATGATCGTCGTATCGGATACGACGAAGAACGACTAGTCGCACTAGTTGTTCGGTGCAGCGGAATTTAAAAAAATTTATTCGATGAAACCACATGATCCGAGAACCATTCTCAGATCGTTTCATCTATAACCACAACAAGTATAATGCAATACCTCTTGAAGCGTGGTTGATCAAGTCTCTAAAGAAAGAGACCTCCTGTCTCAAGTCCGATCGTCGGCGAGACCGCTTGCGAGCGCGGGGATGAACCGCGTTGTCCTCGCAATCCAAGAAGATGATCCAAGCGTGGTTGCTCCTGATCTCATCGCACGAGATCAAATGTCTCCTTCGTGAGAGGAACTCTCCAAGAAGACGGAGAATCGAAGAACGTCGAAGCGGTGGCGCGGTGGCGAAGGCGACGACGGTTCTCTCCTCTAGGGTTTGGTGGTCGGCCACCAATTAGAGGGAGAGAGGGTAGACGTGTACCAAGAAAGAGGAAGAGAAAGAGCCTCCAATATTACATGTACAAAGAGAGCATGGTATGCCTCTCTATTTATTGGGTTTTGGGATCCATGGATCTCAATTCATGTGACATATAAAATCAATGGATGAGATTGATTTATGTCAATCCAATGGCTAAGATTGTTGTTGGTAAAACCAACAAATTTAGGTTAAAATATATTTGACAAAATCAAATATAAATTAGTCCTAAATCAAACCAATTAATAAGGAGAGAAGATACATGGAGATTTCATCTCCATGTGCCTTCCAAAGTGGACGGCCACACATTCCTTATAGGAATGATGTGCCGCCCAGGGTTTCCATGGAGATTACAATCTCATGGAAATTCATAAGATTGCATATCTCCTTGAAAATCTCCTTTATTTATTTCCAACAACTTTTGTTGGCTTTCATCCTCAAAAATAATTCACAATTATATTTGAGAATATTGCAATCTTGCCATGGAAAAATTGTGAATCATATTCACAACCCAAAACAACATATAATTTACATTGTCAATTAATTACACAATGTGTATCCAATACACATAATAATTAATCAACACATATAAATTATAATTCTCTAATACATTATAAATCACATTTATAATATATTATGAATAATTGGATATTTCTATCCACATTATTCTTATCCATAATAATTAAATCACATTTAATTACATTGGATAATTTCTTTACACATCAATATGATTAAATCACATTTAATCATCGTTTCTTCATTGCTTAGATCTTATGTAATTATTCTCGAACCATTCAAGAATAATGCAATCTCTTCGCAGATACTTGGAGATAAGGACAGGGCGATTGTATTGTTCCACGTATAGTGACATGGATATTGAGATCATATCTCAAATCCAGATCGCGGGCCTCCCATGGATGCTTGATTAAATCAAGACCGTAAATCTAATCTTCTCATTGTATCTGAATCACATTCATATCAATGTCCAACACTTGGACCAAGATCAGATCACTTCTCTATTGCGAGGAGTCACTAAAATCCAGACCCGTTTCATCACTCCCTAGGAATGGAAGCGTCATGGTTATACAATCGTTTATGATCAAATCACCCTCAGGTATTCCCAATACCTGTACATCCTGCATACTGGAAGACTCAGACTAAACCCAAAGTATTGGATCAACTTTATACTGTCTACTTCATGGTTTTATCAGTAAGTTTCTCATTCGATCATTGGGAGTTGGTATCGATCATACACTTTCCAAAAGCGTATATCATACCTAGGTCTTGATCATATACTAAAAGTATATATCAAACCTACAAATTCAGTCAAGCTTCCAAAGCGAGACGACCATGCGCATGGAATTTGATTCTTCCCAATATCTCATGAGTGAGCTCATGTCTTCCGGTTCAGTAACTGAACCTGTATGATCCCTTTGAGAGATCGTATTACTCATATGCCCTTATATGCACACCAGCGCGCCGGTGTATAGACCTTGATTAGGTCATCAACCTATTGGTCTGCCAAATGTACACACTCAGACATATAGTAACACATCTGTCTCCGGTCAGAGGATGCGTGCCTATATCATGACAGCATACGATATGGACTTTGGTTATCTCGATCTCGTTAAGTCAACTCTTTGACCTAACTAATCTGACACCTCCGAATCTCTATTCCTATGCAGAGGACCTGCATCAAGAGGTCGGTCAGATATCAGCCTTCAGAGATAAGGATTGCCATCTCCTACTCAGGCTGGAGATCATCTCTTAACAATCATTTGACGGTGTTTGATGAGTCCTCAATCTAACCCTTTAGATATTCATCCAAGCACCAGCCTCTATGATTTAATAGTTGAATCAACAACTGTATGATTACTAAGATGGCCATGGTACATAACCCTAATTGTACTAAGGGACCTATTATGCAAATTATTCATTCTTCATTTCAGATCAGGGAATGATATTTGCAATAACATTTATTGCATAATGGCTCGTCGTGGGCTCGCATTTCCAACAGACTCCCACTAGCCCAAAGAGCCATTAATGGGCTAATCATTTAAACCCGTACTCATGTGACAATCATAGATATTTAGAAAATAGCTAGGTAAGCTTATCAGTCACTCTGTTCCTACGAGACTATGCCAAGTCCTTTTACGGCACTTGCATATCCCCAGTAACAGTGCTCGCATCTATTGCGAATGTTGCATCTTATGCAACCAATACTCAATCTAGTTAGTTACAGTGTCTTTGACACTACAGCTTAACAATTATCATAACCAGCATTTTCATAATCCTTATCAGAATATCCTTATTCCTAGAGATCACTATCTCTTAAGGTATCCATAGTTAAGACCTTTTAGATCTCTATCTATAAAGTCTTAAGCTTTTGAAGATAAGACTTTGAGATCACTATCTCAAAAATATGGTCATCTATGAAGATTTTGTTATTACTGCAACCAAGTGTTTTATTTCCATAGCAGGATTAGCAATACTTTGCTACTCCCACTGCATGGCAGATATCTGACTTGGGTACACATCTAGTATACACTCAGCTTCTCGTAACGGATGCACAAGTGCAAGCAGTACTAGCATTCACTTCCTCAATTATTTGAGGTGCTATCCCTTTAGATAGGTCAATACCATATCTTAAGGGATGAAAGCCTTTCTTGGAATTTCTAAGAATAGAATATTTCTAAGGTGTACTACAAATGTGACAGTCCCATTATCCTCTTCTCTTTACTTCTGAACAACTTCAGAACTGAGATCTAAGAGGTATCTTTGAAATCATATTTCAAGATATGGAATAGCCAGTCCATAAAACACTTATTATCATCCTTATATCATTCTAAATGATCAGGATATTATCTACATTTAGCACGATGAACACAAAGGCACTCCCACTAAGCTTTATCTGGCTCATCCAGATTCTATCTGAAATCATAACATTTATAATTTCATCAAATCTTATGATCCAACTTCAAGAAGCTTGTTTGAGTCCATAGATGGATTCCTTAGCTTGCACACATTGCTTTCCTCAACCATGAAGCCCTGGGGCTACTTCATGTGAATATCCTCAAAGAGGTATTCGTAGAGGAATGCAATATTGACTTACATCTTGAAGATGCAATAATCAAGTTGTGTAGCTAAGGTTAGCAACATTCTGATGGTTTTAAGCATGGTCACCGAAGAGCAAGTCTCATTGCAAGCAATGTCTTCTCTTCCAGTGTGTAGCTCATGGCTACAGACCGTGCTTTGAAGGTCTCTACCTTCTCATCAGGTTCCCTTTCTCTTGAAGATCCATTTACACCTCTACAGGTATTACCCATATAGGTGGATCCTCGAGGGTCCATATACAACACTTGTATATGAAGTCTACATTAGACTTTTATTGCTATCCATCTATCCATGCTATGATCTTCAGAAGCTTCATCACATGAAGTTCGATCATTGTCAGATTTCTCTAACACATGGAATCCATCCTCAAACTCATTTGAAGAGGTATTAGTTTTTCATCTTTAATTGTCCTTTTAGTTTCCAATTTTAGGAGTCTCATTATCTTCTCAAGATTAAATGAGTTCCTATACTTCATTTTCATCTTGATTCTCAAGAGTCTCAACCTCTAAGAATCACATTCTCAGAGATGAGATACTTAAGAATCTCAAGGTCATAAAGTAGGTATCCAATACCATTCTTTATTTTCCTAATGAAGCAACACTCTCAAGTGCTAGATTCCAACATACATGGAACCTTCTTAAGGATATACATTGTAGTATCTACTACACATATATACCTGGAAACTAAGGGATAATTATGCTAAAATTCATCATTGATAAGATCATGTCATACATGATCCAATTGTATCTACCTATAACTCTATTGAGTTAAGGTGTGTTAGGAGGATTGAGATAGAAATGATATTCATATCTCCATAAGGTATTCTTCGAATTTATCTAGTAGGTACTTGCTACCTAGATTAGATCAAATTAATTTTATCTTCTTTCAAACTTTGGTTCTAAACCAAAAATAATGAAATCTTTAAACATTTCAAAGGTTTCTTAGGTGAAGAGAAGAAATCTCATATCATACATAATCATTAGTAGATATCACATATCCACAATGTTTACTATGATATAGATGATCCACATACATCAATATGTACGAGATCCTGAATACCTTGGCATCTTACACCATTCCCAAAGAAGGGTGTATTGGACATTTTTTCCTTTTGAATACAATATTCATAAGTATGTAAGTTTTGAAATTTTAGACATTCTAAAGTTTCATTTCTTACTAGTATATCGATCAAATCAATAGACAAATGTCCAAGGCTTGATGCTAGATCATTGTCAAATGATCTTCATCCTCCTATTGATCTTGAGGTTTAATTTCATTATTTAGAAATCTTAATGAACCATTCATTAGTTTTCTAATTTTGTGGAGTCCACTAGATTTTAGATTACTATCTGAAATATCTTCATCATAACTCTTTATGATAGTTCTATCTCAGAATTCATGTTTATTTCCAACATTTAGAAACAAACAATGAGTGTATTCTAATGTGTAGGTCATAGAGACATTCTCTAAGACTAAGGGCTCTCCCACTGAAATTATGAAGTCTAGTGATCCAATGGAAATTGTTGCAACAATTGCATCAATGTCTGTCTAGACAACTATAAACCTTAAGATCAATTTTTTTTCAGTCTTCTAAAACATATGCAACCCATTGCAAGTGTTGTCAGAAGATTGAGATACAAATATTAGACTTTATCTTATCAAATAAGAGAGTCAATTTCAATGATTTATGTGGATTATTTTGATGCTCTATCCGAGTCCTTCTCTAAGGATTCTAGACAGACTTGATAGTCATACTATCAACACATCAACTTATTGCAGTATTGACATTCATCCAACTCTTTGGATGTCATATGGAAGTCACAGAGGTACAATCAATTCTTTGACTACACTTCTTACTTGGGTCCAACCCATGCTTCCACTACGCTCCCTTTATCTATGAGCAACCGTTGCTCAGGATAAAGGATCTCTTATTTTAAATTGAAAAGAATTCAAAGTAAGAGTTTTTCAACATTTATACATGCTTCATTAAATTCATACAATATGAATATTATGAAGCTTCATGAATAACTAGAGTATAAACAGTAGAATGATGACACTCATCATCTACATCCATTTAAACTCTTAAAACATTGGTTCAGGTAGGTACTTAAACAATTTGAATACATCATCTCATATAGAGCTACCATTCTACATGATGTAGTGAACCATCTCATTCATGTTAAATGCCAAGAGCACATATGCATGCCAGCATATCTTCATTAATTTTATAAGGATTATTTGACAATTGCGATCATCATCGACATGTTACTTTCAAAGTACATCCGATGAGAGATCAAGACTATAGAGACATACAAACCCTAGGGTTGTAGTCCTATATCCATTTAATTGTCATTCCTCATTATTATGAGGAAACTTGCACATTGCAACCACATACATTATGTGTTCAACTGCAAGTACAATATCTGGATCATTGAGACCAATCCAAAATATTTCACTGGTTATTATTGAGTATATCATTGAGTGGGTTTTAATGAAGGATTATCTGAAATAAGAAATTTGCATAAATATATAAATATATATATTTTACTTTGATTTAGGATTTTATATCAAAGTTGTCTTGCCTTGTCAACACTGAAAGTTCATTCCCTTAATCACTTCCAATGTAAGAGATATACTTACCATTATATCTCAACAAGATCTGGGATCTCCTTCCTTATCTTTGTTACATCCCAATAATATGAGAATCTGCAACTCGGATAAAAAGAAGCGGGAACACATTCCGCCTTGCAAGTCCAACTTGCATTTCCCAATTTGGTCTTTAACACCCGGGCCCACCACCCCTGAGGCGATCTTGACCCGTCGTTAATTGAACCAACCGTCAACAGGAATAGTACTCGCTATACGCAATCCAATATCGCCCCAATAATATGAGGATCCGATATTGAGGTCACTACGTATACGGCCTTACTCTTTCGAGAAGCAAAGAACCCGATCCAGATGCGCTTGCATACAGGAGCTGTCATTTTGGACAGGCGTCTCCTACATACAATCCCTGACGACAGAACCCTTCGCCTTGACGGGAGACCATGGATGTCACTTATGTGATCCTCCATATCATATTCAAATTCTAATTAATCACTATGAATCATATTCATTATGATTAATTCTTCCAAGGGAAATAACATCTCTATTCATAATAGAGTGTTTTAATTTTAATTGGATTCCAATCAATCTAATCATATTAAATTAATGATCCAATTAATATCCAACAAACATTTTTATTGTTACTTGAATTAAGGTATTATCTCAAATACGTATTATTTAGAATTTTAATAATTAGAAATACATCATGATTTCTTAAGCATTATACTAACCCTACCCGCTGTCATGGCCAGTACCGACGAGAGTGGGATGGACCACATACGTTGCAACCCGCAACCCCAATGCTCTCTGACTAGACACCATATCCACCTCGGGAAAGGATAATGCAAAATAAATCACTTTGTACTTGAGATGGTCATCGGTTCTTCAACCGAAATTATACCATATAATAATAATCAAAATAATTTTTGATTAACATTATAATGAGATTTGCTAAACAAATCCCAAGTCCTATTCAAGCAACATGTTTGTTTGAATGTTGATCATGTAACCAATTAGTGATCTAGATCACATCTAATCAATTATTGGTTAAGGCAATGTCATTTAAGAGAATAATTATCATCAAACATTTCACAAATATTTATGCACAATTATTCTAGTAAATTAAACAATTTAATTTCACTAAATGATTAAATGACAATCATTACACAAGCATCAAGTTTGATGAATGTGTTTCCAATTAAGATTTAGATCAAATCTAATCAATTAATTGGTTGAGGCCATGTCAATTATGTAAATAATCAACTTCCAATATTTCACAAATATTTTTCATGATTATTTAACGAAATTAACAATTAATTTCACTAATTGATAATCACTTGGTTCTAGATTAGGACTGTAATTTCAGCAGTGACCCCTACTTACTAAAATTAGCATATCTCAATCATATTAAATCCAAATTAGACAAAATCAATTTTCATAGATTGCTAATTTGATTTAGGACAGAATCCAAGTGATTTTACACGCATTTCGAGGCAAGTCTAAACAGTAATTAACATTTTAATCACGTTCAGATCTACAGTTCCCGCAACAGTGCATACATGTTCATTAAAACAACCATATCTGGAGCATACGAAATCCGATTTACGTAAACTCAGATCCTATGGTTTCCTTATTTAATGGGTAACAAAATTCAAGTATTAAATTCGTGTTTAAACAATTTAAACAGTGCCGAATTTATTTACTAAACAGATCTGTGAAATCAAATGCGATAAAAACTTTCGCGGCCTTAACAAACTCAAGTCGTCCTCGGTTTTTCGAATCATATTCAAAACCGTCGACCTAAGGCTCTGATACCACTTGAAGGATATGGAATTTATCCTCAAGCGCATCATGGAAGCGTGATCGTCGTATCGGATACGACGAAGAACGAATAGTCGCACTAGTTGTTCGGTGCTGCGGAATTTAAAAAAATTTATCCGATGAAACCACATGATCCGAGAACCATTCTCAGATCATTTCATCTATAACCATAACAAGTATAATGCAATACCTCTTGAAGCATGGTTGATCAAGTCTCTAAAGAAAGAGACCTCCTGTCTCAAGTCCGATCGTCGACGAGACCGCTTGCGAGCGCGGGGATGAACCGCGTTGTCCTCGCAATCCAAGAAGATGATCCAAGCGTGGTTGCTCCTGATCTCGTCGCACGAGATAAAATGTCTCCTTCGTGAGAGGAACTCTCCAAGAAGATGGAGAACCGAAGAACGTCGAAGCGGCGGCGCGGTGGCGAAGGCGACGACAGTTCTCTCCTTTAGGGTTTGGTGGTCGGCCACCAATTAGAGGGAGAGAGGGTAGACGTGTATCAAGAAAGAGGAAGAGAGAGAGCCTCCAATATTACATGTACAAAGAGAGCATGGTATGCCTCTCTATCTATAGAGTTTTGGGATCCATGGATCTCAATCCATGTGACATATAAAATCAATGGATGAGATTGATTTATGTCAATCCAATGGCTAAGATTGTTGTTGGTAAAACCAACAAATTTAGGTTAAAATATATTAGACAAAATCAAATATAAATTAGTCCTAAATCAAACCAATAAATAAGGAGAGAAGATACATGGAGATTTCACCTCCATGTGCCTTCCAAAGTGGACGGCCACACATTCCTTATAGGAATGATGTGCCGCCCAAGGTTTCCATGGAGATTGCAATCTCATGGAAATCCATAAGATTGCATATCTCCTTGAAAATCTCCTTTATTTATTTCCAACAACTTTTGTTGGCTTTTATTCCTCAAAAATAATTCACAATTATATTTGAGAATATTGCAATCTTGCCATGGAAAAATTGTGAATCATATTCACAACCCAAAACAACATATAATTTACATTGTCAATTAATTACACAATGTGTATCCAATAAACATAATAATTAATCAACACATATAAATTATAATTAGCTCTCTCTAATACATTATAAATCACATTTATAATATATTATGAATAATTGGATATTTCTATCCACATTATTCTTATCCATAATAATTAAATCGCATTTAATTACATTGGATAATTTCTTTACACATCAATATGATTAAATCACATTTAATCATCATTTCTTCATTGCTTAGATCTTATGGAATTATTCTCGAACCATTCAAGAATAATGCAATCTCTCCGCAGATACTTGGAGATAAGGACATTGCGATTGTATTGTTCCACGTATAGTGACATGGATATTGAGATCATATCTCAAATCCAGATCGCGGGCCTCCCATAGATGCTTGATTAAATCAAGACCGTAAATCTAATCTTCTCATTGTATCTGAATCACATTCAGATCAATGTCCAACACTTGGACCAAGATCAGATCACTAGTCTACTGAGAGGAGTCACTAAAATCCAGACCCGTTTCATCACTCCCTAGGAATGGAAGCGTCATGGTTATACAATCGTTTATGATCAAATCACCCTCAGGTATTCCCAATACCTGTACATCCTGCATACTAGAAGACTCAGACTAAACCCGAAGTATTGGATCAACTTTATACTGTCTATTTCATGGTTTTATCAGTAAGTTTCTCATTCGATCATTGGGAGTTGGTATCGATCATACACTTTCCAAAAGCGTATATCATACCTAGGTCTTGATCATATACTAAAAGTATATGTCGAACCTACAAATTCAGTCAAGCTTCCAAAGCGAGACGACCATGCGCATGGAATTTGATTCTTACCAATATCTCATGAGTGAGCTCATATCTTTCGGTTCAGTAATTGAACCTGTATGATCCCTTTGAGAGATCGTATTACTCATATGCCCTTATATGCACACCAGCGCGCCGGTGTATAGACCTTGATTAGGTCATCAACCAATTGGTCTGTCAAATGTAAACACTCAGACATATAGTAACACATCTGTCTCCGGTCAGAGGATACGTGCCTATATCATGACAGCATACGATATAGGACTTTGGTTATCTCGATCTCGTTAAGTCAACTCTTTGACCTAACTAATCTGACACCTCCGAATCTCTATTCCTATGCAGAGGACCTGCATCAAGAGGTCGGTCAGATATCAGCCTTCGGAGATAAGGATTGCCATCTCCTACTCAGGCTGGAGATCATCTCTTAACAATCATTTGACGGTGCTTGATGAGTCCTCAATCTAAGCCTTTAGATATTCATCCAAGCACCTGCCTCTATGATTTAATAGTTGAATCAACAACTGTATGATTACTAAGATGGCCATGGTACATAACCTTAATTGTACTAAGGGACCTATTATGCAAATTATTCATTCTTCATTTCACATCAGGGAATGATATTTGCAATAACATTTATTGCATAATGGCTCGCTGTGGGCTCGCATTTCCAACACGGGGATAGCCTCAACCCAACGATTAACATAGTCAACAGCCAACAGAATGTACTCAAATCCCTGACTCGTAGGGAATGGACCCATGAAATCGATGCCTCATGCATCAAAAACCTCACAGAAGTGAATGGGCTGCATCGGCATCATATCACGCTGTGCACAAGTGCCCATCCTCTGACAGTTAGTACACCTCTTCACGAACTCATCAGAGTCCTTGAAGAGGGTAGGCCACCACAAGCCAGATTGGAGCACTTTCTGTGCCGTTATCCTCCCAGAATGATGTCCTCCTGCCTCAAGCTTGTAACAGTAAGTGAGGACGCTATGGTGTTCCTCCTGAGGAATGCACCTACGTCAGACGCTATCCCCTCCTTCGTGGTAAAGGATGGGATCCTCCCAATGGTAGGACTTGGCCTTCGCGAGGAAGGTCTCAAGCCTCTGTCTGGGCCAACCTTGTGGGACTTTCTTAGCAACAAGAAAGTTCACAATGTCGGCATACCACGGGAGAGAGGCGATAGCAAGGATCGCCTCATCTGGGAAGGTCTCACAAATGGGATCAATCTGCTCAGACTCCTCATGCTGCTCTAAACGGGAGAGATGATCCACCATCACATTCTTGACTCCAGGCTTATCCTTGATCTCAATGTTGAATTCCTGGAGTAGAAGGATCCATCTAGTTAGTCTGGCCTTGGCATCCTTCTTTGCCATGAGGTATCGGATGGCGGTATGATCTGTATACAAAGTCACTCTAGATCCAATAATGTACGATCTGAACTTATCTAGGGCGAACACTACGGCTAGCATCTCCTTCTCTGTGACTGTATAATTCCGCTGCACGGAATCCAATGTGCGGCTAGCGTAGTGAATGGCAAATGGGACTCCATCCCTCCTCTATCCCAGCACAGCCCCCATGGCAAAATCGGAGGCGTCCGTCATGATCTCAAATGGGAGAGACCAATCTGGTGGCTGGAGGACAGGAGCCTCAATAATACAATGCTTGAGAGTCTCAAACGATGAAAGACACTTGTCATCGACAAGGAACTCGGTGTCTTTCGTCAGCAAGTCAGTCAACGGTCGGGCAACCCTACTGAAATCACGAATGAATCGCCGATAGAAACCGACGTGCCCCAGGAAAGACCGTAACTGCCGCAAGTTGAACGGTGGTGTGAGTTTTCTAATGACATCAACCTTGACCGGATCAACCTCCATGCCCCTGTTGGAGATGATGTGGCCAAGCACCGTCCCTTGAGTCACCATAAAGTGACTCTTCTCCCAAGATAGAACCAGGCGAACCTCTATACATCGCTGAAGCACTCGGTCTAGGCAGTCAAGATAGGAGTCGAATCCGTCGCCGTAAACCGAGAAATCATCCATGAAGACCTCCAAGCATTCCCCTACCATGTCCGAAAAGATCGACAACATGCATCTCTGAAAAGTCGCAGGGGCATTGCATAGCCCAAATGGCATGAGTCGGAAGGCGTATGTACCGAAGGGACAGGTAAAGGTGGTCTCCTCCTGGTCCTCAGGAGCGATGGCCACCTGGTTGTAGCCCAAGTACCCATCCAGAAAACAATAATGGCTCTTCCCTGCCAGTCTCTCAATAATCTGATCAATAAAGGGCAGGGGAAATGATCCTTCTTGATGGCTTGGTTGAGTCTCCTGTAGTCAACACAAACCCGCCAAGAAGTGGGTACTCGTGTAGCAATCTCCTCTCCAGACTCGCTAATCATTGTAGTGATGCCCGTCTTCTTGGGCACCACATGCAAAGGGCTGACCAACTTGGAGTTGGAGATGGGATAGATAAAATCAGCGCTCCACCATTTCGAAATTTCCTTCATGACAACCTCTCTCAGATTTGGGTTTAGCCGCCGCTGGAACTCATGCGACGGCTTCGCCTCATCCTCGAGATAGATATGGTGGGAGCACATGGTCGGACTAATCCCCTGGAGATCTGCTACGCTCCATCCTATCGCCTTGTGGTTCTTTTCAAGAACCCCCATCAAATGGGATTCCTGCTCTCTAGTCAAATCGGTTGAGATAATGACTGGGTACTTCTCATGCTCGCCCGCAAGGAATCTATACTTCAACGACGCAGGAAGTGGCTTCATCTCTGGACAACTGGGTGCTGGCAAATCTGGCTTCGAAAGAAGTCGCGTGTATGCTGCCGAATCTGCCCGGGAGAATGAGAGCGTACTCTCGCAAACTGAATCTGAAGAAGGATGCTCAACTGAACTGTCTCTGATCTGTTCGACATCTACCTCCTCCTCAGTTGTAGGCTCAGTGGAAATCAGATCTGGCATATAATCCTCACAATCTGCCCAATCAGACTCTGACTCTGAGGGATCTGCATCATCTGCGGTGGCATCAGTACCACCATCATCACAAAAATCTGTCTCGCGGTCGAGGACCTGCTCTGCTGCCTCTAAAGTATCCTGAACCAGGAATGTGCTCTCCAAGCTCTCATCTGCTATCATCTCTGCATCATCGGTGTCTGAAAATGAGAGGATGGCCTGTGCTGCTGGGTCTGCCCAAACTGCCTCATCGTCTGTGATCACAAAGTCACAGTCCTGGTGGATGTCTAGCCCTGCATCTGTCAGCTGCTCTGTATCTGAAGTGGTCTCTGAGCATGATCTCTCTCTGGCTCTGCCGTCCTCGACCGTCTCTATTTGTACACTTTCTCCCTCGATGCAAAAGTATACCTTCCCGCTATCATGGTCGGTCACTGCCTTGGCTGTGGCCAAGAACGGGCGACCTAGAATGATGGGGGTATCGGTCACTGAATCAGGGATCTCCATGTCCAACACTACGAAGTCCACGGGGAATTGCAGGCCCTGAATAGTGACGACAACGTCTCGCAACAACCCCTCCGGCCTCTTGACAGATCTATCAGCAAACTGAAGGATTATCCTGCTTTGTCTGAGAGTGCCCAATTCGAGGCGGTCGAGAAGGGCTGCCGGAAAGAGGTTGATCGACGATCCGCTATCTAATAGAGTACGGTCGAACCTCTGCTCACTGATATGGCATCTGACATACAGGGCTCCTGAATCTGGCCTCTTGGCCGGCAGACGGTTCTGGATCGCGAAACACGTGGCTTTCGTCAGCACATGGATCTCAGAGTGGTGGTTCCTCCTCTTCCTCCTGACTGTGATCCTGTCTCTCAACGAATGCTGAAGAAGGGGGATGTGCTGCAAAGCCTCCTGAAGAGTCAGCTGTATGTGAAAACGATCTATCATCTGCTGGCTGAACTCTTCCTGATCTCTCTTTTTGGGATTTTCTGTTTTCTTCTCCTTCCTCATCTGAAGGTCTCTAGGGAAGGGGATCACTAGGTCCTTCTCAGATGAAGGACTAGGAAAGGGTCTAGGCGGTTCGATGATCGGATCCACACATACATCATGCACCACAGTGGGACCAGAAGAAAATAAACCCTTTCCTTTATTCACAACAGAGTTCCGAGATACATCAGAAGTAGGAAAAACAACAGGTCTCTCAGAATAAACACGGGTGGCCTCAGTACCACCATCGGCTGGCTTGGCTGGAAGACTCGTGACCTCAGTACCGCGCTCTGGCTCGGCATCGTGGGTGGCCTCAGTACCACCTCCTCGAACTGGTGAAATGGCGGCCTCAGCACCGCCGGTGGAATCAGCATCCTTGGTGGCATCAGTATCACCATCATCATCCTCCTCGTCGGGCGCTCTAGGTGGATCCTCATGATGTAGCTCAGACGAGGCGCCGCCTGCTGGCATCCCACCGCTCCTAAGTGTGACAAAATCAGTACCAAACAGATATCCAGTCATATCACCAAATGCATCACTAGGAGTGGTATACTCAGTACAAGCTACCTGCTCAGATTTCCGCTTCAGGTTGTTGGGGTTCGGCTCTATCTGGGCAGGGATGGCGGCTTTCCCTCTCACAATGTCCCGCATCTCCTGACGGAACTCGTCCATCTCCCGTCGAAAAGTAGCCTGCTGATCTGTGAGAAGGCGGGCTATGTCATCCAAGACAGGGTTCTCATGGGAACTCGACGGGTAGCCTCTCTGTTAGTGAGGTTGCTGGATCTGTTGCTGTGGCTGAGAGGGGTATGGGTGATGCTGCTGCTGGTGGTGAGGCTGCTCACGCCTCCACGACTGTCCCTGCTGATAGGGACGAGGACCATAGGATGACTGCTGCTGCTGTGGTGGTAGGTATACTGGGGGCTGTTGCGGATGGTGCTCTCTCTGATGGCTGTACTTGCCACCCTGTCCTGACGGCTACTGCTGGGGCTGGGTACCTCCGGTCCCCCATCGGAATTCAAGATGGTCTCGTCGGATACCGGGCTGAGGGCGGTCATACCAAATCCCATTGACATCCATCAACGGCTCTGCATCGTACTGGGCTGGCGGGAGTACTGCCAGAGGCTGATCCGGCTCGTATACCACCATCTACAAGTCTGGAGATGGTAGTGACTGGTAGGTGGGCTGCGGCTGCTGGTACGGCTCCGCCTGTACAAGGTGAACCTGTCTAGGCTGCTGGTGTGAGCTGGAGCACTGGAACGAGCTGCTGCTGCTGCCGTGATCGCCTCGCGACTAAAGACGGGGCTGGGAAGCCGTCTGTGCCTCCTGGAGACACAAGAGCTGGGTCTTCATGTCGCTCAGAGTCTGTGCCATATGCTCCATCTGAGTGATGCCCTGGCACTGCTTCTTCTCAATCAGCTCCATCCGATCCAACTTCTCGCTAATGATGCCCATGTCCGCAGCTGTGGACTCTGCCTGTGTTGCTACTACTGCGGACGAACTGGAAGGACCGGCGTCGACCCGTGCTATCCTCTGGTACTGCACGGGTCCTGGCTGCTGGGGTCTGCCCTGAGCGTACAACCGGGTCTGGGACATCACCATGTAGTTCTCGGGCATCTCCTCGTAGATGGCCCAGAACTGGTCGTGATCCTTGGCGAAGTAAGACCCACCACAAGAAGCATTCATCAAGCCCTGAAGCTCTGGTGTCAGCCCGCTAAAAAAGCTCTACACGAGGTTGGGCTTGGAAATGTCGTGGTGCGGGAATCTATCAGTCAGCTCCCGGAACCTCTCCCATGCCTCATGGAGTTGCTCAGCATGGAGAAGTTGCTGATCAGGGCTCTTACGACATTGGTCCGCCCGAGTGGATAGTACTTGTGCAAGTACTAGGCACGGAGCTGCTCCCAAGTGTATACAAACTTTCCCAGATGCTTCAGCCAGGTGGCTGCTCTATCTGCCAAGGAAAAGGGGAAGGCAATCATTCTTATGGTGTCCTGGTCCACCTGACAATCGTGGACAATACTGCAAATCATATCAAACTCCTGCAGGTGGAGATGAGGCTCCTCAGTAGCCAAATCGTGAAACCGGGGAAGGAGCTGCAAAGTGTTCGGGGGGAACTTGAAGTCCCCCACGATGGCCGGTAGCACCACCCAACGGTGCGTCAAAGTCGATCCGGGATTGTGGTTCTCCCGCATCGGTCTCGGTGGTCCTCCTCCTGCTGCTGTGGCTGCTGCCGCGGCTGCGGCTACGGCGGCAGCTGCCGCATCGTCGGGTCCTCCTCCGCGGTTCTCGCGGTTGGCTCTCAACTGCTCAAGCTCTCGCCTCATCTCCATCATGAATGCCCCCTGATCCCTCAACTGCTGTTGCACTGACTCGAGGGAGGCAATCAGGGTGGAGTAGATCGAACCCTGGTCCAGAACGAAGTGCTCCTCCTGCGGACCTCTGGAGCGATCATTACTAGCGTCGACCATAGTCTCTGAAAAATCAAAACAACTGAACTCAGGTGCCGAAAAATCATCTGTCTGTCTCTCCTTTGACACTGGTATCTCGGTCTCAGGAGAAGAAGGGTGGTCGAGAGGGAACAGGGCGGAGTCATACTCGGGTTCGGAGAGCGGGTCTGAGCTCCCACGAACCGACCTAGATGAATGGGCCGGAGTGCTAAAAAGCGGTGCAGCCAGAGGCTGCCTAAGAGACCTCCTGCCCATCATCGTGATCTGGCGAGTAATGCGGATGAGATCTGGAAAAACTATGATCACAAGCAAACCCCCAGTTCACCAACGCAACGCGAGCTGAAGATCGTAAAGGTTCGGTCAATTTATCTTGTCAATTTTTATTTTGGTGAACCATCAAAATATTAGAGCGATTACGTGACTTGTTGGGATACCTGATACTCTCTCAGCCGACTGTCTCGCACGGAAGAGTCGGTAATCAGTCGAGAAGAGTACCGGAAGGCTCTACCTAGTGTACGGGTCACTCTCTCGCACAATCAAACCAAACAATGAGGGGGTTGCTCTCCCCAAGACAAAATTTTAAGTCAAGTGTCTTTTAGGGTCAGTAGTTTTAGCAGTCCCAATTTTATTGTTTTTTCTTTTTTAGATATTTTTAATACAAGCAAATACGCCTAACGAATTTTTCGGTTCTCCTGATTATTATGTCAAAAACAGGGGGGAGAAGATGAAAAAGCCGATGTGCGAAAATCAATGATGCATGCAGAGATAGAAATGTGTACCTGACTCCAGCAGTCTACATGCAAGATGATCCATGCAGAATTTAAAAGATAGGAAATAAACTACCTAAATGGTGCAGGCGGAAAACCGAGTCCTTAAACAGCAGTGCTACTCGAAAGAACGGCTAGTCGACCACCAACCTCCAATCCAAAGAGTCCGGTATAGACCCACCCCTCCTCTTCTCGACAGGTCGAGTTTAGGAGTAGCGCTTGATGGGGCAGGCTCGTGGCACGTAGGCTCGGAGGTGGTGGAACGGCTATTTTATTATTTTTTTAATTTTTGGTCCAATTACCGATCTATAGGTGCAAGCAGATATATTAGGGTATTTGGATCCTAATTTTTTACGTCACAATCAAGCAGAAAATCCTACAGCTAGGGGCTCGAAAATCCGCGTGAAACCGGAAAATACAGGAAAGAAATAAAATCGTGAAGAAAACCGCGTAAACACCGAGGGGTCCCCCGAGCACACCGGTGCTCGGCGAAACAGACCCCAAGAGTCTAAGTGTCTGTCTGAGTGTCTTGTCCCTGTATTATTACAACATTTGTTCAAATAAAGCTGGAAGTAAATCCTAATCTAAACTATGCTACTCCGCGACTATTCCGCGGCTCCCGCGCTCGTGCTTGCTCCTCGTGCTCTCCTGCGGCTCTATAGAGAAGAGAGCCACCTCCGACTCTCGCGGTTGCGTCGGCTTCCGAAGAAGCCGCCACGATCCTCGGGCCCTCGTAAGAAAACAAATAGAACGTCAGACAAGATTATTTAAACAATTATGCAAATAAATGTTCTATACAAAATATGCACAAAAAGCCGCGGAAAAGAAAACCACGGGAAAAATCGAAAACCGACTACTAAGCCATGCTCCCCGGCAACGGTGCCATTCTGATGATTGAAAAATTCCTCAAATCAATCCGGGATAAAATAGAAAATCCCTCAAGAGTCGTTGTGACCCGGATCGAGAGAAATAATTCGGTCAATCAAGAAAATTGAGGTTCAGACCACCAAAATAAGATAAAATTCAAATAAGCACAATAGCGGTCCTGGCTATTAGATTAGTCTGGTATAGCGACCAAGGTCGGACTCAGGGAGCACGTGATGGCCTTACGGCCTACGAAGTATTCTAAAGAATAAAATAAAATAATATTCTTTTTGGTGGATTTTTAATTGTTTTAATTGTTTTGGATTTTTATTGAATGAAGAAAATAAGAAAATAAGGAAAACAACCAACTTCAAGCAATTATTTAATGCATCAAAAATTACTCAAAAATTCAAATAAAAATGTTTTTATGTATTTTATGATTTTATTGTTTTTACTAAATTTTTTGTATTTTTCTGATTTTTATTTAATTTTTTAAAAATCAAACAATGCAAGGAAACATCAACAATGTCCAGCCAAGCTTAGGGGACTTAGATAAAATATCTAAAAGTCCCTAAAAATCCTGGAGGTAATTTTCCTGTATAGTAAAAACTACAAAGAAAATTTGGCCACTGGAATTATTATTTTTAGATTTTAAAATAATTATTAGAAATTTTAAAGGTTTTTAGGTGTTTTTCAATTTTTATGAATTGTAAATAATGAAAAATGACCAAAATTGGTCAGAAAATCAAACAAGACAAAATACACAGTAGATAATTTTTTTGTAATGTTTAGATGTATTTTAATATTTTTTTGTGAATTTTTAAATCAGACAGTAAAGAAAATGTGTGTTTTTGAATTTTTAAAAATAGTAAATGAAATAAAAAATGTCCCCAAAAATTCTAGAAAATTTTACACCAGGCGGGAGCCATGTATCCAATTTTCATTGAATTTGGAGTTAATTTGATATCTTATTAAAAATCAAACACAAGGTACGGTGCACAGGGACCTAAACGCAATTAGTAAAAGTTCCAGGGGTCCGGTGCAAAATTTCCAAGGTTGCACGCGCGAGGCGCGTGACTTGTGCACTCAGGGACCTAATTACAATAAAAATAAGGTCCTTGAACTAATTGGTAACAGGTACCAAAAGTCCGAGGTCCTTTCTGTAAAATACCCAAAAATTATACGCACATGCACAAATAAATCACGCGCAGGGGTATAAATGCAATTAACTAAAAATTTTCATTCATTCATGAACATCCAAGAACAACAAGGCTAAGTATGCAAATAACCCAACAAAACACGTGTCGATGCACGTGACACACTACAGGCTGGGGTATATATGCAAATAGCAGAAAAGATGAGGTCCAAAGTGCAATTTACCTAATGCAAATAAAATCCTAAAAATATTTACAGGACTGAAAGCAAACTACTAAAGATCTAAGGGCCTACAAAGAAATTACCCTTTATTAAATGTCGATGGCTGAAGTAGCGCCACATGGCTGATCCAACGGGTGAAAATGGTGGCGCCTTAACCCTGAAATGCAAGCCGGATCGAACGGTCGAGGTGCAGCCACGTGCTAGATCTGACGGTCCTCGTACGCCGTGGCTAAACCCTTGGTGAATCGACGACGATGAAGCTGACACGTGGCGATCGGACGGCTCTGAGTCACGGGTGCCTCTTCATCTGATCGTGCGGCTCAGATCGGTCCTCAGATGGATCGAACGGTGACGAAGCTCCTCGAATGGGTGGCTAGGATTGAATCTGGAGGGAGAGGATGATCTGACGTCGGGGAAGGCTCCTGGATGAACAGGGAGTCGGCGAACTTCGCCGGGCTCGTGAAGGCACTGGACTCCTCCTCGAAGGCCACTAAAGATCGGAGAAGGTGCCTACTGGCCTTCTGCGTCGAATGGCAGTCTCCGATAGAGCAACGGAGCTCTGAGGAGCTCGGTCGAATCCGGCGGAGGGGAAGCTCCTGGGCTCGAGTTAGAGGACCTCAGACAGTCCTCTTTGTACCTGCAAAAGGGCACCAGAAGACTCGCGGGTCGAGGGCAAAGTGCCTCGACCCTGTAAGCGGGGGTGAAGGTGATCGGTGAGGCGGGGCGGTCGAGCTCCGACGATGCGACGTCGGAGGAACTCGAAACCCCAGCTCCTGTGCGAGCTGGGTTGAATGGAGGGGCGGAGAACGTGCGCGGGAGAAAGGCGAACGCGATGGTGTGGTTCGATGATCGAATCGAAGGTGGGGGTGGCCGGAATCGATGATGGTCGGCGACGACGAGATTTGGGACAAACTAGAAATTAAAGAAAACGGGAAAGAACTAAGGCTACCTGGGCATAGGGATCGACTGGGAATGAGCTGGGCTTGCTCTGGGTCTTCGCCTCGCGGGTCATCGTGGCCCGAGGCTCGAGCTCCTGCTTTGGGCGGAGCACGGCGGCGCTAGCTCGCCGGATCGATGGTCTCGCACTCCCTCCTCGCTGCAACACCACGGGGAGCGAGCTGTCACTCTCGCCGATGCGATGGAGGTCCTTGGGTGGAGAATAGAGGAGCCAAAGATGGGGAAGTCGTGCGGCGGAGCTCGGGATTTATACTCCCAGGGGTCCAGCTAGGTTTGATCAGGTAGGACTGCTCAGAGTGCGGACGCCGAGGCGGGTGTGTCGGCGAGGGTCTCGGATGCACGAAGAAAGAATGGGACCCGGGGTTTAGGCGAATGGGTCTCGGATCACGCAAGGAAAATTTGGAGAAACGCGGGTCGGGCGCGAGATCCGCAGGGATTTGGTCCGCGGGGGAGAGTTGATCGGGGGTCAACAAACCCCCGTGGACCAATCAGAATCAGCCACGTCAAAAATATTTAAAAATTCAATTAAAAATAACAAATGGCTGAATTATTAAAAACTTAAAACATGAAATATTTTTGTTTTAATTTTTTCTATTTTTTGGTGATTTTTAATTAATTTTTCAAAATAAAAATAAGGTATGTACACAGTAGGGCTATATATAGATATATGTACAATATAGGATTTTTATTTTTGATTTTTAATTAGTTATTTTTGTGCATTTTTATTCCTATTTTATATTTTATTTATTTATAGTATAAAATTAGGAATAAAAGGGTATTTTATTTTATTTTTATTGTTTATATACAATAGTGAAATAAATAGGTATATACATCTATATACATGGTATTTTTACAATATTACTTTTGGTTTTTAATTTTGTTCTTTTTGTTTTGTTTTTATTTTTGTTGCCTTTATTTTATTTATTTATACCATAATAGATAGAATATTTACAAAAGTTTTAGAATTTTAATTTATTTATTTATAGGGTGAAATAAATATAGGAGTGGTTGTATGTACATGGTGCATATATACACAAGTGACTCTTTTTATTTTATTTTTAATTTTTTCTATTTTTGTTTTGATTTATATATATATACAATATATACAAGCCATTTTTATTCTATTTTTAGAGGAAAATATATATATTTTATTTACAGGTATATTTACACATGAGCTCCTATCTCCCTCTACTTTGGCTTTTATGCGGTCAGGCCCATGCTGAGCCCTCCCTTGGGTTAGGTTGCTCCATATTTATTCTAAATATTTCCTCTTTTTCTTTCGTCTCTTTATTCTTTTATTTTTGCACAAAAACATGCTAATTATTAAACTTTATACAATGCATGCTTTTGATAATTATTTGTATTTACATGAATATACATGTATTTGCAAAGGTTTTTGTAGCTAAAATATAAGAATAAAGAGTGATGAATGGGTATTCATCAACGGCGACGTAGATGGCAGAGGTCTATCGATGGAGGACGTCGCCCTCGCGTGGCGGGTGGCAGGCGCGAAGGGAGCGACCTCCACGGAGGGGGGTGCGCGGGTTGCGCGGCCTGAGCGACGCCACGTCCAGGCAGAGGGCCACACGCGGGCGGATGAAGGTGGAGACCGGGTCGGTAGGTCGACCGCCACGCTGGACGCGGAGGAACGGGAGGCGTGGCACCGCCCGTGACCTGTTGCTTTTTTTATTTTTTATTTTTTTATTTTTTTTATATTAATGTAAGCAGAAATAATAATAAAGAATTTTGTTTTATTTTTTTCAAAAACCGTAGGCAAATTTCTTATTTTGAACTAAACTGTAACATGGACAAGAAAGGTTTTTTTATTATTATTATATTTTTATTTTTTTATAATTTTTTAGTGAACCTGTAACACAAAAGTTAGAGAAAAACAACAATATAATTTTTTTGTTTTATATTTTTTTATTTATGCACAAAAATAGAAGGCGTGAATGGAGATGGATCTTGGCGAGGTGTGGAGTATAGATCCGTGACTCCGACCACCGTGTGTGGTCAGAGGTGATAGGTTGTGCAAG
Source organism: Ottelia alismoides (assembly GCA_037367405.1). Lineage (NCBI taxonomy): Eukaryota > Viridiplantae > Streptophyta > Magnoliopsida > Alismatales > Hydrocharitaceae > Ottelia > Ottelia alismoides. The sequence continues at coordinate 245,735 of JAZKJV010010176.1, read as the reverse complement.
GTAGAATGTGAAACGGAGAGGTAGAGAGAATGATGTGAAAAATCGATGTCGGATGCGGATTATGTGTGGTGAAAATTTTTGTGATTTTTGGATCTAAAAATTACTCACGATACAAAAATTTAGTCAACGATCTACCTAAGAATAAAAATGACGGAAATAAAAATGGATCTCACCTTGGATGTGAACACGCCGTGATGGCCTCGACGACGATCGAATCGCTGTCACTGACTGGATCGGAGGCTGGGCACCCTTCTGCGACGAGTAGCTCTCGGAGATCGGGCTCCTCTCTCCAAAGATTGATCAAAGAGTGAATGAGGAGGAGGAGCCTATTAAAAAGAGAAAAATATGAAAAAGGAAGGTATGTACAAAAGGAGAAGGTTTTTAGTGGTTAATTAATAAAATAACTAAATAAAATAATTAATTAATAAAAATAAATTTCAGAATTAATTAAAATAAATAAATTAAATAATTTCCAAAAATCAATTGACCACCTTCATGGTGGCTATTTAAGGCACAAAATCAAATCTTTACATAAAAGGTAAGTTATCAAATCAAATAAAGATTAAATAATTAAATTTAAATACAAAATTAATAATTAAATTAAATTAATTAACTAAAGTTAGATATTTTATTTTTTTTATGTTTTTTATGTAAGGAAGTTAGTTGTATACAGATATTATGTAAATATAATACACTATACATATATACACAAAGGTACAAATAAGGAAATGATTTTTAAAACACCTTTTTAATTTTATTATTTACAATTTTTATTTTTAATGAAAATAATATTTAATGGGAGAAATTCCAAGTCTCTATTTCGCCAGGTTTTTTAATTTTTTTTGAAATTTTCATCCACGGAATTTCATCACTATATCCCTATATTATGTCATTAAAATTTCGTGCGAAACAGAGACTCCTACGACCTCCATCCAAACAGTCATTTTTAACGGTAACAGGAATTTTAAATCGACCACGTCTGGATGGAGGTCGTAGGAGTGTTTGTTTCACATGAAATTTGAATGACATAATGTAGGAATTTAATAATGAAATTACACGGTTTTAGATTTCAAAAAAATAAAAAAATATGTGAAAAAAGGGGTGGGGGAGCTAAGTTAGCTCCCCCTAGGAGGCATACACATTTTTCTCATATATATATATATATGGGATAAATGTTAATATATATATATATATATATATATATATATATATATATATGAGGAAAATGGGGTGGGGGAGCTAACTTAGCTCCCCCTGCCCCATTTTCTTCATTTTTTTTATTTTTTTGAAATTTTTTTCCGTGAATATTCATCACTATATCCCTATATTATGTCATAAAAATTTCATATGAAACAGAGACTCTTACGGCCTCCATCCAGACAGTCATTTTTTTAACGGTAACAGGATTTTTTAAATCGACCCCGTTTGGATGGAGGTCGTATGAGTCTCGGTTTCGTATGAAATTTGAATAACATAATATAGAGATTTAATAATGAATTTACACGATTTTAGATTTCAAAAAAAATAAAAATTTTTTGGGAAAAAGGGGCGGGGGGAGCTAAGTCAGCTCCCCCTAGGGGGCATACACATTTTACCCATATATATATATATATATATATATATATATATATATATATTAACATACATATATATAATATTGGGCCGGACTGATCCAATTGAGCGTGAAGCCGAACTCACGTAGCCCGACTTCACCCAAGTCCAAATAATACAATGAACCGAGCATAGAATATAAACCTGTTTTTTCTTTGATGAGGATCTGGGTGAAGTCGTTCCAACGGACTAGATCCATCAGCTCGGCCGGATTCAAGTACCACAATAAGAAACAAGCATGGCTGGGATCAAAGGCACGCAGGCCCTCTAGCATTCAATGCCCTCTGCCATTGGATGAAGATGTTTATCCCATCCTCTGCCTTTAGATGATGAAGTTTTTTTAATAGTAGGTTCGGTAATTTCGGAGGTCGGAGTGTCTCCGTTGAGATTCGAATATGGATATGTAGACACTGCTACCCTTCCTCCCCATGAAACCCTCACCTTGCCCAACTATTGCCTTTTTCTGTTAATAATATTGGGTAACAGTGGATCCCGTGGAAAGAGCTCACCCATAATTTTAAGTACCTTAAAAGTTAAAGGTACGAAATATAGACTTCCTAAATATAACATGTGATACGGTATTTTCTACATAGAATAGCTTATCCCAAAAAACAACCTTATTCCCTGCTAACTACATAGTGCACGTGCGTGCATAAGGCTCAGCTCTCTATCGTCTAGCTTCGTAGATTGTCCTAGTCAAGCTGATCGACATACTCCACACGAATGCATATGGGCTGGCATGTCCCAAATCCGCCCCATAAAAACTAGGTCGGGATGGGCTTGGGTGATAAAAGATATGCGGGCTTGCACCTAGGGCATGTTTCGTTACTGGGATGGGGTGTGTTGGGGTATCCACTTGTGAATAGTAGTGTTTGGATGGTTATGAGGGTTGGAAGAGGGTTGGAATAAGGAATGTGATGTGATATCACCTTGACTTGTGATGGATTTCCAACCCAACATTGGAGGTGGATATACCAGGGTACCCCGGGGTACCCCAGTAACCAAACGAGCCCCTAGTCTAAACCCTGATTTCATAAATGGGCTTGGTCCTAGTTGCGAATCAAAGTTATAAACTCGGTGATGTTTTCTCTCGATTTTTATCCAACATTTGGTGAACATTGTATAAAAAGAGGGCTTTGTTTAAGCTTGTCATAGAATTGCCTCATTTATGCATCTGTTAAGTTGGGATAAGAATCTATATGATACTTTGATCTTTTTTAGAAAAAAATAGTACTATATTTCACTCATCATTGGATAACGTATATTTTGCTCTGGGTATTATAATTCTAGAATTATCAGACTCGGTTGGTTGTAACTCTTGTCGAATTCTAAATTGCATCAAATCACGTCTTGCTCTCAGACTGCCATTGGCATTACTTGAAAGATCCAGTACTTCAATGATATTTTCATAACATTCTTCTCTATATGCATTATATCTAGATTATGACAAATTTCTAGAGATTTCCAATATGGCAATTCTCGAAAGAATATATTTTATTTTCATGAATCTCCTGCCAACTTCTTCTTGTATGTTTTACCCAAACAGAATCTACATATCTTTTCTTGTTCTTGTCATATCAGGTCTCTCGAATTTCGATTAAGGTGATTTGGCATCCGAATGGTTGACCATCAAACTTGTTTTCATTCTTCCCTTTCTGTCATCTATGTTTTATAGGTAAGAAACATCTATGACCTAAAGAATAATGTTTTATATTCGTTGATAGCCATGTGGATTGTATGTTTTCCATACAAATTGGGCATGCGAGCTTGCCTTGTGTACTCTAACCCAATAAATTCGCATATGACGGAAAATCATTAATGGTCCACATTAGTGAGGAACGCATCCTAAAATTGGTCTTTCTTCACAACATCATAAGTTTATGCGCCGATACTCCATAAAATTTTAAGCTCATCAATTGATGGTTGCAAGTAAACATATATTGCATTATTGCTCCTTTTGGCCCGGATATTAGTAAGGGCATCATTATAAATGATGAATTCATTGACATCCAAGGTGGTAGATTATATGTAACTAGTATTACATTCCAAATATAGTATCTCATGCTCATATTTCTAAATAGATTAAAACCATCAAAAGCCAGCCACAACCTTATATTTCTTACTTCCTCAACAAACTAAGGATATCTATAATCGAATTTTATACACTCCTTTGAATCGAAAGGATGTATAATAGGATCATTTATATTTTTCTTTTTTATGTTATTGTACCATACAATCCATGTTGTTGTTCTAATTGATGAATACAAGCGTTGCAACCAAGGTATAAGAGGGAAGAACCGCTAAATCTCCTCAGTTTTTTTCCACCTAGATAGATCATTGTTCTTCTTAAATCAGGAAGCATTCCATTCAGGGAAAACCTCTAAGGTGGAATTCTCCTTCCAATACAAAATACAATCGTTTGTGGACACATATTTTTTTCATAATTTAATCCAAGAGATTGGAACCTTGATTTGCATCCTTCTAAACTTTTGAAAAATTGTCAAGATCACTTAATATCCTTCGAATTAAGTGTAAAACATCAGACACATCATCACTATACAACGATTCTTGACTTTCATCTTAAATCACTTTAACAAAAATCTTAGACGAGACATTTTAAATCCCAGAGCCAAATATGTTTCTACATCTGTTAATGTTTCACGAAAATCATTTTGAATTGATTACATACTTTCATTTCGAATATCATGTAATATTTGTAATATCCCATCACCAATATCTATCTGCATTGGATCTTCATCATATGATATATCATGTTTGTTACTATAACATGATGACGACCTTCCTCGTGGTAAGTCTGATTTGTGTAATGTAGACAAATCTCATTCAATATAAGATGCTCGTAAACTCCTGTATGATTATTGATCAAAGTATTTTTACATCTTAGACATTGACATTGAATCTTATCTTCTTAACCTCCAATAATATTGTATAGCAATTCATAACGAAAAGTTCAATCTAAGAAATCATTGACACATTTCCTATAAGTTTCAAATCATCAAATCTTTTATTCATCCAACTCTTGTCCATTTTTTTTGTACCATAAAATTTAATAGATATATCTTAACTACACTTTGAAGGTTATAATGATCAAGGTGATGTCAAATCAATGGACTCTTTTAAAGAATGCAAATCATAAAATCACCATTCTTGAATCTAATACATGGACAATTTTTCTTAATGTAAATCACAAACTCAACATATAACTACTTACAACCAAATTGATTAAAATTATTTACATACATGATTAAAACTATGTCATATAATTTACAGACATCTATTTCTAACTAGAGCTGATTTGTATTCTTCCTACAAATAAAGAGTAAAAATATCCACTAATTATGGCCTTCGTTTTGTTTTTTTGCATGAGAGGATAGTAATGCATCATAAAGAATTCTTTTTTTAACTTCACGAATTTGAAGATGACCCATCGATAACCACTGAAGTCCAGGAGCCCAAATGAACTGTGGAAACTCAATCAACCACCGCAATTTGAACACTCTTAGGATCAAAATTCTCTCGATTCTTAAGAAGCCCATATCCATAGAAGCAACAACCAAGGATAAATCCTCTAAAATTAAAATTTGTGCATCCATAGTTCGGAGTGTCATCAATGAGTCCAAACCCTAGCAAGTAATTATCAATCTAAGGGATATTACATCTCCCATTTAATGGAAGTTTAGATTTTCATAAACCATCAAATGCCCTCCTCGAGTAGGATCCGGATAAGAGATAGTAACACAATAGTATTTCGGGAGGCTGAAGAGCAAGGGCCTGAGTATAGCAACTTGCATAATTAATGAGAAATTCGATGCATGGTTCAATGTGGGATACAAAAAACCTATACCTTTCAGACATTACCAAAAGAATGAATCCACAATAAATGGTATGCAATAATGATTCTAAGAGCTTCCTTATATCTAGAATCACATCTAACCACCTACATTCTCTCTGATAATAAATTTGACAAGATTGGGTGTAACCATCAAAATCAAATATCACCTTTCCACTATATAGAGATATAATTCCATATAACAACTTCAGCGACACAGATGTTGTAGGAGATCTTGAGAATCACATAATTATAAAAGATTTCACGAATCATATATGGGCATATCCAACAATCCTCTCAGGCCTCGTTGAGGTACTAAGTACTTAACATTGGTTCAAGTCCTTTGACCTTGATGAGGAAACTATAGCATAAGTACTTAAAATTAGTTATTAGCGATGAATGTCATAAGTGTTGTTAACTTTTTATATGAATATCATTAACGGTGATGTATATAGCAGCCTTATCCTTTGTTATTGGCTAACCGTTGGTAATTTTTTAATTCAAAAGAATCAAGTATTTGGAACCTCAGACGTGTGAATAACAAAAATTAAAATTTATTAACTTCATTCACAATACAAACATGATGTAACAAGATTCTGTGACGTATTATATATTCTCACATTTCTTACTTATATACGTATACTGCCTATAATATCTGCCTAAAATCTCACTGTGTAATATGTATAATACTCCGTCAAACGACTAAGCTCGTGGCTTATTACAAACAACTAGTTATACTGATTGCCGAGACTTAGAAGAAAGGAGACGGCGCCGGAGAAGAAGCGAAGGCGTCCGCCGACAGGAAAGCCGACACCGGAGCCGGCGCAGACCCGGAGCTGAGGAGCGCAACCATGGACCGGTGAGGATTCGACCTGTGGGCTTCGCAAAGTGCAGGAAGATACACACCTGCAAAGATTTAAACATGTGATTTAAGTTAAGTCTCTTAAGTAACATTAAGGTGATATACCTAAAAGAGAGAAACCTTAATTTGGCTGTAAGTAAAGGAGTAACAAAAAGTAGTAGAAAAAAAAGTCATTCGGAATTAGCAGAAGACGTGTTTTTAAGGTAAGGCACTACTTATGCTCCAAGGCACAATAATAAATAAAAAAAATCGATGGGGTCCACAACTTCCAGCTTTCCATGATTATTTATTTATAACACGGTTTTCTACCTGCTATATATTTAGGATTTAATGTAGCTGTCCCTAAGGGGAGCTAACTTAGCTCGTCCGTGGCATTTCGTTTTTTTTTGAAAAATTCTTTTGTGAATAGTAATCACTATATCCATATATTATGCTATTAAAATTTCGTGCGAAACAGAGACTCTTACGGCCTTCATCCAGACAGTCATTTTTTAACGATAACAGAATTGCTAAAAACAACCCCGTCTGGATAGAAGCCGTAAGAGTCTCTGTTTCTCACGAAATTTGAATAACATAAAATATGAATATATTGATGAAAATCTACGGAAGAAATTTAAAAAATAAAAAAAAAGAAAGATATGAGGTAGGAGAAGTCAAGTTAGCTCCCCCTAAGGGGGCATATCCATTTTACCCATATATTTATTACATGTGTTAATTGCGTTATATTTACAACAGAAATTTGTAATCTGAGTTCAGACGATGAAATGCTTAATGATAATCTATAAATACTCACTTTCCTTTGAACCCTTCTAATGATCAGATGTTAGAAGCGGTAGGCTACTAGATGTGTTTGTTTGGAGAATAGCTTCAACAATAATGGTATTATTTCCGTCCACTCCCATGTCTTTTCTCTGTTTTTCCGTCTTATTCCACCATTATTCTTATCTTTATTCTATATTTTCTAATCTTTTCAACTGAAACAATAATAGTGTTTTATTTCAGCTCATTCTTCACCCTTATTCATGCTTATTCTCGAAACACACTAACTAGTAAAAAATGGATCACCTTCAGCTGCGGCGAGGTTGAAATAGAGGTCGACGATGTTGGGGCAGTTATCGTAGCATGCTGTCGAGCACAGCTTCCGGCCGAAGAGGGGGTCGAGGAGTGCGTCGGAGGAGATCCCGACCGCAGTGCGGTCGAGCCCACAGGCGCTCATGCACTGGTCAGTCTCGACGAGATCGGAGAACCTCTCCGCGACAACCTCCGACGTCTTGCACTGGTACTCGGTTGATCCGTCGCCCTTGATAACGCTCTCGAGCACGCACCTCTTGGACGCCGACGACACAGCGAATGCGCACAGGTCCTGCGGCAGCTGCTCGCACACGAGGTCGGCGGAGGAGGAGAGGAAGAAGGAGAGGAGGAAGACGGAGAAGAGTGTGGTGCTGAGAGACGCCATTGATGGATCGATCGACGTGTGAGAATAATTAGCGGTTTGGTGTGGTTTATGGAGACGGAGAGATGATGCGTGTATTTATAGGGGTGGGAAGCAGGACGTGGTGTGGTTGCACTGCACCGCGACGCGCTTGGAACATTTCAACATTTCATACTATGAAAAGTTGACCCAACCTAACATCTAATTAAATAATTATTTATTATTACTACGTTAATTAATTATGACTTTTGTGAGCTTGAGTTACTTCTTTGCAATTTCTGGAATTAAGTCAATGGAGAATTAACTTGGAGGAAATGATTTGGAAAGATTAGATGGGTAGATTAGTAGAGAGGTCCAACCAACAGTTTCCCTTTGTTAGGGGGACTGATTATGAACATGTACGATATCATTTCTATTCTCTTTGCTTCGGAATTGGGAAATTGTTGGATCGAGTAATTGCAATAGAGTTAAGGGTGATGTGGACTTTGTCCACCAAAAAGCAATAAGGTTTAGTTTCGTGGGCAAAAAGGAAATAAAAAAGTATATGTAGAAGAAGCGTATTTCTCCATGAATTGAGTTTTTCAAGAATACGGGGTACAAGTGAAAATCTTCATTATGAAAAAAGAATAATATAAATGTTAAAGTCCAAAAATCTTCATTATAAACGTATATTGAATACTTATATATCTATCTTTATATATTTTATATTTGGGTTTAATGGGGTTGTCCCCTAAGGGAGCTAACTTGGCTCCCCCGCTCCATTTTTCCCAATTTTTTAATTTTTTTTTGAAAATTTCTTCAATGAATATTCATCACTATATCCCTATATTATGTTATTCAAATTTCGTGCGAAACAGAGACTCCTACGTCCTTCATCTAGACAGTCATTTTTTAACGGTGACAGAATTACTAAAAACAACACCGTCTAGATGGAGGTCATAGAAATCTCTATTTCGCACGAAATTTGAATAGCATAATATAGGGATATAGTAATGAATACTTACGGAGGAAATTTTTCAAAAAATAAAAAAATGTAGAAAATAGTGAAGGAGCCAAGTTAGCTCCCCCTCAAGGGGGCAGCCCCATTTTACCCTTTATATTTACATACGATATTATATATGAGTTCATTTATATATGTAGATGTTTAAATATATGAATGTTTATATATGTTTATATATAGGGGGTCCTTCCAATAGGACATGGTCCTTCCATGTATAAGGAATGCCAACGATCTGAGCCATTAGATTCAAATCCAACGACACCTTCGATTTCTTTGCCCAAAGGGTATTTTAGTCATCCTCTTATGCATTAATTATGCATACCATTTAATATTTCAAAATACTAAATTTAGCTAGATCTAATTCTGGTATTTTTTCATAATACCTTATTTAAATAATATCCAATTTTATGTTGGGCGATATTATGTGAGGCAGGTGTTGTATCCTCACGTGATTTTTTTGTTGATCAATGGTTCCTTTTGTAATGACTGTAAGTTTTTTGTAGAATCCGTGATTGATTCAAAATTTGTAAGTTATTTGGAAAATTTATCTGATTCTTTGTACAATACAATTCATATTAGCTATTAATGCATGATTCTTTATAACGATTATATGGATCTTTGTTGAATAAATTTTATATTGTTCTTTACAAAAATTCACGCTAAATCGGTAAGTAAAATATAAATCAAATATGTATAACACTCGTCCAAAATGTATAACGCACATCCAAAATGTGTAATACACATCAAATATACAAGATATAGTAAAAAAACTATATTTGTCATTCGCACCGAATTGTTATGTAAAAATACATATCAGATATGTATAATACACATCAAAATTGTATAATACACATCAATAGTGTATAATACTAAATGACAAATTTTTACATAACAATTATGTGCGACCCACTTCCGCCTTACCGATGAGGTTGCGAATGACACTGTGAATCACTCCATGTCGATGTTGAAGACGGAGATGAAGGGGGCAAAGAACCACATGCCAATCTTGCATAGTTGTCCACATGAAGTCCAAGATGACACTGTGAATCGCTCCACGTCGACGTTGAAAAAGGAGATAAGAGGGTGAAGAATCTCGTGCCAGCCAGGTCGATGGTGAAGACGGAGATGGAGGTGACAAAGAGGATGATGATGCCTATGAAGACGACGGAGATGAGGCATGTGATGTGTACACGTCGGAGATGAGTGATGGCGAAGATGGAGACAAGCGACACCCAACATCCTTCTCTTCCTCCCACTTTATGTTCATGTGAGATTATGAGATGAATGGAAAGATGAGATAGATTAATGAGATATTTTAGGTGTGCATGTGAGATTTTTGAAAAGATTAGGAGAGAGATTAATGAGGAGATAAATTAGGTTGTTAATACTATATTTAGATAATGCACAATGATCAAAATGGATTTTTGATTAATTAAATAATAATTATAAATATCTTTAATAACAATATACGGGTTAAATATGGATGCATGGGAACGTTGGTCTTCCTTTAGGATGGAAGGACCATGTTATATTGGAAGGACATGCATACATAATTGAAGATGTGTGTGTGTGTGTGTGTGTGGAGAAACCTCAAATGAGGTGGTGTCTCACTAATATTGTGGTGAGCACTCAATCTCGTACTTCTATTTTTGATCATATGATTGGATTTAATGATGTATTAATTAAATTAATTTAATGGCCGAAAATCTATTTCGGTTATTTTGTCACATTCTAAATATAGAATGTGACAACGATTTGACTTAATCTCTCCCTCTCTTTATTGATTGGCAGCGGCCCACTAGTCCTCATTCTCGTGATTGTCGACGGTGGTGCACTTGCGCTCTCTCTCTCTCTCTCGATTCGTCGATGTTGGTACACCTCCTCTCTCTCTCTCTTGATTTGTCGATGACGACACACTTCCTCTCTCTCTCTCTCTCTCGATTCATCGATGACAGTCGTGCGTGGAGGAGTAGAGGAGGAGCAGAGGAGGGAGAGCATGATCATGCGTGGAGCAGGAGGCATAGGTAGGAGGGAAAGATAGCGCGTGAAAGCTAGTAGCAGGAACTCATCATCCTCGTGCTGGAGGATGAGGCAGTAAAGGAAGGGCAGATCACAGAGGAAGGTAGAGCAGAGAGTAGGAGAAGGGGGCATGGATACGAGGAGGGAGGCATGCCACTCTGTCGCATTTGCACGAACATTTTTTTTACAAATATCGTGGTTTTTACAAATCACAATATGATTTTTATGTATGTCGGATTATTTTGTACAATCTCATAGCATTTTTTACATGTTATCAAATCTTAACAATCTACTTTTATTTTGTAGAGTTCCATATAAATATTAACAAACGGCTGCGGATTTTTATAAAGAAATGCGTAATAATGACAAAGGATCATGAAACAATTACAATGATCCATACAATGTATACAAATAAAGATATGAAATATAAAATTTACAACGCAGTTCGAAGAAACTACATCTGCTTATGAATTTTTACAAAGGGAAATATAAAATTTACAAATGACAATAATAATTTCACAACAAACTTTTGAATGGGAATCTTGAAAAATATATTGTTTGAATTTTAGAAAATCTAAATCTAAATTTCACATAATCTAATTTGTGTTTACAATTCAATTCATTAAATTGCATTTTGCTTAGAATATTTTTGAAAATCAGCAAATAAAGGAATTAATGAAAAATTCTTAATAAAGATGAGCCTAAAATGGTACTAACATCATTAAATGAACTTCCAATTTAACTCGAAACAAAAGGACTTAAATACCTTTTTTGACATCATACCATCGAATTGTGATCTAATGGATCTCGTTGATGGCTCATCATAAAAGTTGTGAGACTTCACATCATTTAAAATGGTTTCATAATATATATGGAAAAAATGGGCCCCGTCCCTTTTTTTCCGTATTTTTTTTGTATTTTTTTGAAAAATTCCATCATGTATATTCATCTATATATCCCTCCAATATGCCAATCGGATTTTGTTAGAAACAGAGACTCATATGCCCTCCATCTAGAACATGTAATTTTAACGGTCTCATGATTGTTGTAATCCACCTGTTCTAGATGGAGGGCATAGGAGTTTCTATTTCTGACGAAATTCGAATGACATATTGAAGGGATATATATGAATACACGTGGTGAAATTTTCCAAAAAAATAAAAAAATTACGAAAAAATGGAACGAAGCAGCCATGTTGACGGTCCGCAAGGGGCGGCCCCATCAAATTATACATGCATGCGTACATACATACATATATATATAGAGAGGACGATGAGCTTGCACCAAGGTGTATGTAACTTTATATGCATCGGGGCTTATATCTTCCATATTTTTTTACTTTTATGAAAAATATCACTATGTATATTCATCTATATATCCCTCCAATATGCCATTCGAATTTCGTCAGAAACAGAGACTCCTATGCCCTCCATCTAGAATAGGTCGATTACAACAATTCTAAGACGTTAAAATTACTTGTTCTAGATGGAGGTCATAGGAGTCTCTGTTTCCGACGAAATTCGAGTGACATATTGGATGGATATATAGATGAATATACATGGTGGTATTTTTCAAAAAAATAAAAAATGTGGAAGATATAAGACCTGGTGCATGTAAAATTACATGCACCTTGGTGCAAGCTCCCCATCCTCATATATATAACCCTATATATATAAGGAAAATGGGGTTGCCCCCTAGGGGGAGCTAACTTAGCTCCCCTCGTCCTATTTTCTTCAATTTTTTTATTTTTTTAATTTTTTCCGTGAATATTCATCACTATATCCCTATATTATGTCATAAAAATTTCATGTGAAATAGAGATTCCTACGGCCTCCATCCAGACAGTCATTTTTTAACGATCTCAGGATTTTTTAAATCGACCCCGTCTGGATGGAGGTCGTAGGAGTCTCTGTTTTGATGAAATTTGAATGACATAATATAGGCATATAATAATGAATTTACATAATTTTTATTTTCAAAAAAATAAAAAAAACACGCGAAAAATGGGGCATACACATTTTACCCTATATATATAGAGAGAGAGAGAGGAAAGGGATCCTACTCCATGGAGTAGGTAACTTACGTACTCCACTTTCTTTTTTTGGAATTTTTTTATTTTTTTTGAAAATGCTTTCATGGATTTTCATAATTATATCCCTCTAATATGACTTTCAAATTTCGACAGAAACAGAGACTCCTACGGCCTCCATCCAGAACATGAAAAATACAACAAATCTGTGACAGTTAAAAAATGACTGTCTGGATGGATGCCGTGGGAGTCTCTGTTTCTGACGAAATTTGAATGACGTATTAGAGGGATATAGTTATGAAAATCCATGGAAGAATTTTTCAAAAAAAATAAAAAATTTTGAAAAAGAAGAAAATGGAGTAGGTAAGTTACCTACTCCATGGAGTTAGGTAACTTACCTACTTCAATTTCATTTTTTTTATACTTTTTTTATTTTTTGAAAAATACTTCCTTGTATTTTTTAACTATCCCTTTAACATGTCATTCAATTTCGTCGGAAACAGACACTCCTATGTCTCCCTCTAGAACATGTAATTTTAACGGTTTTAGATTTACTGTAATTTACATGATCTGGATGGAGGGTATTGGAGTTTCTGTTTCTGATGAAATTTGAATGACATATTAAATTGATATTGTTATAAAGATCCAAAGAAGTATTTTTCAAAAAATAAAAAACCTTGAAAGAGCTCAATCTTATGAGATAATTATCTGCCTCCATCGTCTCATGCTCCATCGCTCAGGGAAAGTTGAAGATCGGGAGAACCCTCGGGGAGGGACCTTCGCCAAGGTCAAGTTCGCGAGAAACGTCCCCCGGAAGGGACCTTGGCCTTTTTGGTTTCTGTTGCGGTTTGTATATTGTTACGGGCAATTCGTGTTTTCGGAATCTGATTTTTTAATCCGTAGAATTGGTCCATGACCAACAATTCCATTGAGTCGGAGGATTGGGATTCTCGTCGAAATAATTATAGGGTAGATTACAATTTGCATCCCCTTCTATGGGTCCAATTAGAATGGATCGATCTTTAAATTGTAATGATTTGGATCCCAGGTCTATTAATGTAAGGAACTTTTTGAAGCTAATGACGAGTATACCTTTGTTTAAAAGTTGAAACTCAACCCTCATTCCCTTCTCAACAAGGGTATATTCGTCATGAACCTCAAAATTTTCATTTCCTAAATGATCCTGAGACCCGAATCGTTACAATTTAAAAATCGGGATCCATTCTGGATCTGACTCGTATATGGAGACCTAAATTGTAACGATTCGGGTCTGCATCTCACACCAACCTGCAAGATGCTAATGGTGGCGCTGACCGTCTTGCATCCGGTTCCGTAATGTCCCCACGTCGAACCAAAGGATTGGTTATCCCGAGCAGCTCCAGCTACCACTCCTTGTTGTCACGGTCGAACTCAAGTACGTCTTTTCATCCTTAACCCCTCAGATCGACATGTGTTCATTACAGAGGCGAGCCGATGAGGCGAGAAATATTCGAGGAGATGGGTTAGGAGATTGAACAGTTGACACGAATTACTAGATTTTATTGTCCTTCACCTGCGAATCATCGCATCGAACGGCTCCAGCAATACAGCGGTACAACTAGGGGTGTCTATCGAGTTCAACGAGCCGAATTGGCCTCAACTCAAACTCGAACTCGATAAGAAACCTACGGCTCGAACTCAGACTCGATAAGGGTTGAGCCCTGGATCACCAACTCGAACTCGTCGAGTTCGAGTTGACTCACGAGCCTCTTATCGAGCCACGAGTTTTTGAGCTGGCTTACGAACCTTAAAATGAGCTGACTCACGAACCTCTTATCGAGTCATGAGTTTCTGAACTGGCTTACGATCCTCAAAATGAGCAGGTTCATTAATCTTTAATGAGTCATTGTTCTATTTTATACATTAAATTATGCAAATGATATTTTGTAATTTTGATTTTTTATACTCTTTTCTATAGTTTTTTGGGCAAGAAAAATGTTAACCTCTATTTTATATCAAACTCAATGTGGAAGTTTCGGTGTATATATTTTTAATTTTTTATTAAGATGGAAAACGAGTTATCGAGTCGAGTTTCCGAGTTGAACAATGCCCAACTCGGACTCGACTCGATAAGCTAACAAGCCATAGAACCCAACTCGAGCTCGAACTCGTTAAGGTTTCAAGTCCGACTCGCGAGTCCTTAACGAGCCAAGCTCGAGTTGAGCTCATCGAGCTCGAGCTTTCCTAACATCCCTAAGTACAACAGAAGATACACTCCAATTCGAGGAGTGAAGGAGAAAGATGGGGAATCGAAGTTGATAAATATGATGTAAGGTAAATATGATGTAAAATGAGGAATTTGTTACTTTAAGGTCATGTTCGTTTAGAGAATAAGCATTGTAATAAGAGGTTAATTTTCCGTCTGACTCGATTTTCAAGGGTACACATATTCCCAACAACATCCTGTTATTTCACCTTATTGCACCAGTATTCCTATCTTTATTTCACCTTATCTATCCTTATTTCATCTTATTCTCTTTATTCATATCTTTCTAGCCGAATAGATAATAGATCATTATTTTCCTTATTCTCCATCTTTATTCTTATTTATTTCCAAACTGAACGCCTCGTGAAGGTCTATTAGATCTGAGTTTAAGTTCCGTTGGATAAAAGTTTGTAAGTTCACGAGATTGAATGATAATAATTACGATTTTTATATGATGGAGAAGGTAATTGACAACGTGATCTGAAAACTCCTTATATTTATATAAATAAGTTATACATATTTTAATTCAATCGTCAGCTCAGTTTAACCATTACCGATCATAAATTGTAAAACGGCTTAGAAAATATAAATAAATGGAAGAGGTAAAGTGAACATACATAAGTCAGTTGGGGGCGAAGACTTATTGGAAAATTTTTAAAATGCAGGGAAATCGAAATGCACAGATTCTCAAACTTTTAGTCGAGATGGGAGATTTTATTGCTACAATTAAACATTATTAATTACCGTTCGTCCTTAAAGTCCGATAAACGCCATTGGTTGGAAATTGCTGACTGAGAAAATTCCACAGAAAAGGACACTCGTGAGGTCCAATTCTGTTTTAATAATCAATACTATTACTACTTGCAAAAGAGCTGAAAACAGCGCGTTAAATATGTTCAGATTGATTGGTAGGAAAATGTTGTTTTCTTTCCCTCCAAAGTCAATGTACGATGACAAGAGCTCTTCGTTTCTTTAACATTTATCATTTGGTTGACTAGATCAAAACTATATTAGTAGTTTTACTCGTGGTTTAAAAATCGGACCAGTCGGTCAGACCGGTTGGATCGAGAACCGACCTCGACTCGGTCAGTTCGGTCGGTTTTATGCAATTAATTTCAAAAAAATAAGAAAATAAAAAATTGGGTATTTAAGGTTTGACCCAGGTGGTCGGATCGGATTGACCCGTATTGACCCAATTTTGATGATTTGATAAATTTTAAAAAATAAATGTTTAAATAATGAAATAATATGATTTTCTCAATTGTGCCCTTCTTAACTTCTGCAATATTAGTTATGCCCCTCTCTTTTTTGAAATATAAGTTGTGCCACTACTTTCTTAGAATATGTTTTAAGAATTAACTATAAATAAATTATTACAATATTGTATTCATATATAATGCTAGAATATGTGACTAACTTTTGTACAGTTTTACTTGAAATAGATAGTCAAGATATTCTATTGAATGATTTGACATTTTAAACTATTGTTTCAATGATATCTAAATACGTGCTTACATATATGTAACTGGTTTTATCGATTCGGAAAATCGATTCGAATGGTTGGACCACTAAATTAAGCTCAATCTGATTTTTTTCTGAGTCGATAGGATTGATGACTTCATGATGACGTCATCACCAGTCCAACCGGTTTGGACCGACGGTCCGACCCGATTGGACAGAATCGAAGACGGACTAGTTCAATGTTGGATCCAATTTTTAAAACCTAGGTTCTACTAATTGGTCTGTTGTAAAATTATTTTTTGTTCTTATATTTCACGGTGAGTGTCATATTCCATATAACGAAAATTATCCACTGATTTTTCATTGAATATATATATTAATTGTTGATAATTTAAGAAAAGTTAACCATTTGTTATATGATTCCTTGCTAGCAAAGAAAATGATATTAGTTGCAAAGTTAAAGAAGTAAGTAATGAATAATATTAATTATAAGTTTAGTAATCGTAATACTTTATAATAAATATTATATTATGGGAAAAATGGGACTGTCCCCATCCTATTTTTTTGTAAAATTTTTACATTTTTTAGAAAAATATCGCCATGTATATTCATCCCAATATCCCTCTTATATGCCATTCGAATTTCGTGAGAAACAGAGTCTCCTATGGCCTCCATATAAACGTCATTTTTTTAACGATCGCAGGATTTTTTAATCGACTCGGTTTGGATGGAGGCCGTAGGAGTCTCTGTTTCTGACGAAATTGGAATGCCATATAGGAGGGATATATGGATGATTATAAATGGTGATATTTCAAAAAAATAAAAATAAATGACAAAAATGGGGCGGGGCAACCATGTTGGCTTCCCTAAGGGCAGCCCCATAGATCCCTTATATTATTCGTTACGATGATACTCTCAAGTACATATATTAATATATTATCCATAGATTACGTGTAAATGTATGTATATATATATACTTTATCACACTCATGGGCATAGGGGTGCTAATCGAATCAAATACACTCGAATCGACATGGATTTAGATTTAATTCATTATATTTTTTTTCGAATTCGAATCGAATTTTAACCGAATCCACTAAGTTGAATTCAAATTCGATTAATTATGAGTTTCAAATATTCAAATTCGATTCATTTTATATCGAATTTGAAATTTTAATTGATAATATTTTTTTAAAAAAATAGGGCATGATATTGAGAAGACGCTTTTTCTACTTCTTCTTGCACTTTTTCATGGACACTTTTTCTACTTCTTCTCCTTTTCTCCTTACTAACATTCATGTTAGTAATTACTTCATCATGCACTTTTTCTACTTCTTCTCCTTCTTCTCCTACATTTTCCCCCATCAAACTCATCTTTATCTTCAATCATTCTTTCATGGACATAATTTTGTGAAGATGGCATGTTCGAACTAGTCATCTAAAGAAAAAAGTAAAGATGTAATCATAACTTAATTTAAATTTTCACATAAATAGCTAAACTTAAATTTTTCACAGCAACTAAGAAAAAGATAAGATTTTTAATATACATATCTAAAAGTATGATCAGATGATTGGGATCAATGTTGTTTTTTAAAGGAATAATCTCCATCTTTCTCTCATTATATACCTCCATGATATCTAAAGAAATTGATTTTTATAAGTCAATCAATACAAACATACATAAAAAAAGTATTAAACAATAAATAATAAGGAATGTATTCTTCCATGTTTATCACAAGGATTCTTGGCGTATCAAGAAATGAATCCACAAAATAATAAGGAAGGTATTCTTAAATCGTGTTTCTCCCCACGTATTAAAAATACATTCACAAATCATGATTGGAAACAATGAGATGAATCCAATTCCAATAAAGATGAAATCTTTCCTCATCTCCTGAGAAAATGCTTAAGATTGGGTGCAAACTCATTTTCTGATAGGAAAAAAACTCCCAACAGGAAAAATAGACTTTTACCTTGAAGATGTTCCACGAAAAGACACAGGTATAGAGAAAGAGAGTGAATCGGATGACAACAGCAACCAGCGGTGAGGCTCTGCAGGTGGTTGGCATGATAGCGGATAAAGGTGCTACAAGCAGTGGTGGTTCACGGCAGAGAAGAGCGCTACAGGTAGTGGCTGGTACGATGGCGTTGCAGATGGTCGGGGTAGGGTGGAGAGGAGGCGCTGCAGGAGTGTAGGAATTATGGGTGTGTGTCGAGCATGAGAGAAGAAGAGGAGTCACGGATCCCGCATGTGCACGAGAAAGGGAGAATGGGGAATCAGGAATGAGTGAATATTAATTTTTTAATGTTTTATGAGTATTTTGCAAAATCCACTATAAACTAATCATATTTATATAGAAGAGGTACTATTATTGCTAAATAAAATGTATTGTTATATGTATGTATGAATGTATGTATACATGTATGTAAATATAAATATAAATACATATATATCGAATCGAATTGAATTTTATTGAATGAATTCAAGCTAATTCAAATTCAATTCGTTTGGGAATCGAATCCATGATTGGAATTCATATTCAATTCAATTCACTTCGAATAGAATTATTTCTGAATTATTATCGAACGAATCATAATCGAATTTGAATGCTTCAATTCAATTAGCAGCTCTACATAGGTACTTAAATCTATATACACTTGCTCACTTTTCACAAAAAAGAGGTTCACGTGTGCATTTACATTGGCATATACATATATGCATTAACGCATATAAATTATATAGAAAAATGTGTACATGCACACATGCACATGTTTTGTATGCGAATCACATGCATAGATTGTGAAACTCCGTATTTTTCTTTTTCCTGAAATCTGGAGTATTTTTTACATCTAAAAAATTTAAATAATTACTGTAGATCTCGTCGAGATCTTTCCAACGAGCCCAAGAACATCCAATTCCGATATTCCTAGCTCAAGATATCGATGTTTTAAGTTGGATGGTCAATATCCATATATGGATCCGAACCGGGTCCGAATTCGGATCCAAATCCATCTCTCCTTCTATAAATACGAGGTGGTAGGCTATTCTCTCAAAACCCTAGCTACCACCATCCTTGTTCCTCATTGGAGCACCACCACCTTGGCCAGTGTAGTCATCGAAGGGCCGCCGTCGACGTCGGAGAAGGAGCTCCGATCGAAGATCCGCGACTATCGTCACGTGGGAAAGCTCGAGGTCACCTTCGTACATGCATTAGCGCTACAATCGAGCGACGAAAATATCATTCCGTGTGAGAAGGAGATCCCGAGGGAACATCCTCGGAGGTAACGATGAATACCCCCTCTTGTTGTTGGGTTCCACATACTTTGTTCCCATATACTTGAAAGCCTTGATTATACTCTGATGTGATTCGTATACCCGTAATAAAGTTTTATCCCTCCTTATTGTTGATTTCACACGATGTTCAATCACGTGCTTGAGATTTTTTTAGCCTTAGGTATCTAAATACACCATGATTTTTGTAATTTGTAATGGCATCCCCTTCCCTTTTGTTGTTGGCTTCCACATGATCCTCATTCCAATATGCTTGAATATTTTTAGAGTTTTAGATGCTCTGATGTCTGAATTTATGTGATTATCATGGTTGGATTGGAAAGGTATAGGATTTCATCAGTATCTTTAGACGGATAACTGGTAACAGACGTAAAGAGAACATTGTAGGTTGATTAAAGTCTAATTAGATATCTCATGAATGCCATACCCAAGTCTGAGCTGAACGATCAAAGTTGATTAATTGTACATCTTATTAATTCCAGTATGTGAATGCGAAAGCTAACTTATTATTTATTATCTAAATATCATATCAGAATATATGGTCTCCAATTCCGTTTTCATCTCATCCCATCAAGTGTAAGGATTAATTTAGCGAACTCCAACAATGGCATGCATGTTACCTAAATACAAAATCTATATTGGTGATTTATTGTTAAAGAAATTTTCTACCTTGATCATTGCCATTCCATTTAAGCAAACGTGAGGAGTAACGTATTGCCCCTAGCATAAATGTAGTATACTCATCAATAGGAAATCTATATTTTTCCTAATAATTATAGTACTTATCATGACGTTAGATTTTCCATAATATCTAAGAACTATACTTTAGATGTGAATGGTATTATTAGTGTTACAATGCCACCATCTATTTAATAACCATTATGGAGTTCATAACAGGAGAGATATAAACGTATGTCAATATTATTTACCAACGAGTCTTTTAATGGGGAATAATAACAAAGGCTGTGAAACATGATGCAATCATAAAGGTGTGCTCTTTAATTGATATTGAATGATCACCAATAAGGTAATTCGTAGGAGAGGACAATATCAAATTTTGATCTAGTAGTAACGTATGATATATTATATTTCCATATTAATGGTATTTTAGATGTGGTCATAATACAATTAATGTCATTTCTTGTTGATTTAGTTCGACTACCATTCCACGTGATATTTTTATGGACTGCACAAAGCACAAAATGCTTATACTCTATACGTGCGAATTTGGTATTCCACGAGAAGATCACAAATTCCACCATTGATCATTGACTTGTTCAACTGTATAATGAATAAAAAAACAATTGTGAGCGGGTCATGTTATACAATCCTCTGGCTAATAATATGTCACGACTTGAAGTAATAATAATAACGTATGAATGCATCTACAAGCATAAGTATGCCGAGCGATTCAACTCTCTACAAATTCTTAGACAACATTACATGGGTTGTATTTTGTCATTATCATCTTGTGGATGGAGTCTCGTGGTATCCGAATAGAGGGAGTTAGACGTCGCAAGGGATTGAGCATACACCACTGGGGCCTCGGTTGGATGCCATGAAGGTCGTGACCCCAACAAACGAGTTAGATGATACGTTGCACCTAGTAACCCGGTAGCATCCGGAGTCGCTCGACGGAGTAAACAGGGGGCGTGGTTGGCGTTCTTGGTCTCGCACTTATACACAATATTAAGATTCAAATTAAAATTTGATGTGGCCGTGTTGAATCTTTCTTCGAGCATTAGTATTGTGAGAGGTCTTCCGGGATGTGGTTTGAAGTTGGAGAATGGGGTTATGATCTATTTCTTTTATGATTTAAAAGATATTCTTGAGGGTTTACTCAAGATGGATACCAAGTTCCTGCGTAGCGGAGGCCTGCGAGTCGCATACTTATATTTACTAAAATAATACGAGTAATGATTAATGATCAGATACTGGAAATTGTAATTGTATACTATTGTGGACCATAACCAACTTGTAGAAATATCAAGACCATTGTAGTAGTACTTAAATGATTATTAAATCAATAAATAAAGTCAGTTTTTGTATGATCCAAGGTGAATCAGAACAACTTAGTGGCTTTCTCGTTTTCTACAATATATGCTTACATTTTTAGATAGAGTTGAGTATACATTCTATGCTTCCTCCAACATTAGTTACTGTAGTATTTGTCTTGTTATTGGGTAATTGCTCATAACGTTGCCCTTGCGTGAACACAACAGGTGTAGTTGAGCAGCAGCCGCAACAGTAGCGGCTTTTGAGGAGATCAGACTTTTCTTCTTCATACTTGCATCAAACAGGGTGCGTCCTACTTAGAGTAATTTATGTTATTTTGAGAGACATTGTAGTGAGATATGTGGAGAGTTTTTGCTGCAATTTTATAATTATATGTTGTATCTCATTTTTATGGACATGGACTTGGTGATTATTATCTATGAGAATGGATGATGCATTTTTCTTTTCATTGTATATTATTCTCTTGTTGTTATTTATATTTCAAATGTTGATCTAATGTGCATAAGATAGTTTGCTGAGTATCGTAGATCATGGGCGTATTTGGACCGTAGGTCTGATGCTCCCGTCCCGTCGGTTTCGGTAACCGGAAGGGCGGGACGTTACATACATATATAAACATACCTACAAGTATATATTATAGGTAAGTTGATATATACACTCTAGATTTATACATATTTATGCGTATATGTATAAATATACGATATAGAGCCCTTTTTGATGTACTAGCCTGGCTCATAAAATCCTAAGACTTGGTCTAACTGGACAATTAAAAGTTTGGGAGTGCTCGCCTTGCACGTAAGCTTGTAGTGATATAGCTTTGTAATATAATGAGATTTTCATGCATTTTTTGTGAGGGAACTTCCTTTCTTTTTTTGCTAGCACCACTGCTTTTACTAAGGATTGGCGCATACTAATCAACTCATTAATTTTATGTCATCACACCCTGGCACTTTTGGTCAACGTCAAGAAATAGTATGAGAACCATGTCTCATACTAGCTAAGATGCTGACACTCAGGTTTCATGAAGCCATCATTAATTTTATCCCATCCTCGAGTATCATCTAGATCTAGTCCAAATTCAAGCCTCAAGTCCCAGTCCCTCAAGTGATACCTCGAATCATCTCAATCATGAATGCAACCGCACATGTAATGTGATAGTCAAATTCGTTTTAAGGGAGAATAAGCATGCAATATATCACAGAAATCTTCTAACTAGGGGAGTGTGAAATTTTAATTCCAAGACCCTAATGATTAAGACACTTTAACTTTAAATCTTTGGACCTCTTTAACCAAGTGTTAAAGAACATCTTAAGCCTTAAGGCATAGTGAAGTGTCAGAAAAAAACACAAATTAATAAGTTAATCATTTTGTGATATATATATTCATTTATATTTTGTTCTTGAATTAAGTTAGAGAGTTAAGCAATTGATTAAACTAAATTACACCCTTACCTTTGAAAAGATTTTTTAAAACTGTTTACAAACATTGTTACATATGTATAGATTTTCCAAAAAATTTACAAAGATTTTCAAAACAAGTCAACCCCCATTTTTCAAACCTAGGTAAAACATTTTTTCAAAACAATGTCACATAAATATAAGTTTTTTAATATATTTTACGAAAGATTTTCCAAACATATCAATCCGTAAAACTTTTGAAACCATGTCAAATATATATATAATTTTCAAAATCATTTTCAAATTATTTTTACAAAAATAAGTTTCAAAAAATTGTAAAATGATACCAATAGCCCAAAGAGTTGAATTTTTTTAAAATATGAGATATGGCTAAAGTATATATGTATTATACAGGTATACCCCTCCTATACTTTGCTTTTGCTATATCCTCATAGCACAAAGTGATATGAAGCCATAGCTCATGCTAAATATAAAAGGATATACAAGAACTGAAGCCAGAGATACAGTTGGAAGATGAGTAAAAAATAATTAGTTAGAAGAAGACAGGGACTCGGGTCTCATATACCTAATTGACAAATATCTTAAGTAAAGAGATGATGCACATAATAAGGAACCCGAGGAAAATAATTAGAGATGACATAACACCCCATATACTTAAGATGAAAATAAGCCTAAGTAAAAAAGAATAAAAAAAACTAAAGGAGAGGAGTGATCAGGGTTAGCTGAATCTCAAAATGAATGAATCTGAAGGGATGAAAATGGAGCAAATGATTTCGGGAGGATTTAGCATAGCCAATCAAGATCAAACAAACCCGATAATTTCACCGACACACAGAATGACGACCAAATGTATGGTCTAATTATCTTGTATTTTTTATTGGTGATAATCCAAAACTTGAGTTCATTACAAGCAGGTTCAAATACGATTTGGGCAGTATCCTATGGATGTGTCCTCATCACTAAACATGTAAAGTAATCCTACAAATAATGAGGATTTGCTCTCCCAAAATAAGATTAATTTTAGCTCTATTTTAATTAGATCAACTTGCATTAACAGTTCTAGTTTTAGGAATTAGGTCATCACTTAATTAATCAATTTGAGCACATAATACACTACCATCCAGTCCCATTTCGTTTAGATCATAAATTATTAAATATGAGGAAAGGATATGGGAAAGGCCATGCAAATGTAAAACTCATGATGTATGCCCAAGAGAAATTTATAGTGACGTCAGCTCTCTCCATGCACATGCACAACTAAATATATAAATATACCAAAATGCATGCAAGTTGATGAAAAATCACTCCTAATCACGCACTCTATTAGTGGGAAAAGAATCATATAATTTGATCTAGATAGAACATAGATTAAGTGCATCTCAAGAATCTTAGAGATGAGTCAATCTTTTAAGATGAAGTTTGTGTGTCCTATATTACAAATCAAGCACAAAAAGATCAAATCTAAAGAAGCTCTAGGAGCCACGTGCCTAAACCCTAATATCAGTCACTCAAGTTGAGTCCCACCCAAGAAAGGGTGAAACATACTCAACACACCAAAAAATACAGTCCAAAGTCTAGGTACAAAAAATAATATACACAACAAGATGATCTTCGAATTAGCTTGATGATATAGATGTTTCATCAGGAACTTTAATTTGAGGAACTTTAATTTGATCTTCCAACCTCCGATCCTCTTCGAACATCCTCGAATCAACATGTCCTGCCACCAAAAAAAATAGAGTTAAGGCATCACTTGCATCAAGTTATCATGAGATTATCTCCACGATCGAAGGTCAAGTTTTGTAGATCATAACACCCCTAAAATTTCTTCTAATGACCAATATTCATTTTTTTGTGTTATTAAAGGCCTAAAATTGGTGTGAAAATTAACACCCCAGTCGTGGTAACGTGTGAGGGCTTATCCACTGAGAGGAGGGTTGAAGAAGAAGAAGAAGAAAAAGAAGAAGAGGTGCAATGCAGGTGGTGGCGAGAGTGAGGGACACAGATCCTTTGTTGCAGGGTCCGTTGCAGCAGACTCTTCAGTAAAGACGTGGGCCACTCAATCTTGATCGAGCAGTTCCACGAAGTTCATTTTTTTTTGTGAGTCCTATCATGATGATGACCATACAACACGACCTCCACTTCACCTCTCACCAACTTCTCTTCTCTCACGTTCCTCTTCCTCCCATGACCACAGCAGCAGCAGCCAGAAGTGGAAGAAGTAGCAGAAGCATCACCATCTGTTGCCACACATCTTCCTCCCCATTGGAAGAAGCGTCTGTTGTGTCGAGAAGCAGCAGAGAGAGGCGTCAACAGAGGAACAAGCGGAGGAAGGAGAGCAGCAGCAGCTGGAGGGAAGAGGTGGAGAGGTTGTTGGTCAAGCCCAAGAAACGCTACGCCTCGTGGACGGAGGAGCTCAACCTCGACAATCTCTCCCAGCTCGGCCCCCAATGGTGGGTCATCCGCATCTCCCGCTCCCACCAGGACACCGCCGATGCCTCGCCCGCTCCTTCATCAACACCTACCCTCACCTCTCCTTCAAGGTCCCCCATCTTCTTCTTCGTGTCATGTTCATGGTGTTCAGATTACTAAAAAATGGTTGGTGTTGGAATGCTTGATTACCCATTACCAACAATCATCGTATCATGTTCATGCCATTTTAGATTGCTCAAAAGTGGACGGTGTTTGAATGTTTGATTTGCATCATCCAGGTGTACAGCTCTGCTCTCAAGGCGAAGAGGGTGCTGAAGAATGGCTCCGTATCTGTGAAGCCCACACCTGTGTTCCCCGGCTGTGTCTTCCTCCATTGCATTATGAACAAGGAGATCCATGACTGTCAGGGAATGTCAAGGCATCGGTGGTTTCCTCGGATCTCACGTCGGTAACACGTAGCTCACCTCGTCCTCTTTGTAGCACTGCCAACCATACACAGATCCATTCTTATGAGTTCCCACCAGTAAGTTCCTCGTGTATCTACTGAATTGGATTTTTAGATGATTGGTGTTGAGGGTCTTAAGTGAGATGAGTAATAGGATCTGCCGTCTCCGTTAAGAGGTTATGATCAGTAAAATTAAAGTACCAGGACAAAAGAAGTGTAACAGAATTTACTTGCATTATGGGCATATTTACATAATGATTGTAGCACTCCACAGAAAACCAGTATTGCTAGGATTTGCTTAAGTTACAAGCACCTGTTACTCGATGCAACAAAATGTCACTGTACTTGATAGGTGGGTGTCCTGGATAACATTCTAGACTTCACATAGCAGTAAAGATTAGCTGAATTACTAAGGGTGTGTTCGGTTCGGGAATAAGCAGGAATAAGGATGGGGAATAAGGAGAATAAGTGTCTATTCTTTATTCGGCTGGAGGATAAGAATAAGGAGAATAAGGCGAAATAAAGGTATGTAAGGTGGGATAAAGATAGGAATAAGAGTGAAATAAGATGGAATAATGGAGAATAGTCGTACCACTGGGAACCGTGTCGGGAGGAGAATTGGGCCAATTGGCCCCTTATTCCAGGGCCTATTCTCCAACCAAACAGGGCCTAAGGCACTACATGAAGCTTTAACTGTCCTAATTGTGTATGTCATCGTTCTATCTATCTCAAACCAAAATTTACTTTCCATCACTTGGTTGCTTTAAACATTGTCTACCTCTTTCTTGGTTCAGAATAAGAAACTCAGAGCCCTCTTTCAGGGGGTCAAATAACAGAATAAAAGAAACTTGTAAGCAAACCTGCAAGGTTTTTTATAGACATGACATGCCGCTTGCACCTTGTAGATGACCACTTTTGAATTGTACAACAAATTAGCATTTCATATTAACTAGACTGGATAAAATTTCCATCTGAAAGCAAGCCTGCAATTTTGGTCAAATCAAAGACCCCCTCCTAGAGCCTTCCTAAGTAAAAAAAAGGAGAAGAGCTACCGAAGGTTGTGCACGGTGCATATGAGGAAGAGGTATGCCAGAATAAATTATCCTTCGACTTTTTCAGCTGTTTTTAAATGATCTTGTTGTGATCCATGCTTTTGATGCACATGAAACACATACCTCTATCCTTTCTTTGAGGTGTAGATTGAAGTAAGATCTTCAAGCGTGTATTTAACTGCCAATAACACATTAGAGTCTGTTTGTATTTAATTGTACTCTTAAAACATCATTCTATGAACAATGATTGAGTCATGTGTAAATGTCGATAAGTATATTTTGGCAAAATCATGCTTTTAAAGAATTTTGGAAGGTAGTTCGACATGGCGGAGTTCAGTGTTGGGTATGCAGGATTCAAGAAGTTGAATCGTGTTTTAATCTTTCTTTTGCCCAAGAAAGATGTAGCGATAGGTGTGCAAGACTTCAGGCTAATCACTCTCCAATGCAATGTACTTAGTGGTGGTAAAGTGTCTCGGCAAATAGGCTGGAAAAAGGTGTTGGGGGTATTATTAACCTGCTTCAAACATGTTTTGTTGTGGCAGGATGAGGGCAAATACAATGGTGTTGGCATCCAAGATCATCTCTAGAGGTTGGCAACATATTATAGAGGGTTGACATCTCCAAAGCTTATGTCTGGAGTGGAAATTTCTTTGGAGTTCTCTGTGTACAGGGATGTAAAAAACGTCTTAAACGATCATTTACACGTATGCGGACCTGGACCACACCGACTATGCCCAGTCAGACACATATGCTAGTCAGGCCGCTTAATCATCATTATACAGCCGTTTAAACGTCGTTTAAAACCCATTTTTACATCAACTCTTCAAGATTGTGTTTGTGTTCTCCCTAACCTGGAACCCCCTACCTCCCCAGGCTCGCTGACTGAGCTGCGAGACCCCCGTTCTAGTATGGTATGGTGCGACAGGAGGGTGCATACAATGGGTCTTCAACATGGGGAGCTTCACCTCCCTTTGGATTTTCGTAATGGAGATTAAACAACTCTATAGATTCTAGATATTCGATATAACTCGTTTGCTTCATCCCCTCTGTTGTTTATCTTCATAAATCGAAATCGAAATTCCAAATCTTGACTATGGATTCTACTTGTTTAGGCTGTCTATTTTGACAATTGATAGAAAAAATCCTTTAATATGACAATTTTTGATATATATATACATATATATAGTGAATATGTGATTATATTTTATAATTTATTTATGTTTCTTATTAATTATATATGTAAATATATTTTATTAATTAAAAATACAAATCTCATAAATCGTTTAATTTCCGTTTAAACTCTCGCATATCATTTTAAACAGTAATCAATGACCCTACCGACTGAATACCGCATATCGCTTTTTGCAGTCTTGTCTGTGTGAGTTCAAATTTTGAATATTTGGATAGTTTGGATGAAGATGTGTCTCCCCAATTCCTTATTTTTTTGTTTTAATTAATGGTGGACCTGTGGGAGCTTCTTTCATTCGCAGAGGGGTGTCAACCAAAGTTGAACGCTTACACCTCTCCTTTTTGTCTCGATTATGGATGTGTATGTAGTGGTAGGAAGTTAGGTAGTGGCTAAGGGTTGCTTCTGTGGGTACTCAAATTACGACACTTCGATCCATGTGTTGCAATATGTGGATGACACCCCAGATGTCTGGGATGTTAAGAGGTTTTCTTTAATAATGAGGGGGAGGGGAGGGAGGGGATGAACCCTGATCATTGGAGTGGGAGCCCACTGCTTCCACAATCAGATCATTAAGTGTGTTCCAGGATGTCAAGAGATTGCCAATCCTAGTTGATAGTTTAGGAGGTTTCTTGGGTCTCCATATAAATGTACGTGTCTTCCTTTCCTCTCTTGGGGTTGAGTGAGGATGGTGAGGTCATGTTTGGAGAGGTGTTGGGTTCCATTGACTATTTGTACGTTGGTCTTTCTCTGATAATGGGAAGATGAGAAAAGGATTGGCTAATATTGCAGGAGCGGATGCATTGCAGATTGGCAAGCTGGAAGGCTAGATGCTTATCTAAAGATGGTCGACTGATGTTGTTGAAATCGGTGTTGGCTGCAATTGTCGTTTACATGTCTATATACAAGCTTCCTGTGGAATGCATAAATGTCATAAGGTTTGACAAGGCATTATTTGCGGATAACCTTTAGGCAGGAAAATCATGGGGATGGCACTAGTCGCATGGGATGCGACAACATGTTCGCTGGACCAAGGATGTGTATGAATCCTTTGTTTATGGGAGATGAATAAAGCTCTTTTGGCAAAGTATTTGGCGCATTTTGGGGCGACATGGAGGACCTTTGGTGGCAGTAGACGTCGGGCATCTAGAGGTTGTTTGAGGATCTGGAGGGAGGGAGAGCTAAGTTGAGGATGTCAACTAACTTTGGAGGGGGCTTTGTAGTGTTGCATTGGACATCGATTCGTACAACTGAAAATGGGGAGTGGAGATGGTTTTCGATTCTAGCTTGACAACTAGGTGGAGTAGGTTGCTTTATGCGATAGTTTTTCAAGATAATTTGCTTTCTTTGCAACCAGAGAGGCAATAGTTGCAAACCGCTGGTAACTGAGGACTAAGGTTGGGAATTTGGGCTCTGGGCCCTTCCATATGGACACTTGTATCATCAAGTTGTGGAGATTGGTCAATTGATGGTAGATCTAGACAAATCGAGACCATTAGAGCTGGCATGAGTGTTTCCCGGTTAATAAAGCGTGCAAGGCTCGCTCTCCCTGTTCAACATTAGGAGACGAGGAATGGTAAAAGATTGTATGCTCGTTGGAGCAAGGTGTCACTGAGGGTGAAGAGTTAACGAGGCAATGGATTATGACATGAGCTTTTAGAGAACTTTTTGTCTATGGAGTTGTTGTCACCTGCCTTGTGTGTTGATTGAAGAGAAGGACCTCGATCATGTGTTCTTCCATTGCCCCAGTTTGCGTGAGGTCTGGAGGAGAATTTTGGTAGATTGGTTGAAGCTAGGAATGTCGAGCAGTTCTTGAAAAGTTTTGGGAAAATGTTTACCAGTCGAAAGCAGAGAGAGCTAATCCCACGACCATCATGTGACTATCAGGCTTACAGGAAACACTCTGGGAGAGACCGTGTTGAGAACATTTGGCACATGTGCACATGCTTGTAGTTTCGTGCGCCAAACTCTTGTAATAGTTCAGTATGTGGTCAATAAGATCTGTGTGGACACTTGCAAAGGTGAATGCCCTTTCATCTTTCAAAAAGGACGTTTGGGCAAAATAGCACTTGTGTTCCTACCTTCTTTCACTATTAAGTTATTAACACTTAGTGCCCCCCCCCCAAATTAGTTTTATTCTTTATGAAATAACTCGATCATGAATTGTACAAACCACTATCTGGCTAAGAAAGATTTCTTACCATTATGTCCCTGTAATTTTTAGCACATACTCTATTCTTTTCTCCTCAATCCCCTCCTACTCTCGGAGCTACCCTCCTCTTGCTTGACCACCTTGACTTACATGTTATGCCTACCTCCTCATAGCTTCCTCGTTTACCTTAATGCTGCTAATGACCTCGACCTCTCAACAAAGGAGGATGGGAAGACAAAGGATAGGGGTGGGGGACAATTTCAGAGCTTGAGAAAAATGGATTAGGAGCATAGGATGTTGCTTGAGAGGGGGAGGAGAGGCCGGGTGGGAGCTACGTTTTGGATGGAGATGATAGTGGCGGGACCTTGGAGAGGAGGGAGCGGAGGAGGGCTGGACTGGCAGGAGGGGCTCAAGGATGAGATGGCAAAGGGTGGAGGGGTGGAGGGCAAATGGGCTGGACGAGGGCGAGAGGCGATAGTGGAGGGGTTGCGGGGAGGGCGATGGGTCTTGGGGAAAGGGGAGGAGTTGCTGGCTCGGGCGACGGGTAGGGGGAGAGGTGGTAGCTCCAAAGAGAAGGAGGAGGAAGATGAAGAAAACAAAGAATTATACTTAATACAACTGCTTTTAACGTCTGTTTGGGAGGAGAACGAATGGAAACTAACCAAAGGAGTAAGCATGCCACTCTTTTAAGTGTTGAGAAAACAGAAATCAGCATGCATACATAAATACGATTTTCAACAGGTTTCCAGAACAGATTGATGTATGTATGCATCCATATTAACATTGATAAGAAAAATATCCGTTTTAACCACATATGCATATTAAAGCAAGGGGAAAATCCGGAAACAAACATCACGACAAACAATGTGACAAAGAAAAGTAGAGAGTTAGAAATCACAACCGAAGCGTCCTGTCGTAGGACTCCCCTTAAAGAGACAGCGCCCCCCACTTTGCCGGCGAACAGGGCCTTGACGTGCCGCTCCTAGGGTCCGACGGTCTACGCTCATCAACGGTGTGCACCATGTTTGAGCGTCCTCGAAAGTCACCTCCGTAGACGAAGCCCGAGATCGAGAGAGGAGAGGAGACGAGCCGAGCGTCCTCTAGAGAGGAGAGGCGTTGAGAATGAGGATAGGCTATGTTCGTAACCTACGCCCACAACTTTGAGAGATAGTTAAAGACGTCCGGGCGGATACACTTCATGAGAGGATAATGGGACATATCCCTTGGAATTCAAACGTGCGGTTACAAAACTAAGGCACTGTTCGTTTGGGGTATAAGGCGGAATGGAATAAGGGGAATAAGCCCCCAACACGCTTCCCCGTGATACGACTATTCTCCATTATTTCATCTTATTTCACTCTTATTCCTATCTTTATCCCACCTTACCTACCTTTATTTCACCTTATTCTCCTTATTCTTATCCTCCAGCCGAACGGAGAATAGACCCTTATTCCCCTTATTCCCCATCCTTATTCTTGCTTATTCTCCTACCAAACGGGCCCTAAGGGTGCGTTCGGTTCGGGAATAAGCAGAAATAAGGATGGGGAATAAGGAGAATAAGTGTCTATTCTTTATTCGGCTGGAGGATAAGAATAAGGAGAATAAGGTGAAATAAAGGTAGGTAAGGTGGGATAAAGAAAGGAATAAGAGTGAAATAAGATGGAATAATGGAGAATAGTCGTACCACTGGGAACTGTGTCGGGAGGAGAATTGGCCCCTTATTCCAAGGCCTATTCTCCAACCAAACAGGGCCTAAGGCACTTGGTTGCTTTAAATATTGTCTACCTCTTTCTTGGTTCAGAATAAGAAACTCAGAGCCCTCTTTCAGGGGGTCAAATAACAGAATAAAAGAAACTTGTAAGCAAACCTGCAAGGTTTTTTATAGACATGACATGCCGCTTGCACCTTGTAGATGACCACTTTTGAATTGTACAACAAATTAGCATTTCATATTAACTAGACTGGATAAAATTTCCATCTGAAAGCAAGCCTGCAATTTTGGTCAAATCAAAGACCCCCTCCTAGAGCCTTCCTAAGTAAAAAAAAGAGAAGAGCTACCGAAGGTTGTGCACGGTGCATATGAGGAAGAGGTATGCCAGAATAAATTATCCTTCGACTTTTTCAGCTATTTTTAAATGGTCTTGTTGTGATCCATGCTTTTGATGCACATGAAACACATACCTCTATCCTTTCTTTGAGGTGTAGATTGAAGTAAGATCTTCAAGCGTGCATTTAAATGCCAATAACACATTAGAGTCTGTTTGTATTTAATTGTACTCTTAAAACATCATTCTATGAACAATGATTGAGTCATGTGTAAATGTCGATAAGTATATTTTGGCAAAATCATGCTTTTAAAGAATTTTGGAAGGTAGTTCGACATGGTGGAGTTCAGTGTTGGGTATGCAGGATTCAAGAAGTTGAATCGTGTTTTAATCTTTCTTTTGCCCAAGAAAGATGTAGCGATAGGTGTGCAAGACTTCAGGCTAATCACTCTCCAATGCAATGTACGTAGTGGTGGCAAAGTGTCTCGGCAAATAGGCTGGAAAAAGGTGTTGGGGGTATTATTAACCTGCTTCAAACATGTTTTGTTGTGGCAGGATGAGGGCAAATACAATGGTGTTGGCATCCAAGATCATCTCTAGAGGTTGGCAACATATTATAGAGTGTTGGCATCTCCAAAACTTATGTCGAGTGAAAATTTCTTTGGAGTTCTCTGTGCACAGGGATGTAAAAAACGTCTTAAACGATCATTTACACGTATGCGGACCTGGACCACACCGACTATGCCCAGTCAGACACATATGCTAGTTAGGCCGCTTAATCATCATTATACAGCCGTTTAAACGTCGTTTAAAACCCATTTTTTACATCAACTCTTCAAGATTGTGTTTGTGTTCTCCCTAACCTGGAACCCCCTACCTCCCCAGGCTCGCTGACTGAGCTGCGAGACCCCCGTTCTAGTATGGTATGGTGCGACAGGAGGGTGCATACAATGGGTCTTCAACATGGGGAGCTTCACCCCCCTTTGGATTTTCGTAATGGAGATTAAACAACTCTATAGATTCTAGATATTCGATATAACTCGTTTGCTTCATTCCCTTTGTTGTTTATCTTCATAAATCGAAATCGAAATTCCAAACCTTGACTGTGGATTCTACTTGTTTAGGCTGTCTATTTTGACAATTGATAGAAAAAATCCTTTAATATGACAATTTTTGATATATATATAGTGAATATGTGATTATATTTTATAATTTATTTATATTTCTTATTAATTATATATGTAAATATATTTTATTAATTAAAAATACAAAATCTCATAAATCGTTTAATTTCCGTTTAAACTCTCGCATATCGTTTTAAACAGTAATCAATGACCCTACCGACTGAATACCGCATATCGCTTTTTGCAATCTTGTCTGTGTAAGTTCAAATTTTGAATATTTGGATAGTTTGGATGAAGATGTGTCTCCCCAATTCCTTATTTTTTTTGTTTTAATTAGTGGTGGACCTGTGGGAGCTTCTTCCATTCGCAGAGGGGTGTCAACCAAAGTTGAACGCTTACACCTCTCCTTTTTGTCCCGATTATGGATGTGTATGTAGTGGTAGGAAGTTAGGTAGTGGCTAAGGGTTGCTTCTGTGGGTACTCAAATTACGACACTTCGATCCATGTGTTGCAATATGTGGATGACACCCCAGATGTCTGGGATGTTAAGAGGTTTTCTTTAATAATGAGGGGGAGGGGAGGGAGGGGATGAACCCTGATCATTGGAGTGGGAGCCCACTGCTTCCACAATCAGATCATTAAGTGTGTTCCGGGATGTCAAGAGATTGCCAATCCTAGTTGATAGTTTAGGAGGTTTCTTGGGTCTCCATATAAATGTACGTGTCTTCCTTTCCTCTCTTGGGGTTGAGTGAGGATGGTGAGGTCATGTTTGGAGAGGTGTTGGGTTCCATTGACTATTTGTACGTTGGTCTTTCTCTGATAATGGGAAGATGAGAAAAGGATTGGCTAATATTGCAGGAGCGGATGCATTGCAGATTGGCAAGCTGGAAGGCTAGATGCTTATCTAAAGATGGTCGACTGATGTTGTTGAAATCGATGTTGGCTGCAATTGTCGTTTACATGTCTATATACAAGCTTCCTGTGGAATGCATAAATGTCATAAGGTTTGACAAGGCATTATTTGCGGATAACCTTTAGGCAGGAAAATCATGGGGATGGCACTAGTCGCATGGGATGCGACAACATGTTCGTTGGACCAAGGATGTGTTTGAATCCTTTGTTTATGGGAGATGAATAAAGCTTCGGCAAAGTATTTGGCGCATTTTGGGGCGACATGGAGGACCTTTGGTGGCAGTAGATGTCGGGCATCTAGAGGTTGTTTGAGGATCTGGAGGGAGGGAGAGCTAAGTTGAGGACGTCAACTAACTTTGGAGGGGGCTTTGTAGTGTTGCATTGGACATCGATTCGTACAACTGAAAATGGGGAGTGGAGATGGTTTTCGATTCTAGCTTGACAACTAGGTGGAGTAGGTTGCTTTATGCGATAGTTTTTCAAGATAATTTGCTTTCTTTGCAACCAGAGAGGCAATAGTTGCAAACTGCCGGTAACTGAGGACTAAGATTAAGAATTTGGACTCTGGGCCCTTCCATATGGACACTTGTATCATCAAGTTGTGGAGATTGGTCAATTGATGGTAGATCTAGACAAATCGAGACCATTAGAGCTGGCATGAGTGTTTCCCGGTTAATAAAGCGTGCAAGGCTCGCTCGCCCTGTTCAACATTAGGAGACGAGGAATGGTAAAAGATTGTAGGCTCGTTGGAGCAAGGTGTCACTGAGGGTGAAGAGTTAACGAGGCAATGGATTATGACATGAGCTTTTAGAGAACTTTTGGTCTATGGAGTTGTTGTCACCTGCCTTGTGTGTTGATTGAAGAGAAGGACCTCGATCATGTGTTCTTCCATTGCCCCAGTTTGCGTGAGGTTTGGAGGAGAATTTTGGTAGATTGGTTGAAGCTAGGAATGTCGAGCAGTTCTTGAAAAGTTTTGGGAAAATGTTTACCAGTCGAAAGCAAAGAGAGCTAATCCCACGACCATCATGTGACTATCAGGCTTACAGGAAACACTCTGGGAGAGGTGTTGAGAACATTTGGCACATGTGCACATGCTTGTAGTTTCGTGCGCCAAACTCTTGTAATAGTTCAGTATGTGGTCAATAAGATCTGTGTGGACACTTGCAAAGGTGAATGCCCTTTCATCTTTCAAAAAGGGCGTTTGGGCAATAGCACTTGTGTTCCTACCTTCTTTCACTATTAAGTTATTAACATACAGTGCCCCCCCCCAAATTAGTTTTATTCTTTATGAAATAACTCGATCATGAATTGTACAAACCACTATCTGGCTAAGAAAGATTTCTTACCATTATGTCCCTGTAATTTTTAGCACATACTCTATTCTTTTCTTCTGAATCCCCTCCTACTCTCGGAGCTACCCTCCTCTTGCTTGACCACCTTGACTTACATGTTATGCCTACCTCCTCATAGCTTCCTCGTTTACCTTAATGTTGCTAATGACCTCGACCTCTCAACAAAGGAGGATGGGAAGACAAAGGATAGGGGTGGGGGACAATTTGAGAGCTTGAGAATAATGGATTAGGAGCATAGGATGTTGCTTGAGAGGGGGAGGAGAGGCCGGGTGGGAGCTACGTTTTGGATGGAGATGATAGTGGAGGGAC
Organism: Ottelia alismoides; assembly: GCA_037367405.1. NCBI lineage: Eukaryota > Viridiplantae > Streptophyta > Magnoliopsida > Alismatales > Hydrocharitaceae > Ottelia > Ottelia alismoides. Next base: position 209,490 of record JAZKJV010010176.1, on the reverse strand, counting down.
CTTGGAGAGGAGGGAGCGGAGGAGGGCTGGACTGGCAGGAGGGGCTCAAGGATGAGATGGCAGAGGGTGGAGGAGTGGAGGGCAAATGGGCTGGACGAGGGCGAGAGACGATGGTGGAGGGGTTGCGGGGAGGGCGATGGGTCTTGGGGAAAGGGGAGGAGCTGCTGGCTCGGGCGACGGGTAGGGGGGAGAGGTGGTAGCTCCAAAGAGGAGGAGGAGGAAGATGAAGAAAACGAATAATTATACTTAATACGACTGCTTTTAACGTCTGTTTGGGAGGAGAACGAATGGAAACTAACCAAAGGAGTAAGCATGCCACTCTTTTAAGTGTTGAGAAAACAGAAATCAACATGCATACATAAATCCGATTTTCAACATGTTTCCAGAACAGATTGATGTATGTATGCACTATGCATCCATATTAACATTGATAAGAAAAATATCCGTTTTAACCACATATGCATATTAAAGTAAGGGGAAAATCCGGAAACAAACATCACGACAAACAATGTGACAAAGAAAAGTAGAAAGTTAGAAATCACAACCGAAGCGTCCTGTCGTAGGACTCCCCTTAGAGAGACAGCGCCCCCCACTTTGCCGGCGCACAGGGCCTTGACGTGCCGCTCGCAGGGTCCGACGGTCCACGCTCGTCGACGGTGCGCACCGTGTTTGAGCGTCCTCGAAAGTCACCTCCGTAGACGAAGCCCGAGATCGAGAGAGGAGAGGAGACGAGCCGAGCGTCCTCTAGAGAGGAGAGGCGTTGAGAATGAGGATAGGCTATGTTCGTAACCTACGCCCACAACTTTAAGAGATACTTAAAGACGTCCGGGCGGTTACACTTCATGAGAGGATAATGGGACATATCCCTTGGAATTCAAACGTGCGGTTACAAAACTGACCCGGTCTTCGCTACCCGGCGTGGCGCGGGCGCGCGCGCGCGTGCCTGCATGTGTTGTGGTCTAAAGTCCTTTCTAGTTTGTTTCCAGACTAGTCTCAGGACTTCCCATATAAAAACCAAGTACCAAATTTAACTCTCTACGATGTGGGACTAAACAGCACCCCATAGGGTTGAAACATTGAATTCCAGGAATTGAGATACATTAATACAACTTGATATTGGCCATCAAATTGCATCAAACTATCGCAATATAGTTAATTTCAACAACACCCCATGAATTCACTGTTGAAACAAAAAGAGTCAAGGATCTTGGGTTTTCACACTCTACTTTCAGTAAAGGTACCTTTCGGTTTGAACCTTTACCTGAGTTATCCGCTTTCACCATCACTGGAATAAAGTGAACTAAGTCTTGAACTTTAATCCTTTGATGTAATGATATCAAGTGGTAACAACATAGTGAAGTCTATGGTGACAATCTTCTGGTTTTGATGCTATTAATGGTCATGCACCCGACCTTGTTTCATGAGTATATTAAGGATAAACCCTCATCCTTTATCTGCAGCCCACAGAAATACTCATATAGGTAACATTCTCCAAGGATGCGCTGCTCACATTCGGCTTATAAAAGCTTGAATCCATTAAGAGCATAATGCTCAACCTTTTCCTGCAGTTTTCAGGCACTCGACTTTTCAGGGATAGGACTCACATGCAAAGTATTGCATATTGAGTGCCATTCCCTCGGACGTGTCAATTGGGCAAATACGTGCATAGTGACTAGGGTGGATATCTCGTATCTAGTTCCCCTTACAGCTTGCTTTCCCATTGAACCTATTTTGTGGGATCTCCACTCATTTAGGTTGGGTTGCTACTGCGGGTAAACTCTAAGTGGATTTCAACCCCATCCCAAGTCTGGATTTTTGGACTAAAGATCTATCAACTCCTTTTGTAAGTGGATCTGCCGTGTTATCTTTGGTACCAACAAATTTCACGGCAATTACTCCAGAAGACACCAAATCCCTAATAGACTTAAGTTTAACTTGGATATGTCTTCTAGTTTTCTGATTGTACTTTGAACTCTTTACCTTTGCAATAGTAGTCATGCTATCACAATGTAAAGAAATCGTCGGTATTGGCTTACCCACCATAAGCATCTCAGAGAGAAGCTCCCTAAGCCATTCAGCCTCTATACATGTTGTGTTCAAAGCACATAGCTCTGCCTCAAAGGTATACCGAGCCAAAATGGTCTGTTTCACAGACCTCCAGGAGACTGCACCGCCTCCAAGGGTAAATACATACCCAGTGACACCGTTACTCCCGGAGTCTTCTATTTGACCTATCCAACTTGCATCACTATATCCTTCTAAGACAGGAGGATATTTACCATAATGCAATCCAAGAAGTGCAGTACCCTTAAGGTACTTCAACACTCGATCCAAGGCCTCCCAATGAGTACCGTCAGGACAGCTCGTACACCTACTCAACTTTGTGACCGTGAATGAAATATCAGGTCGAGTACAGTTCGCAAGATACATCAAGCTTCCTATAATATGGGAATATTGTAGCTGTGCTACAGGTACTCCACTCTTGTTCTTGCAGAGGGGTTTAGATGAATCATAAAGAGTGCATACAGATTTACAGCTCTAATAGCCAAATTTTTCAAGAACTTTCTTAGTATAATGTGACTGAGACACAACTATCCCATTAGTAGATCTAATCAGTTTGAAACCCAAAATCACATTTGCAACTCCTAAGTCCTTCATCTCAAACTTACTGCTCAAGAACCTCTTGGTTTCTTCCAATATCCTTATGTTTGATCCAAATATCAAAATATCATCTACATATAGGCATAAGATAACAAACATATCACCTTTAATCGTAGAGTACACACATTTATCGGATTCATGAACAATAAAGCCGTAAGACTGGATAGTCTTATCAAACTTGTTATGCCACTGTTTCGGAGCTTGATTTAATCCATAAAGAGATTTTACAAGCTTGCAGACCTTTCTTTCATTACCAGATGCTACAAATCCCTCAGGTTGGTTCATATATATCTCCTCCTCAAGATCGTCATGTAAAAAGGCAGTCTTCACATCCATTTGATGAATTGTGAGATCATGTATGGATGCCAACGCAATAAGTATCTGAATCGTAGTCATTCTAATAACAGGATAATAGGTATCAAAATAATCAATACCCTCTTTCTGTTTAAAACCTTTGGCTACAAGTCTTCCCTTATATTTTTCTATGGATCCGTCCATGATGGACATGTGAGCCCTGGGCGAACCATTTTTACAATAAATGTTATTGTAATATATATTTGTTTATCAATAAAAGTTATTGGTGTTTCACTCCCTTTCTGAAATTAAATGAATGAATGCACTATAAGGTCCCTCTGTACAATTAGGGTTATGTACCATGGTCATCTTGATGATCATATAGCTGTTGATTCATTAAAAAAATCATAGAGACTGGTGTTTGGATGAATATCTAAGGAGTTAGATAGAGGACTCATCAAGCACCGTCAAATGATCGTTAAAAGATGATCTCCAGCCTGAGTAGGAGATGGCAATCCTTTCTCACATAGGCTGATATCTGACCGACCTCTTGATGTAGGTCCTCTGCATGGGAATAGTGATTCGGAGGTGTCAGATTAGTTAGGTCAGTGGGTTGACTTAACGAGATCGAGATAACCTAAGTCCTATGTTGAATGATGTCACAGCATAGGCACGCATCCTCTGACCGGAGACAGATGTGTTACTATATGTCTGAGTGTGTACATTTGGCAGATCGATAGGTTGATGGCCTGACCAAGGTCTATACACCGGCGAGCTGGTGTGCATATAAGGGCATATGAGAAATACGATCTCTCAAAGGGATCATACATGTTCACTTATGAACCGGAAGACATGAGCTCACTCATGAGGTATTGGGACCGATCAAATTCCATGCATGGTCGTCGTGCTTTGGAAGCATGACAAGAATTTGAAGGTATGATATATGCTTTGGAAAGCATATGATCAATACCAATTCCCAATGACCAAGATTGAGAAACTTAGTGATCAAACCCTGAAGAAGACAGTGTAAAATTCATCTTGATCTTCAGATTGACCATGGGTCTTCCAATATGCAGGATGTACAGGTATTGGGAATACCTGAGTGTGATGTGATCATAAACGATTGTATAACCATGACGCTTCCATTCCGAGGGAGTGATGAAACATGTCTGGATTTTAGTGACTCCTCTCATTAGAGAAGCAATCTGATCTTGGTCCAAATGTTGGACATTGGTCTGAATGAGATTCAGATACAATGAGAAGCTTAGATTTGCGGTCTTGATTTAATCAAGCATCTGTGGGAGGTCCGTGAGATCTGGATTTGAGATGAGATATCAACATCCAAGTCACTGTACGTGGAACAATACAATCGCCCTGTCCTTATCTCCAAGTATCTGCGGAGAAAGCACATTATTCTCGAAGGGGTTCAAGAATAATTCATTTGATGAACTACATACAAGCAAGAAGGACTTGATGATTAAATGAGATTTAATTGTCAAGCATGATATGAATGAGATTCATATTGTGAGAATAATTATCCAAGATAATTAAATGGGATTTAATTATTAAGGATTAGAGAATGTGGATAATACTATCTATGATATTTGTATTTTTTAAATATGATTTATGATATACATATCAAAGAGAGAGAATTTTATAAATAGCATTTGTTAATTATTAATGTGGATTGGATTCACGTTAATTAATTGGAAATGCTATTTACATATTAGTTTGGGTTGTGAATATGATTCACATATTTTCAATGGCATGGTTGAAATATTCACGAATTAATATGGAATTAATTTGCTGGGTAATTTTGTGATAATGGTTATTATAAAATTAATTAAGAATATAATGGATAAAATAAATTGGAGATAAAATCACCCTAAAATAGGGGTGGCGTCAACTATGGGTGGCGCCCCCTATTTTGGGGGGATTTATTTATATCCAAATTTCTTTTATCTTATTATCTCTTGATAAATTTATTTATGTTAAATTAAATTATGTTGATAATGTTGCAACATATATTTGATTTAAATATAAATTAATGTTATTGGTTTTTAACCAACAACAATCTTGTCCATTGATTAATACATAGACCAACTTGGTCGTTGGATCTGTGTGTTCCATGGATTGAGATACATTGGATCCTAAACTAATATAAAAAGAGGGCTAACCTAGACTTTCAAGGTACATGATCAAGAGTTGTAAAAGGTTACTACTCTCTCTCTCATTCTCGCCTACTCTCTCTCTCAATTCAAGGTGGTCGTCCATCTTGTGTATTGAGAAGGAGAGTCTCTCGCCTTCGCCTTCGACGACTCGAAGATCTCCTTCTTCTTTGGGCTTGCTTGCTCTAAAGGAAGACGACGGATTTCGTTGAATGAAATCAGGGGATTCGATTGCTTGGATCTTCATCGAGGATTGCGGGAGGACGCGTCTCATCATCGCGCCCGCAAGTGCATTCTTCGTGGATCGGACTTAAGACAGGAGGATTTCTTGTTTGGGATCTCACGATCAAGGTTTGAAAAAACGAAAGGCGGAACGAGGCGTTTTCCCTGGAAGCGAGGCGAGGCGTAGCCTCGAGGCGGTCGAGGCGTAAGCCTCAGTTTTGTATAGAAAAATAAATATAAAATATATAATACATATATTTATTGATGAAATAATATAATCTGACAAACATATAGTATATAACAATGTAATATATGATGATATTATGAAGATAAGAACATGAAAAAAAGGATATATCAATGACTCAATGCCATAAACCTTTCTAAATTTCTACCTAATCAAAAGAAAATCATTGGTTATAACTTATAACTATCACTAAAAAATTATCTAAAAGGGATTGGCTATAGTTGTCATTATAAATATCCAAGGTGTTGATATGAATCATATGATTTGAATCCTAACTATATGTTCTACTATACCCAGGTGAAGAACGGTTGTATGCATCCCCCCTGTTGCACCATACCCTACCAGAACGGGTATGAGGATTCGAATTCGTATACACATTTTTATATGTTTAAGGATGTAATAGTAAGCGTTCACTAAAATAATTTGGCATGTTAATGCTAAATATGAATATGAAATATGTCAAATTCAAGCATATGAATATGAAAGAGGTCAAATTTAAGCATACATTTTGCATAAATTAATAGTTAGATAAAATTAATAGTTAGATAAAATTAATAGTAAATATGAAGTAGTTTGCTGAAATAGTTACACATAATTAATAGTAAATGTGGAGTATGGGTACGAAAGAAACATCAGATTTAGGCATTTAACTTGTATAATCATTATCCTAAACAAGTATATATTTATAAGCTTCTCAAACCACCATGTAACTATCAAAATCATACAAGAAATCTTCAAAAAAAAATAAAAACGCCTCGAAAAACGCCTCGACCGCCTCGACGCGGAACGCCTCGAGGCTACGCCTCAGCCAGTCGAGGCGCACGCCTCACTGGACAAGGCCGAGGCGCACGCCTCGAGGCTAAAAAGGCCCGCCTCGCCTCGAGGCGTACGCCTCGACCGCCTCGAGGCGCGCCTTTTAATACCATGCTCACGATTACAATCACGCTCCAAGAGGTATTCCTTATACTTTGTGGTTTGATGAAACGATCCGAGAAATGTTCTCGTGATCATGTGGTTTCATCATTTGATTAAAAAATTTTAATTTCCGCCGCATCTAGCAACTAGTGCGACTAGTTGCCCCGATTGCATATGATGCGATCGACACGCTTCCGTGATGCGCTTAAGGATTCTCAATATCCTTCAAGTGGTATCAGAGCCTTAGGTCGAATAAGGTTTTGGATATGATCCATAGACCTAGGACAACTTGGATTTGAAAGGGTCGCGAAAGTTTTGTTGCATTTCAATTTTCGCACCTCTGTCTAATTGAAATTTTCAGTACTGTTTAAATTGTTTAAACACAAAATTTGCAAATAGATTTTGTTCTCCATTAAATAAGGAAACCATAGGATATGAGTTTATGTAATTTGGATTTCATTTGCTCAAGATATGGCCCTTTGAATATACATGTATTCACTGTTGCGGGAACAACAGATCTGAACGTGATTAATGAATTAATTACTATTTTGATATGCCTCGAAATGCATGAAATATCACTTGGGTTCTTTAATAAATCAAATTGGCAATCTTAGGAAACTGATTTTGCAATTTTTGGATTTAAATTGATCAAGAAAAGTTAATTTTAGTGATTGGGGGTCACTGCTGGAAATTGACATCTTTTGATCATGAACCTTGTGATAAGTCATTCAAATATGATGACGATATGAAATATTTAAAGAGATAATTGTTTAATTGAATGACATTTTCCTAACCATAATGATAAGATAGTTGATCTTGATCATTGGTTGATATGAATTCATCAACAGACATTGATTTCATGAAAAACCTTAGTTTATCCTACAATAGTTGTAGAACAACTTTAAATGAAAAACCCTCTTGCTTAAATAGGATTGGAGAATTGTTTAACAAATCTCCTTATAATATAATCAAAATTATTTTGATATATATTATATGGTATAATTTCGGTTGAAAAACCGATTAGCATCTCAAAGTACATGATGATCTATCTGGCATTATCCTTTCCTGAGGTGGATATGGTGCCTAGTCGGAGAGCATTGGGGTCGCGGGTTGCAACGTATGTGGTCTGTCCCACTCTCGTCGGTACTGGCCATGACAACGGGTAGGGACTCGATAATACCGGAGAAGTCAAAGTGTATTTTTCTCATTATTAAAATTCGAATAACACATACTTTGAGATTATACCTACTATTCAAGTAATAATCAAGTTTGTTGATTTATAATTGGATTGATGATTAATTTAATGTGATTAAATTAATTATATCCAATAAACACTCTATTATGAATAGATGTATATTTTCCTTGGAAGAATTAATTATGTGAATGTGATTCACGATAATTAATTATTACAATTTCAATATGAGGTGGAGGATCACATAAGTGACATCCATGGTCTCCCGTCAAGGCAAAGGATTCCGTCGCCAGATGTTGTATATAGGAGACGCCTGTCCGAAGTGACAGATCCTATATATGATTTATTTGGATCGGGTTTTTTGCTTCTCGAAAGAGTAAGGCCATATACATAGTGGTCCCAATATCGGGTCCTCATATTATTGGGGCGATATTGGATTGCGTATAGCGAGTATTAAGCCTGTTGACGGTTTGTTCAATAAACAACGGGTCAACATCATCTTAGGGGTGGTGGGCCCGGGTGTTAAAGAGCAAATTGGGAAATTCAAGTTGGACTTGCAAGATGGAATGTGTTCCCGCTTCTCTTTATTCAAGTCACAGGTTCTCATATTATTGGGATGTGATAAGGATAGAGAGGAGATCCCAGATCTTGCTTGAGATATAGCGGTAAGTGTATCTTTTACTTTGAAAGAAAATAAGGGAATAATCTTTCAAAGTTGACATAGCAAGACAAATTTGATTAAAATGCCTTAATAATAATATATATATATATAATGAATATATATATATATTCTAATACAGTGCATTCTTAATTTTAGAAAATGAAGTCCATGAACTCACTTAGCAGGCTCCTAGAGGTCAACCAGTTGACCGGGCCAAATTATTCGGATTGGATCCGAAATTTGGATCTTGTCCTATCCGCGGAGCGCGTCTCGTATGTGCTGACCAAGGACAAGATAGCAAATCCTAAGACTGAAGAAGATAAATCATATAACGAGAAATATGATGAAGACAATAGTCTGATAAGGTGTTATATCCTTAGGTCATTCTCCAATGTGCTTCAGAAGCAACATGTGGAAATGAACCATTGCAAAGAGATTATGCTGAATTTGAAGGAAATATTCGGTGACATAAACCGCACACAGCTTTACAATGTGATGAAAGAACTTATTCGCTGCACGATGCAGGAACAGACCTCTGTCAGATAACACGTACTCAAAGTGTTTGGGTACCTCTCTAAATTTGAAACCCTGGGAACCTACTTGGATTCTGACATGCAGGCTGATTTTATTCTCTCGTCGCTGCTTAAGTCTTTCAACAACTTTGTCGTGTCTTATCATATGAGCAAAGGTGATTTCACTAACGCTGGGCTGTTAGCTGCATTGAAGTCTGCAGAAGACGTTATGAAGAAGGACGGCCCCTCTGCTAGTGCAATGGTTGCGCAAGTAAGAGGAAAGTGCGGGCGGAAGCAAGGTTTTCGGAAGGGCCAGGCCCAGAAGAGAAAGAAGAAGAATCAAGGAGTTGGTTCATCTTCTAGTGCTTCCACACTGATGACATCGAAAAAGTCCGATGTCTGTCACTAATGCAAGAAGCCGGGGCACTGGCGGCGTAACTGTCCAAATTACCTGAAGTCTGCTGACAAAGGTAAAGCTCCAGCAGGTATGAAATCTACTTTCATCATTGAAACTAGCTTTCTTGTTGGACGAGAAGGAAGTTGGGTTATAAATTCTGGTGCTTATGTTCATGTATGCAGTTCGTTGCATTTGTTTCAGGAAACTAGGAATTTATAGCAAGGGGAGATAGTCATCCAGATGGGATCTGATGCAAGTGTTGCAGTAGTCGCCATTGGGACGTGCAGACTATCATTATCTAGTGGTCGAGTCCTAGTACTTAAAGAGTGTCTTTATGTACCTGAAGTCAGGAGGAATTTGATATCTGTATCTAAGCTTGTTAGACATGTATTCCTTCTTGTTCTGTAATAAGTTAGTCATTAATCAATATGATAAATTTATTACAGAAGGTGTCCTGACTTCTGGTGGACTCTATGAATTGTGCATTGATGAATGTGTCATAAATGTCACTACCACTGATAATAAAAACCCTAAAAGATCCAGGAAGAAGGGAAATCATTCGAATATGATTTGGCATCAAAGGCTTTGACATTTATCTGTTGATAGAATCAATAGATTGATAAAGGATGGACCTTTAGATTTTCTAAAGGTTCAATCTTTACCTACCTGTGAACATTGCATTTGAGGTAAAATGACCAGCCGACCAGGATGCTTTTCCGTAACAAGGTTACGAGATGCGAAGGTATTCTTGACCTAATACATACTGATGTATGTGGTCCCTTCAGTATCGCGACTAGAAATGGATATCGATATTATTTGACGTTTATTGATGACCATTCACGGTACAGGTTTATTTTCTACTAGGTCATAAATTCGAAACCTTTGAAAAGTTCAAAGAGCTTAAGGCTTTGGTTGAGAACCAAACTGATAGGAAGATCAAACGGATCCGATCTGACCGATGTGGTGAGTACCTCTCAAATGAATTCAAGGAATATCTTAAAGAGAATGGAATTGTCTCCAATCTCACTCCCCCTGGAACTCCCCAACTTAATGGTATTGCTGAAAGACACAACAGGACTATCATGGACATGGTCCGTTCAATGATGAGCAAAGCATGTTTACCTCTTAGTTTCTGGGGATATGCAGTAGAGACTGCAATTTATATCCTGAACAAGATTCCTAACAAGTCAGTTTCCAGGACTCCTCACGAGCTCTGGTATGGAACCAAACCTAGTGTTAATCACTTGAGGGTTTGGGGATGCTTGGTCCATGCGAAGAACGTGGACGCAAGTAAGCTAGAATCTCGCACTCATGAGTGCTACTTCATTGGGTACGTTAAAGATGGTATTGGATACCAGCTTTATGACCTTGAGACCCAAAAGGTTAGGGATGTGAAATTTCTGGATGATGATTTCCTCAAAGGTCAAGAAAGGAATGAAGTAGAGGAACTCGTTGAATCCCCTAAGGATTCTGAGATTCCTGAACCAGAAACTGAAGAGATAAATAAAGATGAAACACCCATACCTCTTCGAAGGAGTTCGAGGGTGGTTGCACTACCTGAAAGGTATGGATTCCATGTGTCAAGTGAAACTGACAATGATCCTTCTTCATTTGATGAAGCACTAGCGGATCATGACATGGATAGATGGATGCTAGCAATGAAGTCAGAAATTGACTCTATGCATAAGAATGGTGTATGTACCCTAGAGGATCCACCTAAAGGGGTAAAACCCATTGGGTGTAAATGGATCTTCAAGAGGAAGAGGGAACCTGATGAGAAAGTAGAGACTTTCAAGGCACGGCTCGTAGCCAAGGGCTACACACAGAGAGAAGGCATCGACTACGATGAGACGTTCTCTCCTGTGGCCATGCTTAAGTCCATCAGGACACTGCTAGCTATAGCTGCATCTCTTGACTACGACATCTGGCTGATGGACGTCAAGACAGCTTTCCTCAATGGATACCTCGAGGAGGATATCTATATGGAACAGCCCCAGGGCTTCATAGTTGAGGATGGTAAAGTATGCAAGCTAAAGAAATCCATCTATGGGCTCAAACAAGCTTCTCGTAGCTGGAACATCAGATTTGACGAAACCATAAAGAGTTATGATTTTGTGCAGAATCCTGATGAACCTTGTGTGTACAAGAAGCTTAGTGGGAGCGCCATTGTGTTCATCATGCTTTACGTAGATGTATCCTTATCATTGGGAATGATACAGGAATGATGACCAGTGTAAAGATTTGGCTTTCCCATACCTTCGAGATGAAAGATCTTGGAGAAGCCTCTTACATAAGCCTCTTACATCTTAGGCCTGAAGTTGTTCAGAAATCGAGAAAAGAGAATATTGGGATTATCACAACATGGATACGTCAGGAAAATTCTTGAACGATTCCATATGGATAGTTCCAAGAAAGGATTCCTCCCCTTAGGACATGGTATCCATTTGTCTAAAGGGATGGCTCCTCAAAGAGTTGAGGAAAGGAAGGCCATGACCGGATGCCCCTATGCATCAGCTGTAGGAAGCTTGATGTATGCCATGATGTGTACTAGGCCAGACATCTACCATGCAGTGGGAGTGGTAAGTCGTTACCAATCCTGCTATGGAGAGAAACACTGGAATGCAGTAAAGAACATATTTAAATATCTAAGACGGACGCAAGATTACATCTTGATCTATGGGGATGGTGATCTCCAAGTCTTGGGATATACAGATTCAGACTTCCAGTCGGATATTGATGATCGAAAGTTGACATCAGGGTTTGTATTCCTGTTGAACGGTGGTGCTGTGAGTTGAAGAAGCAAAAAGCAGGACACTGCGGCGGATTCTACAACAGAAGCTGAATACATTGCCGCATTGGATGCTGCAAAGGAGGCGGTGTGGTTGCGCAAGTTCATCTTGGAGCTTGGCGTAGTTTCCTTTGATACTCCCATCCCGTTACTCTGCGATAACACAGGAGCCATTGCCCAGGCAAAGGAACCCAGATGCCATCAAAAGAGCAAGCACGTGGAAAGGAAATACCACATTATTCGGGAGATTCAAAAGCGTGGTGCTATCATCATCACCAAGGTGGCCTCCGCCGACAACACTTCTGATCATCTTACCAAACCTCTGACACAGAAGGTTTTTGACTAGCATGTAATGAGTACGGGTTTACGGATTGTACTTGAATGGTTCTGAGGGCTAATGGGAGATTGTTGGACATGTGAGCCATGAGTGAACCATTTTTACAATAAATGTTATTGTAATATATATTTGTTTATCAATAAAAGTTATTGATATTTCACTCCCTTCCTGAAATTAAATGAATGAATGCACTAGAAGGTCCCTCTGTACAATTAGGGTTATGTACCATGGTCATCTTGATGATGATATAGCTGTTGATTCATTAAATGAATCATAGAGGCTGGTGTTTGGATGAATATCTAAGGAGTTAGATAGAGGACTCATCAAGCACCATCAAATGATCGTTAAGATAAGAGATGATCTCCAGCCTGAGTAGGAGATGGCAATCCTTTCTCACATAGGCTGATATCTGACCGACCTCTTGATGCAGGTCCTCTGCGTAGGAATAGTAATTCGGAGATGTCAGATTAGTTAGGTCAATGGGTTGACTTAACGAGATCGAGATAACCTAAGTCCTATGTTGAATGTTGTCACAGCATAGGCACGCATCCTCTGACCGGAGACTGATGTGTTACTATATGTCTGAGTGTGTACATTTGGCAGACCGATAAGTTGATGGCCTAACCAAGGTCTATACACCGGCGAGCTTGTGTGCATATAAGGGCATATGAGCAATTCAATCTCTCAAAGGGATCATACAGGTTCGCTTATGAACCGGAAGACATGAGCTCACTCATGAGGTATTGGGACCGATCAAATTCCATGCATGGTCGTCGTGCTTTGGAAGCATGACAAGAATTTGAAGGTATGATATATGCTTTGGAAAGCATATGATCGATACCAACTCCCAATGACCAAGATTGAGAAACTTAGTGATCAAACCCTGAAGAAGACAGTGTAAAATTGATCTTGATCTTCAGGTTGACCATGGATGTTCCAGTATGCAGGAAGTACAGGTATTGGGAATACCTGAGGATGATGTGATCATAAACGATTGTATAACCATGACGCTTCCATTCCGAGGGAGTGATGAAACAGATCTGGATTTTAGTGACTCCTTTCAGTAGAAAAGCAATCTGATCTTGGTCCAAATGTTGGACATTGGTCTGAATGAGATTCAGATACAATGAGAAGATTACATTTGCGGTCTTGATTTAATCAAGCATCTGTGGGAGGTCCGTGAGATCTGGATTTGAGATGAGATTTCAACATCCAAGTCACTATACGTAGAACAATACAATCGCCCTGTCCTTATTTCCAAGTATCTGCGGAGAAAGCACATTATTCTTGAAGGGGTTCAAGAATAATTCATTTGATGAACTACATATCCAAGCAAGGACTTGATAATTAAATGAGATTTAATTGTCAAGCATGATGTGAATGAGATTCATATTGTGAGAATAATTATCCAAGATAATTAAATGAGATTTAATTATTAAGGACTAGAGAATGTGGATAATACTATCCATGATATTTGTATATTATAAATATGATTTATGATATACATATCAAAGAGAGAATTTTATAAATAGCATTTGTTAATTATTAATGTGGATTGGATTCACATTAATTAATTAATTGGAAATGCAACTTACATATTAGTTTGGGTTGTGAATATGATTCACATATTTTCAATTGCATGGTTGAAATATTCACGAATTAATTTAGAATTAATTTGCTGGGTAATTTTGTGATAATGGTTATTACAAAATTAATTAAGAATATAATGGATAAAATAAATGGGAGATAAAATCACTCCAAAATAGGGGTGGCGTCAACTATGGGTGACGCCCCCTATTTTGGGGGGATTTATTTATCTCCAAATTTCTTTTATCTTATTATCTCTTGATAAATTAATTTATGTTCAATTAAATTATGTTGATAATGTTGCAACATATATTTGATTTAAATATAAATTAATGTTGTTGGTTTTTAACCAACAACAATCTTGGCCACTGATTAATACATAGACCAACTTGGTCGTTTGATCTATGTGTACCATGGATTGAGATCCATTGGATCCTAAACTAATATAAAAGGTGGGCTAACCTAGCCTTTCAAGGTACATGATTAAGAGTTGTAAAAGGTTAGTACTCTCTCTCTCTCATTCTCGCCTACTCTCTCTCTCTCTCAATTCAAGGTGGCCGTCCATCTTGTGTATTGCGATAAATTAAGGCCAAACACCTAATATATCTTGCCTGTACCTATAGCCGCGTTTGGACTTAGTCAAATTTTTAAACAGTCGTTTCATCATCTTCGAGCCTACGTGCTGCGAGCCCACCCCATCAAGCGCTACTCCTGAACTCGATGTGTCGAGAAAAGGAGGGGTGAGTCTAGATCAGACTTTTGTGGATTGAGGATCGGTGACCGACTTGTGGTTCTTCACGTTAATAGCAATTTCTGAAACTTAGGGCGATTTTATCGGCTTTGTATTTGCATATAGATTAGGTTTCAATTCTGCTGAGCATCCCTGCATGTAGGGTGCTGGAGGCAATGTGAGCATTTACGCTTTAGCATACATCATCGTTTTGTCGCTTGCATTGCTTTTCCGACTCTCTACCTCTGATTTTGCCAACCTAGGTACTAAGTAAAATTGACTCCTCGATAGGTTCGTGCATTTCTCACTAAAAAAACCAAAAAAAGCGATAACCAATAAAATTGAGACTGTTAATATTACTTGACCCTAAAAACCATCAAAAGGAAAAATCTTATCTTGGGGCGAGTAATCCCCTCAATGTCTTCGCTTTTACTTGCTCGCGCACACGCTAAGGATTAGTGCCCAAATCCCATTGAGCCCCTAAGTGTTTGTGCAACTTCTTGACTTCTCACCTAACTCTAAAACAGATAAGATAAAAAGACCGAATTTTCGGTCTCTACCGAGTTGAATAGGTGAATTGAGGGTTTGTCTCGTGTGAGTTTGCTTGTGATTGTTTGTGTGCATTCTAGATCATCTCTGCGCATTTGCGCCTTCCTTCTCACTTCTCTTGACTTGACCTTCGTGTTCTTCCGATCATTTTCTCTTGTTCCGAGATGGATCCCTGGAGTGATTTTTATCCGGATTTTGCGGATTCCTCGCACCCTCCAGACGGTCCACCTCCCTTTTATCAGGAGGATCCTCCTATTTTTTCTGATTTTTGTACATATCCGCCTCAGCCGCAGTATCAGACCTCGGATTTCTACCCACCTCCACCTCCACATGCATACTATCCACCTCCACCTTCACATCCACCCGAGTCTGACCTGTTGGAGTCACCTCTCACGGTCTCCATGAGTATAGTCATGAACCAAATGATAGAGCACATTGACTTGATGAGAGAGAATCTTGCCACTTTGCGAGAATATCGGACTAGTGCTCTTTTCGTCGAGGATACAGATTTCCTTATGGGTGATCATGGGAGCTTGCAATCGTCAAAAATACAAAAAAACGAGAAAAACATAAAAACACAAAAAGATTTTGGGAGTCACACGATCGAGCCACGTTGTGAGGAGAAGGGCCAATTGCCCAATCATTTGACCACACATCCACTCACTTCTTGTCCCATCTCCAACCCCGAGGGTGCCTATGTACAGACTGCTCTGGGCACTCCTCATGTACATGCTGAGTCCGACTTCCTCCCTTGTATGGAGGAGGTCCAAAAATTCAAAAAAAATGATAAATGAACCCGAAGTGGTGGCTACTATTCATGAGATCATCTGTGCCCCACTTCAACAGGACATGACCCATTTATCTGCTCCTCTTCCCAAGAAGAGAAAGCGGAGGAGCAGATCTGAGCGTCACATTCTGACCATGGCCACTGCCCACGCCATCACACACCGTCCCATTCCCAGAAAGAAGAAAGCAGCTACTCCTTTCATCACTTGCACCATACATGTGATCACACTCTTCTAGACGGCGGTGCGTCTATTAGCATATTACCCTTCTCGCTGGTACAGTCTCTTCACTTAGGGTCTCTCAAGAAAACCAGGATGATCGTTCAGTTTGCTGATGGATCTATTAAGAGGTCGAAGGGTATCCTTGAAAACGCCGTCATTTCTATTCAGGGCACGAGCTACCATCTTGATTTTGTTGTGTTGCCCATGGAGACCTCCACAGGGGAGCCATCTCCAATCATCCTGGGACGACCATTCCTCGCCTCTGCGAGGGTCGTTATTGACTACGTATCAGGAGAGATTCGCTTCCGTCCTGTTGACGAGAGCGAAATGTTGATCACCACACCCACTGTTGACCAGAGACCAGCATCTGATACACACTCACCGATCTTAGCTGACTCCAAGGCTTGTGATCGATCTGATGATATTAGAGATGTTTCCTCACCGACCGTTGATGAGACTCGACGAATCCCCCGAAAGGGGAGAAAATCAGAAAGCATGGACCTTGCAGATCCTCCTCCTGGTGTGTGGCGATGTGTTGATGAAATCCAAAGTATTCATGTGATTGAGCCTTTTGAGCGGAGGGAAGATACCACGACCAGACAAAACGGGCATGATTTGACTACTTCCACTGATAAGTCCGTTCCCGGTCACTCACAAGTAAAGATGATTGAGGACGCTTATGATGTTGCCCATTATTTTGAGAGACCTCACAAGGAAACAAATGACCCAGGTGAGATTCTTGAGGACGATCTGAGTTCGTATACTTCCACTGATGATTTCGTTCCTTTTGATTTTGACCTGGATGAGACCTCGCAGGACGACTTCGATTACACTTCTTTCGAGGATGATGAGTTTGTCCCATTTCACTTTGACATTGGCGAGACTTCCAAGGCCAGACCTGACCACATTTCTTCTACTCGCACGTCTGCGCCTTCACATCATAGGATCACCAAGGACGAACCTAGACATACTACTTCCACTGATCAGTTCGTGCCTTTCCGATTTGATTCCACTGAGGGACTTCACTCTGTCGACCCTGATCGGCTTCCGTCCACTGTGGACCCCGATGTCGACCTGCACCACACTAGATTTATCCCTCAGCGGTCTCGCAAGAAGGTCAGCTTTCTACCTTCTTGATCATGTGTACATCCATCCTTGTTGTATATTCATTTGTTTATCTTTGTTCTCTCACCCGTATTGCTCGTCCACCCATAATCGTGTTTGCCTTGCTTAGGACGCACTTTGTCCTAAGTATAGGGGGGTGGACGAGCCGAGTGCTCATCGTTCCGTTTCATCACTCCTGTTGTTGCCTATACTTAATGCTTCTTTTACCCTAAGTATATGGGGAGTGATGCGTACATCCTTCGATCTCTTCTCTCATCTGTTGATATCTTCCCTTCTTTTCTTCTTTTCTTCTTTTCCTCTTCTATTTTCTTCATCAACCGAAAAGGTGTCGCCCCTTGTAGATAGTTTTCCATACTTAGGACGTACTTTGTCCTAAGTATAAGGGGATATGCACCCCGAGTTGTTCTATTCTTTTCGATCCTCTCCATTATCTCCTCTTCTTGTCTATACTTAGGGGTATCTTACCCTAAGTATAGGGGGAGACAATCTGAGTACGATCTGTTCATTCCCACCCTTGACCCTCCCTGCGTTGTGTACAGTCTGCTATACTTGGGATTATTTGATCCAAAGTGTAGGGGGGACGGTCAACTTCTCATTCTTTCATTCATTTCGTTATCTATTCTTTAGACTTGTCTATACTTAGTACGAGTTATGTCTTCTCTTTTCTCTCCGATCTATGAGGAAAGAGCTCAAGCTAAGTATAGGGGGGTCGTATATACTATGTATATACTTTAGCCATAACTCGTACTTTTGTATTTTCTTAATAAAATGGCTAATCATTCTTTAAAATCCATTAAAATCCTTAATAAAAAAGATGTTGATTATTCCTCAAATTCTTTTTGTATTTACTGATTAATAAACCAGGTGAAAATGTTTTTTGCAAAATGTTTGAAAAATAGTTTTGAGAAATATCTTTTGAAAACTATTTTGAAAACGTTTTGTTACATGTTTTCAACCTTTGTAAAAATATTTTGATTGTAAAATTATTTTCTTTGTGTGAAATGAAATGTTTGAAAAACGATTTGCAAATGGTTTGAAAAATGGTTGCAAAAATATTTGAAAAATCTATACATACTGTTTGAAAAACCTTTGCAAAATGATTTTCAAATGTGTGTACATGTTTGTAAAAACTGGTTGTAAAAATTATTTTGGACTATAGTTTTCAAAAAAATTATTTGAAAAACCTGTGTCAAATAAGTTTGAGGAATACATACATCTCACCAAAAATCCACGATATATCTATGTATATAAAATCGACCACTTACCCTTGTAAATTCCTAAATCCACTTCTTGTATAAGAAGCATCCCCGTGTAAATATTTGTACCTAGTTTTTAGCCAAAACCTTTATATTTTCAAAAATCCCAAAAACATTTGAAAAATTAAAATCCAAAAACATTTGAAAAATCTTTTTGAAAAATACAGAAAAAATGCATATGCATCATCATCATCTTTTCGAAAATCCATAAGAAGTTCAAAATCTTTGAAAATTGCATCACAAAAATATTTTCTGCATAGCATTGCATAGCATGAGCATTTTTCGGATTAAGTTTGATGGTTGAACAAGTCTAAGTAAAATCCGGAGATTGGAACTTGATTTCATAACTTTCATGCTGCTAGCAAATTGTCACCTAGGGTCGTCAAGTGCATCTTTCTTAGGTACTCTCATACTCGGAGCCAGAAAGGCTACATGTACTATGATCCTGTTGGGCGTCAATACTATATTTCTGCAGATGTCACTTTCTTCGAGCAGACTAGCTTCTTTATACTGACAGTGCGTGATATCCTTTAGGATCTTCCACCTCCACCAATCATCTATGCAAGAAAGCATACCACTACACACCCTTTTATTCCTTTGCTTGTTCATTTTTGCAGGATGATATGCTCTCTTCAAGTGTTCCCACCACTGCTGCCTCGAATGTCCCTGAGGAGCTTCCAATAGCTCTTCGCAAGAAAAAGAGACAATATACTTAGCACTCTCTGCTGCATTTTACTTCTACCGATGGTTTATCTAACTATGATAAGAGGTTTGAAGATGCCCTAAATGCCATTTCTGTCCTCAGAGATCATTATAGTGCAAGGCAATACCAAAGTTGGTGACATGCCATTGATGAGGAGATGGACGCCCTTACCTCTCAAGGCACATGGGAACTTGTGTCGTACCCCTCGGATGTTCGACTTCTGGCTTGCAGATAGGTCTTCATGACCAAGCAACCGACTGATGGGTCCATTGACAGACTGAAGCCAGATTAGTTGTAAAAGGCTTCACACAAACATATGGGGTTGATTACTTTAAGACCTCTCCAGTTGCTAGAGTGGGGTCCATACACACCATTCTTTCTATTGTTGCTAATGAAGTCTGGCCCATTTTTCAACTTGACGTGAAAAACGTCTTTCTCTATGGTGATCTCGAGGTGGAGGTTTATAGTCGTTGGTTATGTACTCGAGGAGGAGCATGTATGCCGATTATGTAAGGTCATCTATGGCCTAAAGCAGAGTCCTAGGGCATGGTTTGACAGACTTACTACTGAGATCAATACTCTCGGATTTCAGAAGACGACATCTGACTACTCTGCCTTTTCCTGATAATGGTCTACTGGCATTGCCATTCTTGTTGTCTATGTTGATGACATGGTTGTCACTGGAGACGATGAAGCTGGGATTTCAAGAGGAAGTGTTGAATTTACACTCTAACTGATGCTAAAATATTTAGATGTAAGCCATCTGGCATCCTTGCAAAAGTTAAAAACATTCGACATCTATTTATCCTGCGTTTGAGGATACCACACAGTATAGAAGCTTAATGGGTAAACTTCTCTATCTCATTGTTCCTAGGACAAATATATCATACGTTGTGAGCAGAGCCAACCAGCACATGGAAAGCCATCTTTACAATCATTGGCAAGATGTTATTCTCGATACTTGAAGGAATATCCTAGACGTAGACTCTTCTATGGGGTCAATGGTCTTCACATGTACAGATGTTGACTATACCAGTTCGCTTGAGGACCGTCAATCCACTACATGTTACATCATGCTCGTTGAGGGCAATATGGTTACTTGGCGAAGCAAGAAGCACACAGTATTCTCCAGATCGAGAAGGAAAAATACATGGCAATGCCCCAAGCCACCTGTGAGATCATACGGCTTGTCTCCTTTCTATAGGAACTTAGACTTTCAGTTGCTACTCTCATACTTTTATGTTGTAATAACAAGGCTGCTACTACATCGCCACCAATCATATTTTCCATGAGTGGACCAAACACTTGAGGTTGATTGTCACTTATTTCGTTATGTTTTATAATGAAAGATCACCACTTTGCACATCTCCACTAATTTCAATTGCAGACATCTTCATGAAGGCACTAACCTAAAAAATGCCTCTTATATTTGATTTCCAAGTTGGGCATGATCGATTAATATGCTCTAACTTGAGGGGGAGTGTTACAGTAATTGCTTTTTCTATATTGAATCTTATAACCCTTCGAGGTCATATATGTACTTTTTCCCTTTTTTTGTTCTCTAGGATTTCTCTCTATAAGAGACCCTAGATGCATGGAATAAATATCATATAGCATCCTAATAGGCAAATTGCTTTACTTAATTGTTAGTAGGCCAAATATATCGTATGATGTGAGCAGAAACAACCCGTACATGGAGAGATGTCACCACAGCCATTGACGGGGTGTTCTCTTGATTCTTTCCTTTTCGATAGGGCTAACGACCACACTAACATTAACATATGCATATGTGATTATGCTAGTTCTCCTGACATGGATCTGCAAAATTAACATTGAAAATGAACAAATTATGCGAGATAGCTATTTATAGATAATCCCCAGTTACCAAAAAGGATCAACCTATAACCATGCCGCCACAAGGGTTTGTGATCATTTTTCTACATTTTAGTAAAACCTTGTAAGGAGCTTTAAATTTCTAAATTAAGCTTAAAGTTGCATGAAGCCAAGCAACAAAGGTCCAGTGCAACATTTCATATGTTAAAAGTCTAGCCCTGTCCTAATAAGAGTCAAATCCGTCTTTTTAAGTTGAACGTGGGTTAAGATTCAAGGCAAAGCTTAACAAATGGATTAAGATTCATGGCACTGGCATAATTGACATTACATGCTCCAACTTGATGGTGAACTGTTATTTGTTACTTTTTGTTTCATTAATTTTTCATGTTTTCTTATTTTATTTAGATGCTTCTGGTAATTTACCCAACAGTCTTCTCCTATAAAACCTGAATTAGGATTTCATCTTGACAATGAAAAGCTACCATCAGTGAAGAATGGGTGTCTCAAGCACACTACTAACATGCTACTTGATGAGTTTTATATGCTTCTCTCAGATAGTACATCTGGTAAAACACATACTTGCATACTTTGGTATTTATGAATGTACAATAAAGCATACGACTCACTTACAACTTCAAGCATTTTGAGTTTTTGCAGTTGCATTGCTTTTGTTTCTTTGGAGTACCGTTATTCACGTCAAAAGCTGGTCGTGGTCTTGCTTTGGGAGATTCTATCCTGTGAACCAAACAGGTAAGTTTTAACATTATATAAAACAAGTCATTATGCAGAAATGCATTTCTTGGAAGATGTGCTCCAAAGATGAATAACAGAACTATTATGCACAGAGAGGAAAAGTTTAGTATAGTGCAGTTCTCAGAAAAGATGCATGTGAATCTAATTAGAACGGATTTTGGCATAATCAGTCTCCAATCTTATATTAATAGTTTGGAGTTCCTTCCAATCCAATCCATTACATAGTCTAATCTATTTTCTATCTAATCCAGCAGATTATGGATTGTTGGGATTGGATTGGATCTTTGTCCCAAATGTTCTCATCTTTTTTTATGATTGCTCTCTCAAGTATTTTTTAATGACAATCTAGTTTCCTCATTTTCTACTAATGACCATCACATTCAAATATGACATGTATATATACGTATTCAATTATTAAAATTAAAAGAACTTTATCAACATGGAAAATAAGTTCATCATATCAACATGCACTAGCCAGTACATCTTTCAAGATATACCTAAATGCACTAGATGTTATGGCAGAGTATAAGAAGAGATGGGAAGCTCAAAAAGAGCATCGCTGCAAGATGTATCTACGCTGTTGCTGCACAATGCATGGGGAGGTTTGTCACCACTACAATGTCAAAGATGAAAGGTATCAAGACCACCACAATACCAGGCTCATGGAATGATTCAACGGGGTTGTGCATACACTTTTCATGTCTCATTTAAATATCCTGTTGCTTGTACCAACCAAGTCTCTATCAAGGTCAACATTTGATCGTTATTTTCCCAAAGTAAGCACAATAGACAGATATTCTCCCTCTTGTTGATAGTTAATTTTATTCCTATGATTTCCTTTTATTTTTATTTTCTCTTTGGTCACTTTGTAACGGTTGCCTCTTTGCGATAGCATGGAATCTTGGGATAAACTAACATTTGTAGTTCACTTTCCTTCCGGTCCATTAACGGGTTCCAAGCCAGAAAAGAAGTGCAGCCAACAAATTTGAGCAACCCCCGAATTAGATGCATTTCTTCCCTCTTCAGAAATTCGAATTATTGTGTTTCTTACATCTTCGTGAATTACTTCACTCCCAACTCGATCTAAATCACTATCACCGGTTCCAAGATCAACCCCTAGTGAAATAAACCTTAATTTAACACCCGAGATATTAAAACCCAATAACAGCCTCTCAGTAGTCACACTGTATTGTTTGCCTCTCCAACTATTCTCGAGTTCGCAGACCCTTCTCCTACACTACATCTATTTTTTAAACTAAAACGGAAATTCAAAAAACAGCGCAATCAACTGAGCTCAATTTCACGCGAACACATCTTAGTAAAAAAAACACTGCGTTAAAATTCGCCATCTATTCGACTCAAATAATCAGATTTCGTCGGTGTAATCATAATAATAAGAGAGACGACTGCTGCGAAGCCCGCTCACAGTGCGATCTGGATGGAGTGCTGCGAAAGCGACGGCGGCTCCGCCATCTGCTGCCTCTCTGGTCCAGAGACGCCGAGGAGGGCCGCGAAATCGAGCTGCCTCGCGAGCTTCTTCCGCGGCAGATCCGGCGCCATCGTCCGCAATCCCTGCTCCATTCCGGCGCCCAATTCGCGGGGAAATCACTCGATTCCGGCCGATCCGCGGGCGTTTAAGATCAATCGATCTATCGCGCGGGAGTGTAGTCTCGCGGGGCGGTGAGATGGATCTCGACGCGATTGCGGGGGAGGAGGAAATGGAGAACGGAAAGAGAGCATTCGAATTCTGTCGGGCGTTTTTTCTCGCTTTGGCATCCGCTTTCTGAGAGAGATTTGAAATTGAAATATTTATATATGTACTTGGACGATGTGGAGGGGGGTCGCGGGGATCGGAGGGTGCACATTTGGAGGGAAAGGGAGATGAGGCGGTTCCGTCCGTCGGATCGGGGGGAACGTTTGATTCTTCTTCTTCTTTTGCTGGACACATTGTTCTGGCTTGAGTTGGGGGAGAATTGCATAGCCCCCGTACTCCAAAGCTATGTGCTGGATTGGGTAACTTCACGTGAAATATTAGTTGGTTGAATGACTATGAATGTTGATAGAGGGTTAGAATAAAGAATTTAATGTGATGTCACGTTGATTTGTGATGAAATTCCTACTCTGGTTTGTTGTAGGGGTGAGCTTTGTTTGAGACAAACCAAATAACCCAATCGAATCGTTTGATATGTGTCAAATGATTTGGTTATTTGGGTTTTCAGGTCCGGTTAGACCCAAACCGTTTTATTTATACAGGTACTGGATTGGTTGATGGTTTCGATAGTGTCCACCTGACCCACTCAATCAACCCGAACAATCAAATAGGCGATCCGTGGTTTAGACCCACCTGACACGACCAAAAAATCATAAGAATATTTTTACACACACACGCACACACACACACACACACACACACACACACACACACACACATATATATATACACACGCATGTATATGTGCACAATATTTACACCATTATATAAGATATTCAATTCTATTTATTCACTTATTAATAAATGATAATAGTTGGAAATAGAATAACCTAAAAAGTTTGATAGCATACGCGAATTAAGTGCATGTTGCCATGTTGGAAAGTGGAATCCAATTGAAGAATGTGTGAATGATGGTTGCTATATTGAAATTCATTCCTTATTAACAAACAAATAAGCCGTCAAAACCACCAGCCTTTGTAGACATGTAAGCTTGAAGCTAACTTGGGAAAAGTAATTTGCATTATTATTAAGTGGTAACTTTCACCTTTAGTCAATTTGATTAATTTGATTTTAACCCGACCCAATCGACCCAAACCAATGACCCGAATAGCTCAACCCCAAGTAGTTTGACTAGGTAATGGGATCCGTTTTTCCAATTCAAACTGAATTCAATACGAACCGAATAACCAAGATCCTCCCAAACCGATCGAATACCCAACCCTAGTTTGCAGGGTGGGTTACTATATTACTCTGGAGTAACCCGAGGCACACCACTAACCAAACGAACCCCTAGGGAACAAATTGACGATATCAGACGGTCAAGATGACTCCACTAAAGATCAGATGATTAGGTGAGTTCGAATTTTTTTATGCAATCTCATATAGGAGAAGATCAACTCCTTAACCAAAATTCATGTATTAAAAGGAACTTAAGTGTATATTCTATTATATTATATCCATATAACATATAATTTAATATCCGTTATCATATCATATACCATCAATCACTGATTGTTACAAAGTTATATTTGATTCGTTATATTCACATACAAGACCAAATCATGTGACAACGATTACTCATTGATTTTTTTTGTTGTTGCTAGATTAATATGAACTTTATTTAAAAGTCGATGGATATATCATAATTATATGGATCTTTAGCAACAATCATGCTCTCTCCAAATAAAAGAACGAATAATATTTGTCGGTATAAATCTTACATCGAAAGATATTGCAAGGAATATCGAATTATTTGTTGCTTTATGTCCGTTTTGGTGTATAATGCAAGAGAAAATATTACATTGTCCAGTATATTTATCGAAGTTGTTCATCGAAGATTCTTGGTTGCATGAGACGATAAATGATAAGATGTTTGTCTTGAAGATATGCGACTATCGTTAAGATGAATATCGAAATAGTAAGAACATGCATCCAATGAAAAAGCAATATGTCTCGTTTAGGTAAAGACCTTGAAACCGCATGAAGGAAGTGGTTTAGTAATTAGTATCCCAAACAATCGCAACCCTTAGATTTTCGACATGTGGTTGTTATTAATATGACATGATTGATTGTGTTTCCATGTCAAGTTTGCAAATTAAAGTTGGTAGTTAGTAGTTCGATCACGCTAGTAGCTGAGAATTAATCATCAGTCGAACAACTAATCGGATTTATTTAGTTTTGTATTTTCTAATTATTTTAAATATATAAATCATTTTTTTATAAAATATATACTTATATATTTTACAGAGATTTAATTTGAATATTTTTCAATACATAATGAAATAAAAGAAGCAATTGAACTCTAATCAGATACTACATATCTTAGTTTCCATTTACTTTTTAAATGACCATGAAAAAAAACATAAACAATTGTTATAAAAGTCAATCGATTGGTCGAGTAAGACAACAGAAATCGATCCAAGCACTGACTGGTCCTAGTCGGGTGGGACAACCCCCATAATCGGCTAATGATCGAGCCGGTTAGACGGTCAACTCGGCCAAATTTGGGAAGCTTGCTCACAACGGAAATACGAAGATCTGAAATCTAAGAAGTGCGCGAAAGCAAAAAATTGGCATTTATTCTGTCGGGACAATTTCAATGCAATAGAATCATAGTCCGAACGATGAAGAAACAAAGTATTATTGGGATTCCCTTTCGCTCTCATCTCGGCAGCTTTTCCCCTTTATTCCAATCCTCTTTGGATATAAAAAACAGTGGGAGTAGAGAAAGGCAAACCTTTCTTCCTATGGTCACCCCAAGGCATTTTCGGGTGATCGTGAGAGATGATCGACTGTCATCATACAGCGTATCTTCTACTTCACGTGTTTGTGAAGTGGTTGATTGTGCATCCAGTTAATATCTCATCAGAAACCCTTGAAATGGTGTTGAAATCTCGAGCTTATGAGAAATGGGCAATAGTTAGGAGAGGTGCGCCAGCGACGAGCAGAAGCAAAGTTATTAGATATCGATGGACGGTCAGAACCACACGTGTGAGTTTCCCTGCATATGGCTCGTCTGGTGTTCTTGAGTTTTATGTTTCTGGTTGTCATCTCTAGTGCAGTGTTAATTCATGTATAACAATGATTATCTATTGATTTTTCGAGAAATCTTCTAATCATTACTAAATTAGCAATGATTTATACGAGTTTTAACCAACAAATGTCAAGGAAAAATCATAGTTACATGAATTAAACGAACATACCATTCAGATATTTTATTTTGTATTAAATAATATTTAATAGTATATACTTGACATCGAACGATAGCGCAATGAATACTTTAACAAAATGAATCTCCTTGCAAATACTGTCGTTATATTGTTTCATGTTAAATATATAGTAATGAATATTATTATTTACAAAAAAAATTATATTTGAATTTGCGACAAATAGCATATCTGGTGTTATATTATTAGCGATTGATTTTATATAACAACAATTATTTGTGGTCTGTATCGTGGAAATAAACTAAACATTACGGATTTTATCAACAACAAGTGCATATTTTAATAACAGAGGCAACAAACAACAGTTCCTAACTTATAAACTACAACAAAATGATTTTTTTAAAAGAACTTATAATTATAATTATAGATGTAAAAAATATAAAAATTTGATGTTGCAACAAATTAACTTCTATTTCCATCCTCATAACTTCAATTTTTGTACTGCAAAAAAACTTACAGAATCGTTATACACAAAGAACTTCGAACAACATAAATATTCAATTTGCAAGATCAGTTATTTCAAATGTTCAGAAAATGCTATATTTGCGTGTAAGTAGGTATAACCGAAGCGATGGCAGCGGATTTTTTATGGGTTAATTTAAAAAATTTCCAAGTATGCATCGATTCTCAATGAAGGTCCCATTTTCAAATGTAGTAAAGAAGAGCTTGAACTTTCTAACTTTAGGGTTTAATATCGGCATAGTGGACTATATTTGAGACAAAAAAAAAGATCATGCCGAATTTGTATTGCATTTTAACAATGAGCCTCTATTGGGAAGCAAAACATAGTTGTAAATTACCTTTTATTTTAGGAATTTTACACATGTATGGCTTGCGCTCCTATGAGATTCTGCAATTACAATTCCATCCCTACTTTTTTTGTATTAACACGTGTGCCCTTGTATTCTTATAAGATTCATAGTATTGCTCTTCCGTTAAGGTAAAATAATGGCATTAGTGTAATTACATAAGGGCATTAGAATGCATTTCGTAAGAATTCAAGAGCACAAGTGTAATTAAAAAGAATAAAGGCATAATTATAATGACGTTGATAAATTGTAAAACGCTATATTTTAAAGGGATTTTTACCCCTATAATCCTGAGTAATTCCGCAATAACATTCATAACTCTTCATAATCGTGAATTACGCGAGAAACCTCGAGTAATGCTTAACTTTTACATGACATAACCATGTTATTTTAAAAAGATAAATCCGTCCCCAATTTTCATTCTTATTTGCAAAATATGCCATCATCCCCTCTGCTGGAAACCACCGAGCTCCTCCACCACCTTGTCCCCGCCCCGACCCGAGCTTCCCCTCTCTCAAAGCCCCCCACCCCCAACTCCCCGACGAAGCCCCCCCTGCGCGCGCCTCTCACGAAGGCCTCCCGCTCTGCAGTCCCCCACTCCTACCCCCGAGCTTCCCCTCTCCCTGCCTGCTTGAAGCACCTCGAACAACCCCCCGTTGTCGACCCGCGATCAGTTCTGCAGCCTGCACCAACAGGCTGACGAAGCCCCCCTGCGCGCGCCGAGCTCTCCTGCTTGAAGCTCCTCGGGGCGCCTGCACCCACGAGCTCCCCCGTGAGCGTCGAGCTCTCCTGCTCGACCCGCGACAAGTTCTGCAAGCCCCACCTCCCTCCCCCCGTCCCGAGCTTCTCCTCTCTCGAAGCCCCCCCCTCCCCGCCCCGATCGCATCCATCAGCAAGAATCCCAACGCCGCCTGCGACCCTCCCTGCAAGCATGCACCCACACGTTTTTTGGCCAATCCTAGCCGTTAGATCATAGATTGGTTATATTAACTCACTCATATGGTTGAGTTAACATATTAAACTAACGGAGGATTATGAGTGTAAGACGGAGTAACTATTCGGGGTTTCTCGCATAATTCGCGATATGTATGGTCATGAATGTTATTGTGGAATTACTCAGAGTTATGAGTATAAAGTTTTTAAACGGAGGAGGAAGGACAACATTGACAAAGCATTCGTACACATGGCCAACCATTCTTTCCCATGCACGTACTATTTTAGTACCACGAACACGTGAAAAAAATCAGAGGCCATCTTATAAAATGGATGGCTGATTAGTTGCATGTTTAATTCTTTTACTTGTAATCTACTGGGATTAGGAAACAAATTAGTTAACCATCTAGGTTCATCAAATCGACGAAAGGGCCGGGATCGAAACCCGTCCGGCAACTGTTTCGCACAAATCGGCACGGGATACATTATTCCGACTGATCGTTGAAGACGGTTGGTGAGATCGTAGGATTTTGTTAAAGCCAGTATGGCGAGACAACGCTTAAGGCCCTGTTTGGTTGGAGAATAAGCCCTGGAATAAGGGGCCAATTCTCCTCCCGACACGGTTCTCAGTGGTACGACTATTCTCCATTATTCCATCTTATTTCACTCTTATTCCTATCTTTATCCCACCTTACCTACCTTTATTTCACCTTATTCTCCTTATTCTTATCCTCCAGCCGAATAAAGAATAGACACTTATTCTCCTTATTCCTGCTTATTCCCGAACCGAACGCACCCTTAGACATCGGGACCGTTCGATCACATGATCGATCATGTCTGGAATTGATTATCATGTGTATTAAAGATGATGATGGGACCTAGCACCAAAAACCCATGAGATTTAATGGATTTGTCCTTAAGTCAGCACATGCTCATTGCTCAGAAATATGCCTTCTCTCTCCCTGCAGCAGCAGATGTAAGTGAATAGTACTTACGGCACGGAAAAAAATATACTCAAAATGGTGATGGTACAAAAATATTTCACAAAGTATACATATATTGGCAAACCGTTAACGCTTCTTGTTCCACATACGGCAAACGGTTTGCCATAAGACATGGACAGACGGAAGGGAGCGGGGAATTCAGATTTTACCATTCATTTGGTATGGTAAATCGATTGTCACGCACGAAACACAGAACAATAAATGATTTGCAAATATATAAATACTCTGGAAATTAATTCCCACTTTGAAGAATCTATATACCTTCTTTAAAATCCGATTTTTCATCCATTAACTGACACATGGCACGCTGTCATCACAATTTTCCAATTCCCGCTGCTGTGCCTTGAGGGCTCTTCCCTTTCCTTTTGCAATATTTACCTGGGTTTTCCATCCGTTAGGTGACATGTGGTAAGATGGGAATCTTCTCTTCCTTTTCGTCTTTGCAATTTTCCAATCTCCCCTTTTGCAATTTTTCCCATTCTCTCCTGTGCATGTGCTCTTCCCTTTGCTTTATACTTTTACAAATTTACCATCGTGGCTCTTTCCTTTGCTTTCTTCCCTTCCTTTTTTTGCCCTTGCAATTTTTCCATCCTTTTGCAATTTCTCCCTTCTACGGATAAAGCTAACTTTTTCACCCCTACGTTACCACTTGACATGATCGTTTTTCTTCCCACCATCTTTCCTTAGGGGCCTGTTTGGTTGCTGGGTTGGACTGCACCGGGTTGGGGTACACCGATGTACCCCTCCTTCCAACCCTCTCAATCCTCCTCACAGTTTACTATTCACAGGGGGTACAGTTTACTATTCACAGGGATACCCCAACCCAGTCCAACCAAGCAACCAAACATGCCCTAGGATTTCGATAAGGTGCGTTGTGTATTTCTCTATATAAATGCAGTGTCTCGCCTTCTCTTCCAGCCATCGATTTGCCTTTCGTTGAAGGTACGCAGAACATTTTTTCTGTTCGAAGAAAAAAAGGATTGCTTAGCGCCTTCCTTCTTGCCCTCTTATTCTAGGGTTTGGTTGAGTTGTGTTTCATATTTCAGGTTAAGGCGTTGTTTTATGTTGCATGTCTTCATCTTCTTATAATTTATAAGTACCAAGTGTGCTCTCTTTAGGGAATACATCGACTTTTGATTCGTGGTTTTCTCCAGGTATGATCCTTTTTTCCTGAAATTTTATTAGTTGAATTAGTTTGTTTGTTATTGTGATTTGTGACTATGGTGCATGTCGTTTTTTCTATGGAAAAATTTTCTTGCATTGTTTCGGGCTAATTGATGTTTTCTGAATTGTCATAAATGCAACGTGTATTTCCTATGAGTTTTTTAAATTGGCCACATTCCACTTTGAAGAACAATGTAAAGTACCTAGGTTTTAGCTATGAAAGGGATGGAAAAATTGTTGTAGATTCCTCTCATACAAGTAAGGCATGGTAGCTATTGTGGATATAAGCTTTAGGTGCTCTTTGCAACACGAAGATAATTTTAAATTTCAGAGGAAGTGTAATAAAAAATACAATAGATATGTAATGTTGTTTATTGTTGGGTAAGTGATAACTTATAGGTGTGTACCTGGCTGCTTTGCACAGAAGACATATTGCTCAACTTATGTGCCAATTAAGTGTATCCAGCCTTATACTACTGTATATGAGTGACTCTTGGGTAATTTAAAATAGACACATGTATAAGATGTTTGTATTTGTGATGCATATGTTCCATTAGATGCGTCGCTACTAAGGTTTTAAAAAAATAAAAGTTCTGTCAAGGTGGTTTCTCTATAATTGAGGCTATCAGGTTGAGGCATGTATAAAATTAAGAAACATTTCATCAGAATAATTAAAAAAACTATATAGAGCTTAAGGCTCCAGAGCAAACATCTTTAAGTTATTATGTATACATCCTCAATTTAATTTTATATGGCTTCTTAAAAAAGGCTACTGTTAAAGGTCATAAAAGTTGGATTTATTGTTATTCTAGCATGTGCAAGCCACACTATAGTCGTTAGGTATTTGGAGTTCTCTTATCAAACTTATAAGATGTTTTATGTAACATGAGTTGTGCATTGTGCATGTAATGATTGAATTTCTAATTTTATGAATATTACCGAGTATGAAAAATAGGACTAAGTCGGGATTTAGTCCGGTAGCTCACTAAGGAAAATGTCACCTGTCATGGTGCAATATCGCTTCTATATTGTTTTGTGTGTGTACTTTCTATTTGTTCTTTGCTCCATGAAAAACACAATTTCTCTGCAAATTGAAAAGGTCTTCCATTACAGCAAAACATATAAGTTAGTTAATTAGGATATCATTTTATGTATTTATGGTAACTTCTCATGTTTCTTATGTACTTTAAGTTATGTTCATAAAATTTTGGAGTTGCCCTTGAAGTTTTATATGGATCTGCTACGTCAAAAAAGTTAATTTATCAAATACATCATTGATGAATAATTAAAAGAGCTTGCTTTGTAAGAGGAGATAATTATACTAAGCAATAATTACATTTTTTAATGGAAAAATGTAATGTTTGAGATGTTACAGCAATTTAGAATACCTTAAAAGCAGCCAAATTTCGAAATTATTTCTAATACATAATCTAGCAAATTCAGAAGCATATCAGAAGACATTTATGGAGAAGAGACATGGGAGGAAGATCCTCCAAACATGTATCATCTTAACCAAACCCCCTTGTGTTCTATTATAATAAAGTTCACTATCATTTTGTTGATCAACACAACTAAAAAATGAAGAATTTAAAAGAAATTGATTTATTAATTAAAGTTTACAACCTCATATATTAATTTATGTATGATTGCAAAATTATCCTTCTCCATACTTCAATTTCTAACCTATTTCACCTATAAATTGTCTTTCCGCCGCGTAGCGCGGGTATCCTCCTAGTATATTTTAAAGTTAATACTCAATGGGAATAAACTCCGCTTTCCAGTCGATGAGTTCGTGGTTCTCCACGTCAGGATATATCCATCGAATCACACTCTCGCGTCCGCGCGGATAATCGTCAGGGGTGATATTGTAAATTTCCCAATATGATTCTTGTACATAGGTTTTTACATGGGTAAAATTGATTTACCCGTAAGTGTCAGATTTGTTAGCGGATTACTTCGGGATAACTTAGTTTATCTCTCAGTATTTTTGGGTTGGAATTCCATCACAAATCAATGCGATATCATATCACATTCTTTATTCCAACTCTCTCCCAATTCTTATAACTATTCAAATAGTTATTGTCCCGGTAATGTTTGGTAACTGGATTTGGATTGGAGCAACCT
Source organism: Ottelia alismoides (assembly GCA_037367405.1). NCBI lineage: Eukaryota > Viridiplantae > Streptophyta > Magnoliopsida > Alismatales > Hydrocharitaceae > Ottelia > Ottelia alismoides. The sequence continues at coordinate 176,584 of JAZKJV010010176.1, read as the reverse complement.
CCTGCAAATAGTAGTTGTTTGGATAGTTAGGACGGCTGAGAGGGTTGGAATGATAAATGTGAGTGATGTCACGTTGATTATATATTATATTAACTTTTTTTATATGATTATAATATTTTTTGTGTTAACTTTTTAATTTGAACATGGTTAAAAAATATTATAATAAAGAAATTATTGAGTTCATACAACTAATTCCGACCTAGAAGCAGGGGTAGAGCTAGAGGTATGTCAGCTTACCCGGGGTAACCTGACAACCAAACGAGCTCTAAGGCTAGCCAATTTAGCTTGTTCCACCTCTTTTTTTATTTTTTATGTTATTTTTTTAAACATACGAGGGACTAATTATATTAATAAAAGGAATATATAATTCAAATTTTGTGAAAAACAGACATTCATAACATGTCCATCTAGAATAAGTCGATTTCAGCAATTATGAGACCGTTAAAATTTGATAGGATTGATGAATAGGATACGAACGAAATGATTTGAATTTTTAAGGAAAATATGTTGATATTAGTGATCTAAAATCTCTCGAAAAAAATTAGAAAAAGAGGTAAGGGAAGCTAACTTGGTCCGTGAGGGTAGCCATACATCATGGTTTTTTTTATATACACCTGAAAATAAAAGGAAAAAATAAGAGGACATGGTCCATCATAGCCTGCAAGATGGGATGCAAACCATGGATACATCTGTATCCGATCCACTACCGTATTTCTTTGGTACAGTCTTCGACATCCGTATCCGAATCTAGTTAAAAGGGGATACGAATACCGATACCCTTTGATATCTGAGAATATATGAACTTCTGTTCTTATATTTATTTTCACATATAAATATAATTGTAGATTTATTTTTATATGTATACAAAATAATTATATACCTCCTTTCACTGTATTTAGCGTAATTATTATGGTATAAGTACATTTTCTATAGTTACTACGTGTATACTAATAATACACATGATATAGAGTGCATATTTAAGCTAATGTATAGAGTGATTTTAATATTTTTCGTATGTGATCGGTACGTGTTTTACGTCCATATCTATTTTTTTAAGAATATAGTAACGTAATTTCTCTATACATCAAAATGTGCATCCGTGTTTGAATTTAAAAATAGAGAAGAATATGATAACCACGCTACCTGTACCAGTGATTTAGTATTCTACCATTTGTATCCTTACTATCAGTTCAAAGTAAAAGAAGCCACAACCATTACAAACTGAACGATCTTTTCGGACGCTTAGTGGGGACGGTCAAAGAGCAACTGTCCCATATAGTAGCACAGGGGACGGTCAAACCACAGTCATCCCCTCCGTCGAGTATTAGATACGGTCGCTACTGACCGTCTCAGATAATTGACCCTTTGGAGACGGTTACATAACAAAGAGGACTGTCCTTGACCGTCCCCTCGGGGTCATCTGCTTGTAGTGAACCTATGGCTTAGAACAAGAAAATGCCAAAAAATAGAAATCCAACAGATCATGTGTGAATGAAAATGTTATTATATGAACCATTGCAAATGATATGATGACGATTATGACAGTCTTTGCTAACTGAGAGTAAAAAATATTTCGCAATAAATATTATCGTCGTTATGTATTTAACAACGGGCGATTTATTGAAGGATCCTGGATGAAGCGTCAATATGACCCTATTTTGTTGTAGTAATATGTATCCAATCCACTACCATATCCATTTTATACTTTTTTTAAGAAAGGCTGCATGTTATTTCATCAAAAAGAGATTGTGGTAAAGACTCATACTCGATGCGTACTAACACATGCATCAGATCTAACAAAACACCAAAATAAAGGGTAGGATACTCAATAAGCCTAAAACATAGTAAAAATATGCATTTCGTTATAGGTGAGGATTGGCGACAGTTGGGCATCAATTCATGATTTCCCGAAGTGCCGGCGACGAGTGCGAGGGTGCGGACAGGCTGGGCTCCTTAGGTTGCTTCTGCAATACAAGACTAATAAGGGGGTGGAGTATTAAAATAGACAAGGGGTGAGGTTGGAGGTTAAAAGGAACAGTTATCAAGTAAAGCATCATCTTTAGCTATGATAGAGGGTGGCTTGGATGTACCCTGAAACAGCCTTGCACATCGTTCCTTCAATATAAACCACCAGATCAATGCAATCTTGACGATTATCTACCAATGTGGTTTTGAATGAGGATTTAAGTTATGTTTTGCAAAGAAACATTACAAGTTGGTCCTTAGTGGTGAAATATAAGAAAGTGCAAATACATGCAGCGTGAATTAGTAGTTGAGGAGTATGTGTTCAAGAGCTTCATCCGCCTCGAGTTAAAGGGGGTGTGCATTTGTCAAGAGGTTGATTAGGAAAATAATCTTGATTTAGTCATAGGTTTGTCATTTGAGATTGACCGAAGGAAATACAAGACACTGGGGTGGAAGGGGTTGGACCAGAATTGCATATGAAGCTTGGGGCATGTCCTCCTTGGGTCGGAAGGGAGTATGTGTCTTTTGTGAGTCATATGGAGTTGATTCTACTGGGAAAAAGGTCGAGTCTTCATAGTGGGGGGTTAGGTGGGTACTGTCGAGAATGGTCTTCAAATCCTGAATCTCATGGGACGGTCATGTTCTTTTTGAGAGAGAGCTTTAAACCAATTTTGTTTTGTATGAAGGGTTCATAGAGCTTGGGAGAGGGTGGTGCTTTTATTGTTCGTGAGAGACTAGAGCTTTGGGATTTGTTCTGTGTGAGGGAGGGGGGGGCTAAATCCCGCCAGAGGAGCGTTCCCTCTCCATAACCACAATTTTGCTCATAGATTCTTTGATAACTGATGATCCTTTCTTAATAGAGCGCCATAATGGGTAGTCTCAAGGGTTTGATTTGGTGTTTAGGGAGGTGGGTTTGTTATTATGGTATTTCACTATGATTAAGGAGGAGCATGGTGAGTTTTGATTTTCTAAGATCTTGATCCAAGTTTTTGAGAGCAGAGTGTCGTTTAGGATCTCAAGGTTTTGGATTCCCCAACCACCATTCTCCTTGGGTCGACAAATATGTTCCCATCGAGCATTGTGTATGTTTTGATCCAGACCTACTCTGTTCCATTAGGAAACGCTGTTGGTATTCTATCAATGGTATTAATAACATGCTTGGGGAGTTTTATGGATGCTAGCATGAGGTTGACTTGAGGGGTTTGGGAGGAATTGAGTATTGCAACTCGAGACGAGAGGGATATATCCATGATTTCCATCCATGTAATTTCTTTTCAAAATTCACAATAAGTTGGGTCCAGTCCATACACTTGAGGGTTCTTGGGGATAGAGGTATACCTAGGTAGGAGAAGGGGAACCTGCTAGTAGGCCATCCATGGATGGTAGAAACCAGCAACGATTCCTCAGTTGAGATTTAACTCATGGGTGGCGAATTTTCCTTGTTAAAGAATAAGACAAAGAACATGGTGAAAACACTTGGTGTGAATTTTAGGCATTAGTTTATTTTTCATCAAATTTAATGAAGATTAAGATACCATATGCAAAGAGGATGTAATGGTTAGGTCTTCTTCTGGTAACTGAAATATTTTGATTAGGTGATTTGTAGCCAAGTTCTGAAGCATTCAATAGAGAATGTTCATGTTATTAATGAATAATTGGGGGAAAGAGGGCTATCCTGCTGATGAATCCACATTTCATCATCTTTATTCTATCATTTTGGCCTCAAAAACCCTACCAAATGCGTGTAAATAGCATTAAATCCATCATATTAGCATTCATGCATATGCATCTAAATAGTGTATAAAATACTGTAATTAAAGCCAAAATTATAGAATAAATAAAAGAAAAGAAAAAGAATAAAATATTGTAAATATTTTATGACCCGAAACCCCGAGACCTAGACATCTCGATGACTAGGTCGATAAGGAATAAAGTAGGGGGAGATAAGGGCCAAAATACAATACAAATCCCTTTTATTTTATTCATTCTTTATTCATTTTGGGACCTATTTTTTGTTCCACTTTTTATACATCAAATAAAGAAACTTTGTACATGAAAGTTGTGGATAATTTAATAAAGAAAAATACAAAATTGATTTCACTGAAAAATATACACAAATAAAAAGCTATGGTCTGAATAAAAATCCAGAATCCCAACTTCCCAGACCCGTATCTCACAACTGAAAACTCCAAATGCAGTAAACTCACCTTTAATTGTATATAGAATAAAATAAGCTATTTAATGTTGGTGGTTTCGCATTTGGCGGAGCTACGGTTTGAAAGTTGAGTTTTGGACCCCTATTGTATACTTGTACAGACTAAAATACTCATTTTATTATTTATTCCTTATTTTTATAACTTTATATTTTATTATTTTGTAAAAATTACTTATAATATATATGTGCATTGAAATCAGAATAAAAATTCAAAGAAAATGCAAAATAAAAATACTTGTCCATAATACATAGGTAAAAGACCTACTTACATACCTATACAATACATACTTTTGTTTTATTAAGTATACAAAATACATCAGAAAAATAAAATAAAAATATATTCATGTGTGCAAAAGTATCTTATAATTTTGTAAAATAATAAACAAAAATAAACAAATTAAAATAACAAAATAAAAATAAATTAATAAAATATATAGACATTATACCTGTAAGGGCTAAAAAAGGTAACTTATAAAAATATACTTCATAAAAATAATTAAAAATCACCATAAAATAATTTAGAAAATAATAAACATTTTTCATTTTATAACCTAAAAATAATAAAATCATTTTTGATTTTTAAATGAATTAACAAGATTATTTTCCAGGGTTTTTCCTAGTTGGTCCACGTGGACCAACCAGGTGGCGCCCCCAGTTGACCCCGGTCAACTGGTCGCCTCCCCTCCTGCGCCCGTTGTCAGAGTTGGTTTTCGAGCCAATTTCTTGGCTTTTTCGCGATCAGATCTTGCACCTATTTGTGATAAGTTCTTCAGCAAACCCGTGCCTCGATCATCCCTCTTCCTCGACCAGTGATTTCCTTGGGGAGTGGAGCACTGTAGCGTCTGCTCCACGTCAATCTTTGAGCTCCTGGCACCTTAGGTCAAACCACTTAAAATGAACCCCCGACTTTGGATTTGAATTCGAGTCCCTTCGGTCCACCCCTCATCGCCTCTCTTGTGCTCTGTGGATTCTTGGAGGTGACAGCTCCACCGTGGTCCCTTCAGCCAAGGCGTATGAGGTCGGAGGCGTCTCCACCACCTCCCCCAACTTCGGCGGTTGAGGTACCCCTTTTCCTCTGGTTCCGGCCATTGAGGCCCCCCCCTCTCCCCTATTTTTCATTTGCATTTCGTTAGCCATAGTCTAAACATCAGAAGCCCTCAAAAATATCGAAGTTTCGTCGCTTGAATCATCCAATCCCTCATCTTGGCCGGAGCGCACCTCCGGCCAATCACCGCCACGTCGCATTTCGCATCGATTCCGCCTCCCTAAGGTCCAGGCATTTTGCCCTGGACCTCCTAACCCTTTTTGCAGGTCAAAGAAAGTTCATTCGCGCTTGGAGGGCATTTTGGAGCCTCGCCGGAGTTCGCGAAGCTCTCCAGCTCCGCCGACCGCCAGCGAGCACCTCGGCCTTCGTCGTGGTCTTTTGAAGCCCCCAGGAGGAAGAGGAGACCTCCAGGAGTCTCCACGTCCATTTTGAAGCTCGACCGCCATCGGAGACCGGAGATCTCGGGCAGAGAAGCTCGCCCTCACCGGCGTTCTTCGCTGGTCTTGGTCCTAGCCTCCGCACCGTTGGATCGTGGAGAAGCTCCAGATCGCACAACATCCGTCTTATCCTCCTTCGCCTTCCCGTTCGATCGTTCGAGGAAGATCTAATCTCAGCCGTGCATCGTCGAAGCGTCATCGGCCGTCCGTCGCTCGCCACGTGGATAAGTGGCATAGTCTCCGCCGTTGGATTGCGCGCAAGGGGTATTTTGCATCTTAACTCCTGTGCATTTTGTATTTACTAATTAGTCCACAAACTTTCATCTGTAGTGTAAAAGTTTTGTAATATCTGCATGTAAACCCTCGTACTTATTTTATTTGCACTTAGGCTCCTTGCCACGTCACCTCATGTGCCTGTGCACGTGAGGGGGTGGGCATTTTGCAGGGACCCCCTAGGGTTTAGTTATTTAACTTTAGTCCCAGAATTTTGTTTTTAAGTGTAAAACTTTTGGATATTTTGCATGCGTGCCCTGGAAGATTTTGGATATTATAGTTAGGTCCTCCCACGCACGTGCCAATCAGGCGTAAGGTTTGGGGAAAATTGTATCGATACCCTTCCGGGTTTTGTATTTGTTATTTAGTCTATTAAATGCAAGTTTCAGTATAAAATTTTGTGGAAATTTTGTGGCTTTGCCCCTGGATGTTTGCTTATTTGCATATATACCCCTGCCAGGCTTTGTAAATTTTCGTGTGCTTGTTTTATTTGTTTAAATGATCATTTTGTCTCGAAAAATTCCAAAAAAAATCAAGTTAAGCTCCTGTTCACTTGCACTTTCACGCCATATTTTTGCATTGCATTTTTATTGCAATTTCGTATTTATTAAAAATAAAAAACATGCATTTATTTCACTGTTTGCATTAGGAAATCCATAAAAATTATAAAAACATTTTGAAAAATTATAGAAAAATTATATTTTATGTGTTTTGTCATCTACTAATGTCAGTCCAAAAACCACTAAAAATTGCAAAAGAAAATTCTTAAAAATTAGAAAACCCTAAAAATCTTTATAAAAATCTAGAAAATCATAGAAAAATCACAAAAATACAAACTCAGTAGTTTTGTCGTCCTGGTTTCATTGTCTATATTTTAAAATTAATTTGAGGAATTTTAGGTACTGCTCAGTATTTTTCAACCTCATTTTAATTTCGGCCAGCAAGTTTATTCATTGTTTTCCCTTGTTTTGCCTATTTAAAATACCAAAAATATTTTGAAAAACACTCAAAAATCACAAAATAGTAAAAAATCATAAAAACATCAAAAAGATTTTATTTCTGAATTTTTTGCTATTTTTGCATATTTTTATAAATATTTTATCACCTCTTTTAGTACCTTGTTTATATATTCCAATATTGAAAAAGAAAAAAATATATATAATATAAAATATAAAAAAATCAAAAAATTAAAGAAAATCAAAATACAAAATTAAAAATTAAATTTAAAAAATTATTTAAAAACCCACAAAAATCTTTGCTTTGCATAGTGTAGACGACACTCACATTCACTCACATACGCACTTGTTTGACCTACCCTGTTTGCTCCCTGTGTTCGAACTCTCTACACACTTGCTTGCTATACACCATTTATGTAGAGTTAAAATAAATTTTAACTTCACATGTATTTCTTATTGCTTGATCTATAGTGTGGGTTAATTGTTGACTAATTAGGGATTTTTAGCGGTCACCGCAGCGACCCTTGTTTTCCCGCTTTGTGTGGAATACTAGACCGTTGGAAATTCCTAGTTATCAAATGGCGCCGTTGCCGGGGAGCAACAACGCGTAGATCATTTTTGCTTCGTGATTGTGATACTTGTCTACATTTTTGCTTTCTTTATTTGCTCACTTATTTGATATCATTGCTTGACTTGTCTAATCACTCTTCCTTTTTGACTTTGTGCGAGGAACCGCGGATCGAGGGAGACGCTCTACCTTAGGCGTCGATGCACCCACGTGAAGGCGGCAGGAGACTTCTGACCGAGCATCAAAGAAGGCAGGGAGGACTTGAGAAGACAGTCATACTGTTGAGCCTTTTTGTAGCATTTATTTTGTAATTTGTAGTGAGAGAGAGAATATTTAATTGTAATAATACAGGACTTGGACACTTGAACTTTCAGGCCCAATTTCCAAGTGTTTGTACACTTGGGGGCTCACCGCGGATTCTACGGTTTTCATCGCCTTTTCTTATTTTGTTTTCCGATTTTGTTTTCTTTACTTTGTGTGATTGAGCCCTTAGATTTAGGAGTTAAATGTATCTAATTTCCCTTACCATCAGACTCTCTCTATATACATATACAACAGAGATTGAAAATTAAAGATTGAAAATCTGCAATTCTTTTTGTATAGGAAAATATGCATGTAAATGCAATTCTTTTTTAGCACGATGTCAAATACAATTAATCCTATGATCCGTGAATTTTTAGCAATTTTTGAGGCTATGGTTAATTAAGTATGAATTTCTAAGATCTGAATGGGCAAATAAAAAATTTTATGCAAGAATTTTAATTATTAATTAACCACGGAGAGTAAAAATATCACAAGCATACCATAATATAAAGAATTAATTAAATAACAGAATGCATATTTTATAAATAAAATGATGGAATAAAAAGTTCAAATTACACCATAAATACGGGGCTCTATTTGCAATATTACAGAATAGGAAATAAAAATGAAAATGCATAAGAAGGACCTAAAGAGAATTATCGGCCCCTAAAGGGGTGTCTATGCAAAAATTCTAGAGAGTGGCATGTGTGTCGCATGTGCCCTCTGGTCGGCAGGGACGGTCAATGAATAAGGTGCTCCTTCAGGGGCGTTGGTGCATGTTCCCCCAACGCACGTGCCTTGTACGTGCGCGGGGGCCTCGGGTAGCAAGCCCGGCAAGTGGAGGAGGGCTGGTTGCGGTGTTGTTGTGGGCATTGCTCCTCCGACCGTCGAAAATGGAGGACCTGGAGGTGTGTTGAAGTGCGGCGGAGATGTCGAGGCAAAGCACCAGTCGTTAGTGGAGCGTCTGATGGTGGTGAAGAAGCACAGGCGAAGTGGCTGGAGTCGAAGGTGGCTGGAGCACGATGAAGGTATTGTTAAACATAGGAGAAGAATATGATTCTCCGTCGGGTGTGTGACTTCTCTTGAACAACATAGCGATGAAGATGAGACTCCGATGCGATAGTGGTGAGGAGGTGAGGATGCTCCAATTGTCAAGGAAGGGGGCAGACCTCGGTGTTGGATGTTGATGCCTAGAGCTTCAGGTGTTGGCTGAGCGTCGAGGGAGATGAATTGGTGTCGGAGACATACAGGTGCAGCTGCGAGGCAGAGGAACGAAGATAGTCGTTGTCATGTCGAGGTGGAGTCGAATCGCATTGACTCGACGACACGATGATGGCTGAGGTCGGACGATCCAAGATACGCCAGTTCATTTTTATTTTTTTAAATTTCATTATTTTTTTAAATTTTTATTTTTATTTTAAATTAATTAAAAAATTAATTAAAATAAATGAAAAAAATAAAGGCCAAAATTGAGTGACACGGGGCGGCTCCAGGAGCTACCGCATGTCACCACCAAAAAATTCGAAAAAAAAGAAGAACAAGAAATCAAAAAAGAATATCAAACGACCTCGGATCGTCAAATTTTTTCACGAAAGTTTCTCGTCTCGATGATATCTACAATTTTATGAAGAGATCAAAATCAAAATAGGTCATTTGCACAAAGTGATATTTTTTGGGGTATTCTATGTACATAGAAAACAAGATTTTTGGATTTTATACTTTTTTTATAACTTTAATTAAGATAAAAACATGGGAAATGATAAAATCAAAGATAAATATTTATATATTAATCTATTTTTTATATTTTTATCAATCAAGAAAATGAAGAAATAAATTAAAGTACGAAAAAGACAACTTCTGTACAAACTGTTAGTGGAGACTCTGACTCAGTTAGTTTCTTTGATTTCAAGCTCATTTTGGATTTGGATTTTTCGTATTTTAATAAAACTTTAGTCAAAGAATATAAATGAAAAAGAATAAAAAATTGAGTTGATTATGTACACAAAATAATAGGTTAAAAACTGCTAAAATACACATTGAACAAAAGAGATCCATAACCAAACTTTCACATATAAGCTCCTATTCATTTGAACTTGGTATTGTTTTGAAGATATTTGAATGTACATTAGTTCAAAAGTGAGTACGATGAAATCAGACATTGTATGAAGAAGATATCGATGTTTTAGTCTGGAAGATATAAATTTGGGATTCGGGTTTCTAGACCACTTATTTGTGTTAGTGATTTTTTTATTTTTCCTTTATTCTTATTAGTCGTATGTATATAATGGAGGTAGTTTCAGGTCATTGGAGTTAGTACAAATTAGTTAAAAATCAGGGAAGTTAGGCTAATTTACAAGTCAATTGGGCTGGGATTTTTGGCTCCTTATTCTATGCAATTATGAGTGATAAAATGCAATTATTATTTATACATGCATGGATGCTAATTATGCAATATAAATGAATAAATGCCAATGCATTTTGGGGATTTGAGCTTAATTAGTCACTTTTAGAGTGATGAATCTGAGATTCATCATCTCTCTATACTTAAACCATGCTCGTCCCCGAGCATCTGAAGAAATGCAATGAGGTAAAATGAGATTGGGTTCCATACTAAGACCATGAGCAGAAGGTGATAATGGAGCTAGATCCTAACTTTGTATTATTAGTTTGGCGAAACTTTTGTTAGAATTAGGATTTTAAAATCAACAGCCTCCAAGTTCTACAGATCATTGTCACAGTTTCAGCTCAGAAGTCATCTTAGATCAACCCCCCTCCCAAAGCATACCCTATGAACATTAAACAATTGAATAATGTGTGTGAAAGGTTTTAGCTCTTCCCATCCAGAATGCCGGACTACCATGCAAACCTCTCCTCCAATAACTCATCATCGGGGAGTCATGTATTTCCTTCTAAGGTCTATCATGTTGTGTTCACAATCGAAGAGAGGGAGAAATTAGAAGAAGTGGAAAAGAATTGGATGGTGATCAGTGTAGTTGCCTCTCTTGTGAAGCCGGTCAGTTTACCAAAATCTGCAGTTTTTATTGAAGCTTGGACCTTTTTAGTCGAATATTTAGTTGGTGGTTGGCTTCTTTTGTTTGGATATTTGGTAGATCTGCATGGATCTTGTTGTGCCCCTATGGATATGGAATCTTTTTTCCCATATATTTTTTGAGGTCTTAGAAAAAATTGTACCAAACCATCCATCTCTTTTCCGAAGCTTTATTTCAACCCGTACTCTGGTCTTTAGATGTCCATCCTACCAGGAAAGAAACTCACACGGTCTTCCAACACCCCATTTGAGTGGAGCCAAGTACATAGTACGAGAGTACAAATTAATTCCCTATTCCGAAGTCACACCCTGAATGAGGAGACCAGTTTAAACATTAAGAGTCAAACGTTGCACATTGTCATGTGGAACTCGAAGAATTAAGTCAAAGATATGAAGCTTCTAAAATCATTTTTCTTGATGAAGTTCCTCTAAAAATTAGGTGGATTAAGGTCAAGTCCAGACCACTTTCAGTTTCTGCTCATAACTCGGTTCAGAACCCAAGGGCTTTTCACATATGCATGAAATGCTAGATGAAGTGTAAATGCGTGAAATGCAAACACATTTTTGTGACTTCTTTCTCCTTCCCCCTATACTTAGACTGTGAATAGTCTAAGTATAGAAGAAGAGAGAAAATGAGGCAGGTGATGGGAGAAGTGGATGGAGAGAGTATATATAGATGGCATCGGGTCCCCCATACTTAGGCTCTGATCAACCTTAGTACGGAAGAAGGGTGGAAATGGGATGATCGAGAGAAGGAGTGGGTGAGGAACATGGTATATACATATGGTATCGGTCCCCACCTATACTTAGGCCTTGGCCTAAGTATAGGAAGAAGATGTACATGGGAATTGATGGGGCCGGGAGGGAGGGTGGGATGCCGATGATTAAGGAGGTTTTCGACAGATCGTTTTGTGAGCATGTGGTGGGAGGTTATAATGATTAAAAGAAGATGAACCAGTTGAGTCCCAGCCATCATCGATTTTTTCCTAAAAAAACATGTTGGAGGGTAGATGAAGCATATGAATCGGATGATATCTAGCCGTCGTCGGAGTTATCCTCAAAAGAATAGTATCGAAAGGTGGAGACACTCCAGATATTCTTGTTCTTCAGTTGCTTCAGTTGTATTCTCAGAATTTGTTCCTTCTCAGGATCAAGCGATTCGTCCTCAGATTATGAATACTCTGAAGCACTAGTCTCAATCAACTGATAAGAAATTATTCTAGTATATTTAATGAAACTAGGAGAGTCGGTTCTGGATGAATAATAATGAGGAACCGGAGTCCTCCAATAGGAATAGGTGTTTGGATTCTTGCGTAAATCGGGTTTTAGGGCTACCTAACTGACCTCACTCATAAAGATCACCTTGTCCGGACCTGATGAGGAATCATTAGACGATTCCTTTTCCAGAATATCAAAGGTGACTTTCTTTCTAGTTGAATGAGCAGCCGGATTGGGATTTTAGTTTGCATTGTTTGTGAATATGTTGTTCTTGGGAGTGAGGGGTTAACAATCGAGTCTTCATATGAATAACCATTGAAATATTCCTCCATGCTCAGTTCACATCCTATGACTTGATGTTGGTGCATTCCTATGTCAGGTTGATTTGATCAAAGTGGTCAGAGAAGATTTCGGTTGACTCAAGGTGAGCCCATGCATATGTTTCAGGATCATATAAGAAGTCATGTATTCTATGTTCCATGGTGAGAGCAGTGGACGCGACGTAACTCAAGCTTCGTGGCCGGACTTCCGCTGCGATCAGCCTCCCTACCCGTCGTAGCTTAGGAGTTCATCTGAACCGTTAGTTTATCGCATGTCACTCCACCGCTATTAGTTTGCTCTGGCCAGCTGGATTGACCCCCACTACCTACTCCCCTCTGTTCCGATCGACACTACGTCTCACGCTCCATCTTTCCACGCAACTCGATCACCTTGTATCTTACTCACCAGAGCGATATTAGGTCTGATCTCCTACCTCATTATACGTCGGAGATCAACCACCTGTCCCCTGTCGCTTCTCCTACATCCTTATGCAATAAACCCGATCGGAGCTACGTCCCCTAGTTGCCTCTCCTTTTTCAGGTGTTAGTGCGTGTGGAAGACCCCATCTCTTACTTCTACTGCTCTGGTAGAGATGTTCCAGGTCCCCCTTCAGCGTTACACTCAGCTGACCTTCGCCACTTCCATCCAAGCCTCCCACCGAACGTAGGATCCTCTCACGACATTGCCGGATCCCTCAGATGCGTCATCGAGCTAACAGATCTCTTCCCTTGGCCGATTGAAGTTCGCCCAGTAGGTGTTCTTGCCGATCCCCTGCCCGCCGTCAGATGGGTCCCCCTTCTTCCAGATCGCATATGAGATGCCGACCATAGCAACTTTTGGGCCATTAGACCTAATGCCCCCTGACACGTCTACCTGCATGTTCGCAACCGGATCTTGAGCCGTTAGATCTACAGCAGGCAGGCGATCAGAGCTGTACACAAGCGCCTTCCTCCACACGCACCATGTGTCCTACAAGGGTATATTTCCTTTTTGCTCTCGTATGTTTAGTTATTTCATCTTAGTACATCAAATAAATGTCGTAGTTGAGATATTGTTATAGTTTGGACCTTGTGTTTTTAGTTATTTGCATTTTAGTCCCTCTTAGTTTGTACCACATGTATGACCGCGTGACTTTTGGGTTATTTGCACTATATGCCATGTGCTTTTTATCTGTTATGAACTAAATGGCATGTTTTCTGCATCTATGCCCTTGTGAGTCTGGTTCACGTGTAGTGCATGTGCTTGATTGGACTTTTTGCAGAAATGACCATAGACTTTTAACTGATTTTATTCTTTGATCTGTGAATTTAATTTATTTGCACCTAGGTCCTTGTGAAGTGTACATAATTACAAGTTGTATTTTTGAATTAATAAATAGTAAATTAATTCGAAAAATTACCTAAAATTACCATTAACTCTTGTTGGTGTGTAGTATTTATTGTGATTTTCTTGGATTAATTTCTTTGCCTTTAATATTTTTAAAAATAAAAACCCTTAAAATTATCCCTATTTGGCTTCGAAAATTTATAAAATTCGAAAAACATTTTAAAAATTCTAAAAAATCCCTCTTAGTGTCTTCTTGTGTGTTTCATCTACATTATTAGTCTTGTTGAAAATTCCCTCTAAAACCTTAAAAATTACAAAACATTTAAAATATTGTAAAAATCATATAAAATCATAGAAAATTCCAAAAAAATCTATTTTCAGTTTCTCTTTTTAGATTTTCATTCATATTTTATAATAAAATTACTATCAGGACTTTAGGGCATTTTAAATATATTTAACTTGCAATTTAGTCCTTCTTGTGCACTGTTTGCCTTTTTTATCACTGTTTGATTTTTATAAAATTATAAAAATATTTTCAAACCCCAAAAAATTATCAAAAACATTTTAAAACCTCGAAAAACCAAAAATATTGTTATCTTAATTTTCTGAGCATTTTTATCCTTAAAGAAAAATCCAAAAAGATTGTTGTGTTGCCTTATTTTATTGATTGTTGATTTTGTTTCCTTATTAAAAAATAAAAATTTGCAAAATTAAAAACCACTAAAAAATATTTTATTCTTGAATTTTGACTACTTCGTATCATTTTCATGTTCTTTGTGTTCGACCCTAGTTGCTATACCAGGTAAATAAAATAGCAATCCGCTTACACTTGCTTTGATTGTTTTTTATCTGTCTTGAGTGGTTATTTTTCTTGCTGACTGCGCTTGGTGATTCAGGTCGCAACGAACCCTTGATTATTTGTTTACTTAACCCAAGTTGCATGGCGTGTCAATAGAATGGCACCGTCGTCGGGGAGCACGACTTAGTAGTCATTTCTCACTTGTGATTCATTTTGTTTATTTTTTATATAACTGTTCTCTGACACATTTCTGTTTTACTTTTTGTGTGAAGAACCGTCCGAGGGCGATTCGGTTACCTTTTGGAGGAGACCGCACCTGAGGAGGAGCAAAAAGATGGAGAGAGTAGTTATATTAGACAGAGTGTTTATCTTTGCAGAACTGTTATTGTTGTAATAACTAGACTCTTGGACACTTAGACATTTTGGGTTCTTCTTTGCCGAGTGTGTGTGCACTCAGGGGACCTCACCGCAACTTTCTCATATTTTGTTTTGATCGCTTTTTCTTTCTATTGATTCTCAAGGATTTAGCCCCCTAGATTTAGGATTTCTTTTGATTGTGACGTAATTAGCTAAAGCACAACACTAATTGCTTATCAGTTCCTATAGATCATAATTGTACCGAGCTAAAAATAAATTGAAAAAGTTAGCCTAATTGGATACGAGATCACACGTCGTGAGGAGTCACATACAACGCTAGCAGGATCCGTTGTGGTGGGCACTGAGTGACTCCCAAGATCGGACTTCAGACTTTATTTGATTAGCCAACTATTGTTCTTCACGATCACGTCTAAGGCCGATTTTCTCGTGCATCATATAGTTAGTTTATTTCCTATCTTTTATTTATGTGCGGATCACCCTGCATGTGGAGTGTTGGAGTCAGGTACACATTTCTTTCTCTACATGCATCATTGTATTTGATTGTGCATCGACTTTTTTGAATTCCTCTCCCTATTTTATTGGACTTAAAATAGCAAAGGAAATCGAAAAATTCGTTAGGCATTATCTTATCTTAGAAATACATAAAAATTGAAAACAAATAAAATTGAGAGTGCTAATGCAAACTTGACCCTAAAATACACTTCATCTAAAAATCTTTATTTTAGGGAGAGTCACCCTCTCATTGGTTGATTTATCTGCAACGAGTGAGTGACTCGTACACTAGGTAGAGCCATACATGAACTCCTTTCAGACTGATGGTCTTGTGGTTGGTTGTTCTCCAATGAGGACTTCACCAGATAGTCGGTAATCGGTCCGGGACTTCCTTAGAAGAGTGGATTGATCCGGTAGCCGATAAATGGTTCGCAATCCATACTGGCTAAGAAAAACTAATTGTGGGATTGGGTCAGTCTCCTGGGAGCATCGGGTTGACAACAACTCGCGAAATTGCTCTGATAGATTGATTGATCACCTAAATTAAATTGACAAGATTAATGACCAATCTCTAACGATCATCAGTTTAGGTGATGAGTAGGTGAAATTGGTATTTGATTTCTGATCTTGTTTTCATTCCAGATCTCATCGTCATAAATCCATACATCACAATGATGGGAAGGAGGTCCCTTATGTTGCCTTTGACAGCACCGCTTTCGAGCACTCTTCCCCATTCATCTAGAGCAGCTTTGAAGATCCCAGACCCGCTCTTCGAACTCGAGTTCGCTACCACCCTGTTCGCCCTCGACCACCCTTCTACCAGGCCTGAGGTGCCAGAGCAGTGGCTAACACAGATTTATGTATATTTGACGACACATGAGTTGGGGTCTTTTGCCTTTGCAGAAACCCAAGAGATGGACAACAGTGAGGGATGCACCTGCCATCAACAACACACTCTTAACCTCCTTGGAGACCATGCAGCGCCAGATCAGAGATCAGGGAGCATTTATGGCCGAGGTGCGACAAGAGATGGCACAGATGCGAGCTGAGAGAGAGAGAGTCGCAGAGACCAGCCGGTAGAGAGATACCAGCATCTGGAGGAGGAGACGGATGACCTGAGGATCAGTCAGAGCCGGCTAGACCCCCGCACATGATGAGGCAGTTGCGCAATCCTGGTGCAACCCTCACCCACTGCTGGATCCAGCTACCAGATATTCTGGACGACTTCAAGCTTCATCCCCAGACTATTCAACTTTTGCCCAAGTTCCATGGGCTAGCCACCGAGGAGCCGCATCTACATCTTCAGGAGTTCGAGATGATCTGCATCACGGTCCACGACAGGTTCGTGTACGAGGACACAATCAAGATGATGGCCTTCCCATTCTCCTTAGTTGACAGAGCAGTCTATTGGCTTAAGCATTTGGGGAGGAATGCCACTACCTGGGAGCAGCTCCGGACTGAGTACTTGAACAAGTACTATCTACTCCACTGGACCAACGCAACACGAGCATTGATCAACAATTTCACCATGATCCCAAACGAGCAGTTCCATGAGGCTTGGGATTGATTCAGAGATCTCATCTATCGATGTCCACATCTTGAAATATCCAAGCCCAACATAGTTCAGAGTTTCTTTCGTGGGCTGACATCGGAGTTACAGGGGCTAGTAAATACCTCATATGGAGGGTCCTATTTTCCAAGGATGAGGACCAAGTCTGGGCCATTTATGAGGTGATGGTAGAGAACTACACGGTGATGTCCCAGACTAGGGTCTATACTCAGGGGAAGCCCCTCCCACAAGTCGTGTCCTATCAGAGGATAGAACAGATCTATGTAGGTCCATCTACTTCATCAGTAGCAGCAACATAGGCAGAATCCTCAACAACTGACATGGGGGTCATCAATGAGAAGTTGGACCGCATTAAGATTATCGAGAAGAAGCAGTGTCAGGGCCTTACTCAGATTGATTAGTTGGCACAAACACCGAGTGACCTGAAGACTCAGATCATGTGACTTCAGGAGGCACAAACGGCTCCACATCCCCATCTCAGGTCACGGGCTGATCCCAGCAGCAGCTCCACCCACCCTTCTGCCACCTACCGCCAGGTTCACCACATTCAGGCAGAGCAGGTCCAGCCACTGCAGCACTACCCCTAACCACCACCATCTCAAGACACTCAGATGGTGGTCTACCAGCTGGATCAACCCCTAGCAGTTCTTCCCCCTCCGCCCTTTGAGCAGGAGTAATTGATGGAAGTCAAAAAATTTGGTACGACCGGTACCAGCAACAGGCCGGATCCGTCAAGATCATCCTGTACTCAGATGGTTTACCGAAGGCACTTCGTCTCAGCAGCAACCAACAGTTGAGGGCGGACAAAGAAGCCAGCCAGCAGCAGCAGCCCCATCACTCCAAGCTATACCAACAACAGGGTCCAGATCCTTATCATCAAGGACAACAGTGGAGGCAGCCACAACAACCTTAGCAGTTCTCTTAGCCTCCCCCTCATTACCCGCATACTCAGCCTCATTTCCAAGGAGGCAACACGTTTGGTTCTCATGGACCCGTCTATGAGAACCCAACCCTTGATGACCTCGCCCGCCTACTTTCTGATCAGTAGGCATCCTTTCAGCAAGAGATGGATGAGTTTCGACAGAAGATGAGGGAAATAATCGAGGGTAAGGTCGTCATACCTGCTCAGATTGAATCAAACCCGAATAATCTGAAGAGGAAGTCTGAGAAGGTACAGTTTACAGAGTACCATTCCTAGTGATTCTTTGGGTGATATATCTTTCTATGTGTTTGATGCTGATTTTATGACACTTAGGAGTGGTAGGATGCTAGCCGGTGGTGCCTCGTCTGAGCGACGACCACTTGGAGATTCTGGAGTGCCAGACGAGGAGGATAACGGTACTGATGTCGCTTACGATGATGATGACGATGGCACTGGAGCCACCAAAGATGTTGATCCAGCCGGCGATACTAAGGACGTCGTGTTTCCAGATGCAGTCGGTGGTACTGATGCCACCATTTCACCATATGTTGAGCTAGACCATGGTACTGATGTCACGAAGACAGATGCCATGGGTGGTACTGATGCCACCATCTTTCCTTCAGTCGTGCTACCATCTTTTGTATCTCAAGACATAAAAACAAAAAATGGAAAAAGAAAAAAGATTAAAAGTATGAATAAAGGAAAGATTTCTGAATCTCCTTTGAGTCCATATGTATTGCATGATGATATTGGTATGGATTATATTCCTTCACATACATAGGAGCCTATTCCTGACCCTCTCTCTGAGGAGGGTCCACCCATCCTCTTCCCTTAGGCACTCTTCTTAGCGAAGGGGAATAAAATAGAAAATCCCAAAAAGACACACCAGCTAGAGTTCAGCCAGCAGATGATCGATCGATTTCAGATTCAACTGACTCTACAGGAGGCACTAGAGAACATCCCTCTCTTCTAGAAGAATTTAAGAGAGAAGACCACCATCCACAGGAAGAAGAGGAGCCACAATGCAGAGATCCATGTGCTTACTTATGCCACTTGCTTCGCCATCCAGAACCGATTGTCAGCCAATAGGTCAGACGCAAGGGCTCTATACATACTCTGTTAGACAATGACTGCTCAATTAACCTCATTCCGATAGCCTTAATTGTTTGATTCGAGTTTGGCCTTCTTCGACAGAGCATGACAATCCTTCAGTTTGCTGATAGATCTGTCAATAGGCTAAAGGGGTTATTAAAGGACGTGATCGTCACAATGCAGGGCCTGGAATTCTCTGTGAACTTTGTTGTGTTGGACATGGAGATCACTGAGTCGGTGATAGATACTCCCATCATACTAGGATGCCCATTCTTGGTCACAATCAAGGCAATGTCCGATCATGATAGCAGGAAGATATACTTTCGCGTCGAAGGTAAGATTGTACAAATAGAGACGATCGAGGAGACCAGAGCGAGAGATTCAACATGCTCTGAGCAATCGAGTGATATAGAGCACATGACAGATGCAGAGAGAGACTTCCACCAGGAGTGCGACATTGTGATTACAGATGATGGGCGGTTTGATCTGATCCCGTATCACAAGCTCTTGTTGCACCTTCTGACACTACAGATTTACATATTTCAACAGATGAGTGTTCGGAGAGCACACTTTAGGCAACATACACATTTGAGGCTGATGATCATGGTCAGGATAGCGAGGCAGAATATATTTCGTGTTCTTTAAATTCAGATCCCTTGGATTCATACATTGATTGGGATGATTTTGATGATTACGTGCCATGTCTGATTCACATAGAGTTGACAACTAGGGTGGATAGCGAGCCAGCACAACGTACAGAAACACCAGTAGGCCGTCTTCGTCAGATTTTCACATACAGTGAAAGTTCTCTCATGCATATTTGGATGCCTTCACTCAGACTTTTCAAAAATCAGATTTGCCAGCTCCCAGTTTCCCGAAATTGAAGACTTTATTGCAGTCGATGAAGTACAGATTCATTGCGGGTGAGCCAAAAATGTACCCAGTCATTATCCCAGCAGATTTGACTGGAGAGCAAGAATCTTATTTGATGGATGTTCTTGAAAGAAATCGTCAGGTGATTGAATGTAGTGTAGCTAATCTCCAGAGTATAAGTTTAGCCCTGTGCTCCCACCATATTTATCTCAAAGAGGACGTCGAGCCATCAAATGAGTTACAGCGACGGCTGAACCCGAATCTTCGAGATGTGGTCATAAACAGGATATCAAAATGATGGAGCGTCGATTTTATCTACCCCATCTAAGACTCCAAGTGGGTTAGTCCATTACATGTGGTACCCAAGAAGACGGGTATCACTATAGTTGTGAGTGAGTCTAGAGAGGAGATCGCTACCCAGATACCCACTTCTTGGAGGGTTTGTGTGGACTACATACGATTTAATCAGGTCACCAAGAAAGATAATTTCCCATTGTCATTTATTGATGAGATTATCGAGAGGCTAGCTTGGAAGAGACACTATTATTTTCTTGACGGGTACTCTGGCTATAATCAAGTGGCCATAACACTCGAAGACCAAGAGAAAACGACATTCACCTGGTTGTTTGGGACATATGCTTTCAGACGAATGTCCTTTGGTTTATGTAATGCCCCGGCTACATTCTAAAGGTACATGTTGCCACCTTTTTGGACATGGTGGGTGACTGTTTGAGGTCTTCATGGATGATTTCTCGGTCTACGACGACGTGTTTGATGCTTGTCTTGATTGTTTAGACCGCGTACTTCAATGTTGTATTGAGGTCCATCTTGTACTATCTTGGGAGAAGAGCCACTTTTGGTGACTCAGAGGACGATGCTTGGCCATATCATCTTCAACAGGGGCATGGAGGTCGATCTGGCCAAAGTGGATATCATCAGGAAACTCAATCCACCATCCAATTTGTGATAATTGCGATCTTTTCTGGGGCATGTCGGGTTTTTGATGATTCATTCAGGATTTCAGTCATATTGCCCGACCGCTTACTGATTTGTTGACGAAAGACACTGAGTTCATTATACATGATAAGTGTCTAGTGTCATTTGAGACTCTCAAGGGATTAGTTGTCGAGGCTCTTGTCCTTCAACCACCTGATTGGTCTCTCCCGTTCGAGATCATGACAAATGCTTCTGATTTTGCCATAAGGGTTGTGCTAGGACAGAGGAGATGTCATTCGTTATACTAGTCGGACTTTGGAAGCCGCTCAACAGAATTATACTATTACAGAGAAGGAGATGCTAGCAATAGTCTTTGCTTTGAAAAATTTTGGATCTTATATTCTTGAATCCTAAGTGATAATCTTTACGGATCACACCGCCTTCCGATACCTCATGGCAAAGAAAGATGTCAAAGCCAGATTGACCAGATAGATCCTTCTACTCCAGGAGTTTGACATTGAGATTAAGGATAAGCTTGGAGTCAATAATGTGGTGGCGGATCATCTCTCCTGTTTAGAGAACCTTGAGGATTCATAGTAGATGGCACATATTACGAGACCTTCCGAGTTGAGGCGATCATTTCTATCGCCTCGCTCCCATGATATACCAACATTGTGAACTATCTTGTTGCCAAGAAAGTTCCATAAGGTTGGCCCAAACAATGACTTGAGATTTTCCTTGTGAAGGCTAAGTTGTACCATTGGGAGGATCATATCCTTTATCGTGAAGGAGGGGATAGTGTATGGCGTCGGTGCATTCCTCAGGAGGAGCACCATAGTGTCCTCACATACTGGCACAAGATTGAGGCAAGAGGACATCATTCTGGGAGGAGGACAACACAGAAAGTGCTCCAATCTGGCCTATGGCCTACCCTCTTCAAGGATTCTGATGAATTCATGAAGAGGTGTACTAACTGTCAGAGGATGGGAACTTGTGGACATCGTGACATGACGTTGATGCAGCTCATTCACTTCTGTGAGGTTTTTGATGCATGGGGCATTTATTTCATGGGTCCGTTCCCTAAGAGTCAGGGATTTGAGTACATTCTTCTTGCTGTAGATTATGTGAGTTGTTGGGTTGAGGCCATCCCTGCCTGAAACGCAGATACTAAGACTGTTTGCAGATTTTTGAGGAAGAATATCATTTCACAATTTAGAGTACCTAGAGTGTTGATATCAGACGGGGGACTCACTTTATCAACGACAAGATAAGGGCCCTTGGCAACAAGTTTAGCATTGACCATTGAGTTGTCACTCCATATCATCCTCATACCAATGGTCTTGCTAAGTATCGAATAGATAGATCAAGACTATATTGCAGAAGGTTGTATGCCCAGACCGAAAGGATTGATCACAACTTTTGGACTCGGTCTTGTGGGCCTATCGTACCTCCTTGAAGACACCTTTGGGTACATCTCCCTTTCGTATCGTTTATGGTAAGCCATGCCACTTGCATATGGAAATCAAGCACATCACTATAGGCAGTCACTGAGTTGTTATTGGATCCCAAGAGTATAGGAGATCAGAGGAAAGCAGAGTTGACATCCCTAGAGGAATTGAGAGATACAACCTTTAAGAGTAGCCTACAATATAAGGAGAGTGAAGATATGACATGATTCTCATATCATCCATAAATAGTTTGAGCCGAACCAGAGAGTATGGTTATTTGATGCCAGGTTGAGATTATTTCTAGGGAAGTTGTAGAGCAAATGGAAGGGACCATACTTGATCATAAAGATGCGCGACAATGGAATCATCAACATATCTGAGTTGTCATATGATTCCACCTTTCTGGTTAACAGTCAGCAACTGAAGCCATAACTTGATCATGGTCTGTTGATCGTTAACGTTGCCTCTATTCATTTTGCATGAGATGTGATCTTTGACTCACATCATTTGTATCTCATGCATGTTTATCACTTTCTTCCACAAATTGTATAGATCCAGTTGTCCATATTACACATTCTTTTGTCTAACACCCCATCTTCATCTTATGATTATGTTATATTTAGAGTGTACTTTACCCTAAGTATAGGAGGGGTGTCATACATGTGATTATCATTTGATTCTTTTTACATCTGTTTTGCTCCCTATACTGAGGGATATTTTACCCTAAGTATAGGGGAGGTAAACCCTATACATCCTAACACTCGATTTTTCCCTTGTATATAGACTTCTATACTTAGGATTACTTGATCTTAAGTACAGCGAGACCATCGATCTCTATTCATGACATTCTTTTATTTGTCGTTGCATTATAGCATTCTTTTTACTTCCCAATACTCAACACGAGTTATGTCTTCCTTTCATCGCTCTTTGATCACTCTGAGGACATCGTTCGAGCTAAGTATAGGGGTGTCGTATATATTGTATATATATACTTTATCCAGAACTTGTACTTAGTGTGAGTATGTTAATAGATAATTTGGCTAAAAATCACAAACTAAAAATCACAAAATATTTTAAAAAATTTTTGCATATAAAATTCTTTCTTACACATACATGTTTACAAAAATCTTTTTGTAAAAACTATTTTTGTACAAATATTTGTAAAATATTTGATTGTAAAGTGTTTGAAAATATTTTTGTATCAAAATTATGTTTATAGTACAAAAATTTTGAAAATGTTTGAAAAATAAAAGTTTGCAAAATTTTATTTGTAAACGCTTGAAAATATCGTGCAAAACTTTCTGTTCTTCCTTGCATTCAAACATTTTTCATAAAATTTTGCATGTATTGATAATTGCATAAAAAGAGTTTTGTACATATTTTCTTGTATATTATTCTGAATCATAGTTGACATTTAAACTAGTCTGGAATTAAATTGAAAAATGGAGCTTGGTTAAGACTTAATATACCTAACTTCAGAGGAACCTTATAGGATTTGATATTAAGAATTTTCAGGTCCATTAGTGACTCAATTCTTTGATTCCACTAGGCTATGTTCACATGTCATCTTGTTGAGCCTAAGTAGAACACCTAACAATGCATGCATGACTTTCAGAGACAATGGCTTTACTTGGACACACACCTTACACATAGCTCCACATGAATGAGGTGATGAGTAGCATACGAGGGTAGTACTTCTAGGAGGAACCTCTCATCTTCCTTTAAGGACGGATGTGTGCCTCAACTTGGTCTAGCGGTGCTGACATCTAAAGAAAGGAGTTGTAGGTTGCAATAATGCTTCAAAAGAGGGATAGTCTACTAGATCAAGAGGAAAAACTCCTTGTGTATATGATGCACCATGTAGATATAGTGTATATATGCACATAAAAAATGTGCAAAATCAAGAAAAACTCCAAAAAAGGGACAAGACCGATTGAAAATAAAATGCCTGTCGGAGAGTATATAGTAACAGAGCAAAGCCTATGTTTTATTACACCTCATCTCATGAAGCTAGCAGCGAGAGACTTAGCTACACTGGTTAAGATTTCAGGGATACGTGGCTACACTGGTCATGGTCCATTCTCTTCTTTCCCCCTCTTCTTGAGTTCGTTGAACTTGAACTTAGAAGGAAATACCTCGCTCCTCGAGGAAAGAGCTGCTAGACTAGGGAATTATAATTACCTTGTTGAGGGAGGGTGTTGCTTTATCATTTCTGAGGTGGGGAGTGATGAAGGGGATTGAGCCGAGGTCGTGTCTTTCCACAAGGCAGATCGACAGTCGCTGAGGTGACCTCAGACGAAATCCCAATTCGATCAACAATTAACCCACAATAATAAATAAATAAATTAAATCTAAAAAATATGGAGTTAAAATTTATTATAACTCTACATGCAAATGTGTATAGGTGTAAGAATGTGTAGAGGTCGAACATTGGGAGCAAATGGTTGGGGGCAGAAATATGCACAAAGTTATTCAATTCCTATCTTGTCCATGTTGTTGTTTTTGTGGGTTTTTATTTTTTTATTTTTGATTTTTTTAACTTTTATTTGATTTTCATTTTGTATTTTTTATTTTTTCTTTTTCTATTTTTAGTTAGAGAATATAGGTATATATATAGAGATATATGTACAAGGTAAAGGTGAGAGAGAATATATATATAGTCAAAATATTTCACAAATAATATTTTTGTGGCTTTTTATATTTTTCAAATTTTTTTATTTTTTTGGAATTTTTTTCTAATTTTTATGCATTTCTAATGTCAAAAATATCCCTGAAACAGGATTAATTAAATATCTGAAACTAATTTGAGTTTTAAAAATAGTAAATAAATCCCAAAATTACCAAACTAATTTTAATACATAAATAATAATATATAGATAATTATAAAATAGAAAAAACATATTTTTGGAATTTTTTGTTGAATATTTATATTTTTGTTGAACATTGGAGTTTTCTAATTTTTAAATTTTTTTACTCTTTTTATGGGTTTTTGGTTTCGGGACTCAATAAATAGCAAGATATAGCATATATAATTTTTTGCGATTTTTCAAGGCATCTTTATATTTTTTGGTATTTTATAATTTAGAAAGGGTTTATTTAGGCTCCATTTTAATTTTAAAAATAAGATAAAATTCAAAAAATACATATTAAAAATATGCGTGAAAGTACACCGCATAAAGCATTTATCCATATTTTTTCATATTTTTAGGAGCTACATAGCTATATAAAATAAATAAAGAAAAAGCACACAATAATATGTCCTGGTAGGGGTATTTCTGCAAATAAAATTAAGCCCAGGGAGTTCGGTGCAAATTTACCAAAACTTATAAACGTTAACATGAAGTTTTAAGACCAAATATACATTTCAAAACCCGCCAGGGGGTCCTTGTAATTTACCCTATCACGTGGGACTACACGTGACTAACACAAGCAGGGACCAAAATGCCATTTCAGAAAGTACAGGACTCCGCGTGCAAAATTCATGAAAATATAACATTATAATTTTATTTAATGGACTGTTACGAAATACAAATACATACAGGGGTTCAATTGAAATTTTCCCAAACCTACGTGGGACCGCACGTGAGGTGACGTGGATCGGACCTAAATGTAAATACAAGAAACCTAGGGGTCTTCTTTACAAAATATCCACTTTATTTTTCACGTTAAATATTATTTACAGGTCTAAACCATAAATACAAAAAGGTAGGGGCTAAAGGTGTAAATTACCCCTTAAGGCGCTGGATAGGACGACTGATGTTCTTGACTTATCCACGTGGCGCCTCCACGTTTGCCGATGACGATTCGCCGATGGACGCGTGAGATTAGATCGCGGGTCGCGATCTGACGGTCGATGACGGCTCCATCCAACGGTTGATCTTCAATCTAGGCCTCCTTCTTCATCTAATGGCAGGGACGATGGCTGGAAGAACAGGGAAGAACGCTCGCCGGGGCAAGTTTCTTCCGGTGATATCTCACGTCTCCGCCGGCCTTTGCCGCTCCTGAAGGTCTCTATAGCTTCATGGGAGGATACTCTAACTGCTGGAGGTCTTGGATCGACCTGAGGTACGCTGGAGTGCTGCCACGAGCTCGGGGAAGAAATAGGGCTCTAGGTACCTCCGTCGGCTTCCATTGTGTCTCATGGCGTGTTTCAAGGCACCTAACCTGCACAGGAAGCTCACACGAGTCGCGGGCGTCTCCCTCGACCAAGGGTATGAAGCTATTAGCAAGGGGATGGTGATGGGCGAGGAAGCTCCAGCGAAGGGTGGTGGAGGAGCCTCGATTCGCGGAACCAAGGAGGCACCGGTTGATAGGAAGTGGTTGGGAAGTGGAGAAGGCGATGGGGAACAAAATGGTTGCGATACGGGGGTCGGAAAGTCACTGGAAGGCTCAAGAGTCGTCGCCGGAGCGGAGCTCCGGCGAACTACGACTCGACCGATTCACGACGATTTACTTAACTACAAACTAAGCTAACAATGGGAAATAAATGCTGGAATGAAATCTATCTAATAAAGCAGTAAAAGGGCTTAATACCTGGTGGGAACTAGGGAGCGTGGCGTCACCGGAGCTCCGCCGTGGGTGCAGCTCCCACCTCCTCCGACCGATTCAAGGCACCAAGAGATCCCTCCTATCACAAGGAAGCTCCTAGGATCGAATACGAGGAAGGGACAAGGGTAGAAATTGACCAAATTTGTGAAGGAGGAGGAGCTGGGTTATTCATAAACCTTTCTGAGCACCCTCATTAACCGGTGATTATCGCTTGATCTGGTGTATGTACAAGCGATCCAAGGTGTTGGCGTGATTGTACAATGAACAACGGACAACTCTTGTGGAGGAAGCGAGTGCGATCGATGGACGAGACACCCACGAAAAATGCAAGGAAACCGGGGATTCAACAGGTCTGACGACTCAGAGCAGCAGATGGGACAGTTGACCCGAGGTCAATGAAGGCCGCGCGCGGATTGGTCCACGTAGGCTGCTAAAGGACAAAACAGAAGGTTTTATTCGAAAATAATTAATTTAAAATAGTATGATTTTATTATTTTTGAGCATAAAATAAAAATGTTTATCCTTTTATGTAGTATTTTAATGTGATTTTTATTTATTTTTTGGCTTGATTTTTTAGTAGTTAATTTTTATGAGTGTATTTATAGGTATATTCATCTATGTTTTATGCATTTCTATTTTTACTTTGTATATTTTTTTATTATTTTATTTTTCTTATTTTATATATTTATAACTTATTTTTGTGAGTATAAATATATTTTTATTTGATTTTTATGAGTTTATTTGCTCATTTAAATAAATAGGTATATGAATTGTATAGGTATAGGTATAGGTATTTTGCCTATGTTTTGTATACTTCTTTTTATTTTAATATATTTTAAATGAGCTTTTATTTTTATTTGTATTTTTAATATAATATATGTAATATTTATAATATGAAAGAATAAAAGAATTAAAGAATGCATTTCCCTTTTATTTATATACATATAGAACATAGATATTTCATCTATGGTTTGTATAGTTTTATTTTATTCTCCTTTTTCTTTTAGGTTTAATTCTAATTTAATGTACACCTATGTTATAAATGATGTTTAAAAAATTATAAAAATATGAATTTGTAAAAATAATAAATAAATTGAATATTTTAATCTGTATTATGTATAATAGGGACCCAAAACCTATCTTCTGTCATTAACTCCAAAAAATATGAAACTATCTCCATTAAATAGATCTTGAAAAATTATATACAATTAGAGGTTATTTTGGTATGTGTTGAGTTTTTATTTGCAAGATATGGGTCTGTGAAGTTTGGTTTCTGGCTTTCTATTCTGGGTATAAAACATACAATGTATATTATTTTTATACAAACTCAATTTTGTATTTTTATTTACATTATTATCTACAATTTTTATGTACAAAATTTCTTTATTTGATGAATAAATAATTAGATACAAAATAGGTGTCAAAAATGCATAAATCAAGAATGAATAAATGAGATATTTATTGTATTCTTGGCCCTTATCTCCCCCTACTTTATTCTTTGTCGACCAATTCCATTCAGGACTTGGTCTCAGAGTTAGGGTCATAAAATATTTGCATTATTTTATTTCTTTTTCTTTTCTTCTCTTTATTCTATAATTTTGGCATTAAAAACCTTATTTTATGTACAATAATTACAATAAATAATATATGCTATTATGGACAAATTGATGCTATTTACATGCATTTGATGGGTTTTTAAGGCTAAAATGATAGAATAAAGATGATGAAATGGAGATTCATCACTCCCCTATACTTGCCTTTGCTAGTTCCTAGCAAATACTTATGCAATAAGTACAAAAAATAAAGAATAAGAAGAAAAGAAAAAGCAAAAATAAAGAATTTAAAGAATAAATTTAATTGATCATGATTATTAAACTCATCTATACAAAATCAAGGGCCTCCCCTGAACAGTGCACCTATCACAGAAACCTTTCCAGATGAATCAATTTTAGCAGTGGATTCTCTCCCTTGGTATGTTGATATAATCAATTACCTCGCCTCGGGGGTAACACCAGCGGATTGGACAAAGAATCAGAAGAATAAATTCATGTCGACCATCCGTTTTATCAATGGGAAGATCCTCTTCTATTCAGGGAAGGAGCTGATTGCATTTGGCGCAGGTGCATACCTCAGGAAGAGCATTATAGTGTCCTCAAGCATTATCACTCGCTCGAATCTGGTGGACATCACTCTGGAGACCGTACGGCAGCTAAAGTACTTCAATGTGGCTTCTGGTGGCCCACACTATTCAATGATGCAGCAGTTTTCGTCAAACAATGCATTGACTGTCAGAGATTGAAGGGTACACTCACTGCAAAAGACTCGATGCCCCTGAAGATCATTCAGATAGCAGATGTTTTTGATGCATGGGGCATTGACTTAATGGGACCTTTCCCTAACAGTCAAGGTTTTGAGCACATCCTTCTTGCCGTAGATTACGTGAGTTGTTGGGTTGAAGCTATTCTCGTTCGAGCCGCCGACAGTCAGACAATGTGCCGATTCTTGAGAGATAACATCATTGCGCGGTTCGAGATTCAAAGATTCTCATATCAGATGGGGGTAGCCACTTCATTAACAAAGAGGTCAAGAAATTAACGAAGGAGTACGGCATCGACCATCGAATCGCATCTCCATATCATCCTCAGACCAATGGCAAGGCCAAATTATCAAACAGGGAAATCAAGACGATCCTTCAGAAACTTGTAAGGCCGGATAGAAAGAACTGGTCTCAACTCTTGGATTCAGTCCTCTGGGATTATAGAACCGCCTACAAGTCACCCTTGGGCATGCCACCCTATCATCTTGTATATGGAAAGCCGTACCATCTGTCTGTCGAATTAATTCACAAGTCTTTATGGGCAATCAACATGTGTAATCTGGACTCACGGAAAAGTGGTCAGAAAAGAAAAGATGATCTGAACAAACTCTTGGAGTTTTGAGACTATACATATGATAACACATTGATGTACAAGGAAAAGGTTAAACGCTGGCACGACCGACACATCAGACGAAAGACCTTTGTAGTTGGACAGAAAGTATGATTGTTTAATGCAAAGTTACGGATCTTTCCGGGCAAACTAAAGAGTAAATGGACAGGGCCATTCTGAGTTCGTGAAGTGTGTGACAATGGAAGTATTGCCATATCAGAATTGTCTCCTGACGCACAACTATTCGTCGTCAACGGTCAACTCCTGAAGCCTTACCTTGAGCCTGACACATTCTTGGTCGTTGTCGACTCCATCCAGCTTCTGCACCTTGATGACATACCCACAACATTGTCAGCATTAGAAGATTCAGACGCTGCACCTCAAAAACTATTCATCTGATTTCTTCTCTTCTTCTTCTATTCTCCTTCTCTTCTTTTTCTTTTCGATCTTCTTTTTCTATAAAAAATGGTGTCGCCCCTTGTTGACAGTCTTTGATACTTAGGACGCACTTTGTCCTAAGTATAGGGGGGTGTGCACCCCGAGTTGCTCTATTCTTCGATCCTCTCCATTGTCTCCTTTTCTTGTCTATACTTAGGATTACTTGATCCTAAGTATAGGGGGAGACAAGCTGAGCACGATCTGTCTATTCTCATCCTTGACCATCCCCGCCTTGTGTACAACCTGTTATACTTAGGATTATTTGATCCTAAGTATAGGGGGGACGATCAACTTCTAGATTTATTTATCCCCTTATTCATTCATTCTTTCGACTTTCCTCTACTCAGTCTGAGTTATGTTCTTGCTTCTTCTCTTTGATCTATGAGGGCATAGATCGAGCTAAGTATGGGGGGTTGTATATACTATGTATATACTATCATCCATAACTCGTACTGTAAATAAAAATAATATTTAAAGATAAAACAACATTAAAAGTATTTACACCATAAATGATTGTGTACTCTTCAGACTCTTTTTGTACATACTGATTAATAAATCAGGCGAAAAGCAACGTTATACAATTTTTGAAACTCCTTGTGAAAATTATTTAAAAACAATTTGTAAAAAGATTTCAACCTTTGTAAATATTTTTGTTTGCAAAAATTATTTTCTTTGCCTGAAATAAAAATATTTGAAAAG
Source organism: Ottelia alismoides (assembly GCA_037367405.1). Classification (NCBI taxonomy): domain Eukaryota; kingdom Viridiplantae; phylum Streptophyta; class Magnoliopsida; order Alismatales; family Hydrocharitaceae; genus Ottelia; species Ottelia alismoides. The sequence continues at coordinate 145,786 of JAZKJV010010176.1, read as the reverse complement.
CAGTTTGCAAATGATTGGAAAAATGGTTCAAAAACCTATCTATACTGTTTGAAAAACTTCTGCAAAATGGTTTTCAAATGTGTGTACATGTTTGCAAAAATATTTTGGACTATAGTCTTTAAAATCTATTTCAAATAAGTCTGAGGAGTATACACAAAATATACACAAAAATGCATCATGCAAAAAGAAGCAATAATGCCAAACAAAACTTATAAGAGCCTAAACAAGTTTGTACATAAAATATAGTTTTTCTTTGTATATAATTAATAAATCAGGTTAAATATCTTTGCAAAATGATTTGAAAAAATGGTGTGAACCATTTGGAAAACATTTTGTGAAATATTTTCAACCTTTGTAAAAATATTTTGATTGCAGAAATTCTTGTATTCGTGTGAAATAAAGGATTGAAAAATCTATTTGCAAATAATTTTTAAAATGTTTGTAAAACGATTTTGAAAAATGTATATAAGGTTTGCAAAAATCTTTGCAAAATGGATTTCAAATGTTTGTAACTATTTGCAAAAATTATTGTGAACTATAGTTTTCAAAATTATTTTCAAATAAATTTGAGGAATAAGAGCATCATTAAATTAAAAAAAATTATTATTATATATATGTATATAAAATATATAAAATTCTTTATAAATTGTATATACTCCTGAATAAATCACCTTGTTAAAAGCTGTAAAATCTTTAAGTCCTGTAAAGTCAAGCGGCACGCCCGTGTAAATAGTTGTACATATCTTATACTTTGATTGCCAAAATTCTTTGTTTAAAAACTTTTCTTGTGATTTCAAATTCTTTGAAAATTTACATTATTTTTTGCATCACTACATCGCATGTGCATATCATACATATTTTTTTTTAAGTGAGCTTAATGATTGAACCAGTCCGATAAAGTCTAAGATTGGAGCTTGGTTGGACCTTATTGCACCTAACTGCACTAGAACCTTATGGGAACTAGGTTTAAGGTACTTCAGATCTATTCAGACTTAATTCTTTGATAAATTCGGGCTGGGTTCAAGTCCCCTCAACTGACTAAATAGAACTTTTCGAGACGCATGCATGACTCTTGTCGACCGTGACCTAACTTGGACACTTGCACCCTTCACTTGGCTCAACTCACTTGGAGTGGTGAGGGGGTTGGATTTGTCAGTTTGAGACGCACACGGGTGGAAACATTCGTCCTCGTCTAGGGAGGGAAGTGCACCCCCAACTTGGTCCAGTTTCAATGAAGTCGAATGACTGGAGAGTGTGGGTTGCGATAAAGCTTCAAAAGAGGGATAGTCTTCTGGCTCAAGAGGAAAAAGTCCTTATGTAAATGCTGCTGTAAATAGTATGTTTGAAAAAAAATGCCAAAAAAGTGGACAGGCTTGTAAATAAATAAAATAAAAGTACCTATCGGAGTATGTATATATGTTGTATAGAAAATAAGCAAGCTTGAGCATCAAAGTTATACCATGTGAGCCTGCAGCTGGATGACTTAACTACACTGGTCTTGCATCCCAGGATAGGTAGCTACACTGGCTACCGTCCATTCTCTTCTTCACCTCCTCTCTTGAGTTGGATGCCACTTGAACTTAGAAGGGAATACCCCGCTCCTCGACGGTAGAGGGATGGATTGGGGAATCTTTGGGTTGTCATTTGGAGAATTCAATTCCTTTGTCATTTCAGTTGGGGAGAGCCACAATCACTTACATCGTACAAGTCAGCTTCATAGTCATAAGGGTTTGCGTATGATGTAGGCTAGTTCTGACCTGGCTATTGAGGAGATTTGAACCGAGTTCTACGCCTCTCGAAGGCTGTTGTGTTCTAAATTTGGTTCCCAACTAGGTTCCACACACATTTTCACACCAAGGTCTAACCTGAGCTCCAAACTCTGATTTTGTAAGGACAAATATTACACTGAAAGCAATACTATTCGCTTTGACTTCTTTTCTTTTCTTCTCATTCTTTATTCTTTTTGTACTTATTGCTTAAGTATTTGCTAGGGGACTAGCAAAGGCAAGTATAGGGGGGTGATGAATCTCCATTTCATCACCTTTATTCTATCATTTTGGTCCTAAAAACCCGAACAAATGCATATAAATAGCATCAATTTGTCTATAATAACATTCATTATTTAGTGTATTAAGTATACATAAAATAAGGTTTTTAATGCCAAAATTATAGAATAAAGGAAAGAAAATAAAAATGAATAAAATATTGCAAATATTTTATGACCCTGACTTCGAGACCAAGGTCAGAATGGAATTGGTCGACAAGGAATAAAGTAGGGGGAGATAAGGGCCAATAATACAATAAATTCCTCATTTATTTATACATTCATTTATGCATTTTTGATACCTATTTTGTATCTAAGTATTTATTCATCAAACAAAGAAATTTTGTATACGAAAGTTGTATATAATAATGTAAATAAAAAGATAAAATTGGGTTTGTACAAAAATAATATACGGTGTACATTTTATACACAAAATAAAAAGCCAGAATCTCAACTTCACAGATCCATATCTTGCAAATAAAAACTCAAAATCCAACAAAATCATCATTAATTGTATATAGCTTCTTAAGATCTATTTAATAAAATTGGTTTCATAATTTTTGGAGTTCATCTGTGAAAGTTAGGTTTTTTACCCTCATTATACAGTTTACCGATTAAAATATTCAATTTATTCATTACTTACTATTTTTCCAAATTCATATTTTTATAATTTTGTAACCATTATTTATAACATATGTGTAGATTAAAATGTGAATTAAACATAAAATAAAATGTAAAATAAAATAAGTTCATAGATACATAGACAAAAATACCTATGTTATATATGTATATAAATAAAAGGGGATCTCATTCTTTTATTCTTTATTTATCTATATTTTTATTAAATTGTAAATATTATCTATACTCTATTAAAATGTAAATCCAAAATACAATCCAATAAAATTCATTAAATAAATAAAAAATATATAAAAAATACAGGTAAAATACCTATAAGTATACTTACATATTATATATATCTATTTATTTAAAGATGTAAATAAACCCATTAAAATAAAATAAAAATATATTTAAGTATATAAAAATAAGTTACAAATATATAAAATAAGAAAATAAAATAATAAAATAAAATATATAGAATAAAAATAAATTATATAAAATACATATAAATACACTTATAAATACACCATTAAATAAACTTATAATAAAATACATCAAAAAATAAATAAAAATCATAAATAAATACTAAATTATTTTGTAAATATTTTTTATTTTATAAGAAAAAATTAATAAAATAATTTATCATTTTTAATCGAGGGGTCAAATCGGCGTTGATGTGGACCAATCAGAACCTGTCCTTCGTTGACCGCCCAGTCAACTTCTCTGCCACCAGCCGCCTTGTGTCAGATGTCGTTTCGGCCCATCTTCTCCGATTTTCCCAAACCAAGCCAATGAGTAGATCGCCTCGATTCCTTCATGAAAAAGTTTCGTTAATAATCCATCCTCCACGCCACCATATCATATCGATCATCTGACCTAGCGATTCTTTGTGGCACCCCGGTCAATAAGGGTGCGTCGCCAAGTCCATAAATAAGTGCCTCGACCTCCGTCCCCATTTTGGTGTCCTTTTGAGCTTCTTCCACCTTCGCATCCAATCTAGAGTGCATCCTCGTGACAGGAGGATCCTTCCGGAGTCGTGAGCAGGACGGAGGAGTCGAGGCAGCACCCACGGCGGAGCTCCGACGTCGCCCTGCTCCCTGGTGTTCGGCCAGGTATAAGAGCTGCTTTATCATGTTAATAGATATCATTTAATTCTAGCATTTACTTCCAGTCGTTAGATTAGCTTTTAGTTCATTAGATCACCTAGATTCGGTCGAGTCGTAGATCGCCGGAGCGTCCCGTCCTATCCAGTGACTCTTCGACGCTCGAATCGCCCCCCATTTCGATCCTCTCCGCGTTCTCCATCCCACGAGCACCCCTGATCAACCAGAGTCCTACTGGCTCTGCGATTCGAGGTCCACCTCCTTCGCGTCGCCGGACCTCGTCGCCCCCTCCATTTCTTTGGCACAGCAGCTTCAACCTCCGATCGAGGGGAACTCCCTCGAGCCACTCTTTCTGTTGGTGCAGGGCATACGCGAAGAAGAGCCCTTTGGGACTCAAATCCATCAACTGCCAGGTTCCCAGGACCCCCCTTCTTCATCGAGCTCGCCAGAATGATTCGTGGGGTCCTGGGACTTCATGAGCACCTCGAGAGATGTGGAGGACCTTCCCCGATGTGTAGAGCCCATTTCCATCATTGAAGACTGTCGGGGGAAGGAGGAATCAACGATCGAAGGCAGGGAACCTCCGTGTTCTTCCTTGTTCTTCGTGGACAGCAGCAGCCGTCGGATGAAGGAGGAGCTTCCAGATATGATCATGGCCATCCAATCAGCAGCCACTTCGGCCGTTCGATCGAGACGCAGATGTAATCTCAATCGAAGATCGGCGAAGAGGTGTCGAGCTTCCATAGCCCGCCACGTGGATAAGTGGCGCGTGCATCGCCGTCCATCAGCGTGCCTATGGGGGTAAATTGCATATCTAAACCCCTGCCTTTTTTGTATTTACTAATTAGCCCATTAAATAGCGTGTAACGTTTAAAATAAAGTGGAGATTTTTGTAAAAAGACCCTTAAGTTCCTCGTATTTACAATTAGGTCCTATCCACGTCAGCTCACGTGCTGTCTCATGTGTGTTTGGAAAATTTCATGGACGCCCTAGTATTCGTGTGTATTTTGTAAAGGTCCATTAAATATAATATACAGTGTTGTATTTTTGAGAAATTTGCACGCAGACCCCTATCCTTTATGTAATTATATTTTGGTCCCTGTGCGTGTGAGTCACGTGTAGTCCCACGTGATTGGAAAAATTGGAAGGGCCCTTGGCTGGTTTCGAAACGTGTATTTGGTCTTCAAACTTCTTGATAATATTCAAAAAATTTTGGTATATTTGCACAGAACCTCTTGGACTTTATCTTATTCACAAAAATACCCATGCTAGTGTTGGAATTTCTTTTTGTTTTCTCTGTTTATTGCATGCATCTATAAAATTCCAAAAATGACCAAAACAATTTAATAGGTTCCTGTTGCATTGTATTATCACTCCGTATTTTTATTTTGTATTTTTATTGCATTTTAATATTTATAAAAATTCAAAAGCATGCATTTTCAGCACTGTTTGTATTAGGAAATACATAAAAATTATAAAACGTTTTTGAAAAATTCCAAAAAAAATAGATTCCGTGTGTCTTAGTTTGCTTTAGCTTCAATCCAAAAATCACTAAAAATTACAAAAGAAAACTCCTAAAATTGTAAAACTCCAAAAACCTTTATAAAAATATTAAAAAAATTGCAGAAAAATCCAAAAATATAATTTCAGTTGCTGAATTTTCCCTATTTCATTATCTTTATTTTAAAATTAATTTGAGGAATTTTGGACCTTGTTTAGTATTTTTTATCCTCATTTTAAATTTGGCCAGCAACTTTTATTCACTGTTTGTAGTGTTTATGACTTTAAAAACACCAAAGAAATTAGGAAAATCTAGAAAAATCACAAAAACATTAAAAAATATAAAAATCACAAAAATATTTTATTTACTATATTTTGAGTATTTCTCCCTATTTTTGCCTCTCTCTCATCTCTAGTATGTATATATATATTCCTTATATATTATCTCTTTAATTAAAAACAGGAAAAAATAATATATAAAAACAAAATACTAAATCTGTAAAATAAAAATCAAAATAAAAAATATAAAACCAAAAATCAAAATAAAAAAATATAAAATTAAAAAAACCCACAAAAAAAGACTTGTGTGCATACATGACAAGCTTGTATATGAATAAGTGTAGGCTACCAATTTTTGCTCTCTGTCGTTCGACATCTACATGCATACACACTATGCATTTTATGGTAGAGTTAATAAATTTTAATTCACAATTTTGGGACTTAATTGACTTATTATTTATTGTGGGTTAATTGCTGATTGATGGAGGTTTCGTGAGCTGTCGCCTCAGCGACACTGTGGTCCCACCTAGTGTGGACTACTTTAGACCCTCGCCAAATCTCGGTTATCAATCATACGCAAACCCTTATGACTATGAAGCTGACTTGTACGGTGTAAGTGATGTTGGATGTCTCCAAACGAAATGACAAAAGAACTGACTTCTCCAGAATGACAACCCAAAGATTCCCCAATCCAGCCCTCTACGATTGAGGAGCGGGGTATTCCCTTCTAAGTTCAAGTGGCATCCAACTCAAGAGGAGGGGGTGAAGAAGAGAATGGACGGTAGCCAGTGTAGCTACCTATCCGGGGATGCATGACCGGAGTAGTCAAGTCATCCAGCTGCAGGCTCACATGGTATAACTTTTATGCTCAAGCTTGCTTATTTTCTATACAACATATATATATACACAGAGAGACTCCAGCAGGCACTTTATTTTTTATTTTTTTACAAGCCTGTCCACTTTTTTGGTGTTTTTTTTTTCAACATACTATTTACAACAGCATTCACATAAGGACTTTTTCCTCTTAAGCTAGAAGACTATCCCTCTTTTGAAGCTTTATTGCAACCCACACTCTCTTGTAATTTGACTTCATTGAAACTGGACCAGGTTGGGGTGCACTTCCCTCCCTAGACGAGGACGAATGTTTCCACCCGTGTGCATCTCAGACTGGCAAATCTAATCCCCTTACCACTCCAACTGAGTTGAGACAAGTGAAAGGTGCAAGTGTCCAAGTTAGGTCACGACCGACAAGAGTCATGTGTGTGTCTCGAAAAGTTCTATTTAGTCAGTTGAGGTGACTTGAATCCAGCCCTAATTTCTCAAAGAATTAAGTCTGAATAGACCTGAAGTACCTTAAACCTAGTTCCCATAAGGTTCCAGTGCAGTTAGGTACAGTAAGGTCTAACCAAGCTCCAATCTTAAACTTTATTGGACCAGTTCAATCATCAAGCTCACTCAAAGAATATGAATGCTATGCAAATGCTATGTACAATGATGCAAAGAGTAATGTAGTTTTTCAAAGAATTTTGAAAACAAAGAGAAAAAATTTTACGTAAAGAATTTTTGCAAATAAAATAATTTTGGCATTTGAAGTATAAAATATGTACAACTATTTACACGGGCGTGCCGCTTTATTTTACAGGATTTAAAGAATTTAGAAGTTTTAACAAAATGATTTATTTAGGTGTATATACAATAGATAAAGAGTTTTATGTATTTTATTTTTCATTTATATTATTTTATTTTATTTATTATGATGCTTTTATTCCTCAAATTTATTTGAAAATCATTTTGAAAACTATAGTACAAAATAATTTTTGTAAATATTTACAAACATTTGAAAGCCATTTTGCAAAGATTTTGCAAACACTATATATACATTTTTCAATATATTTTTACAGACGTTTTCAAAATCATTTGCAAATAGGTTTTCAAATCCTTTATTTCACACAAATATAAGAATTTTTGCAATCAAAAAATTTTTACAAAGGTTGAAAATATTTCACAAAAAGTTTTCCAAATGGTTCACATCCTTTTTCAAATCATTTTGCGAAAATTTTTTAACCTGATTTATTCATCGGTATATACAAAAAGAATCCGAGGAATAAGAAGCATTATTAATTAATTTTCAATGAATTATATCATATTTTTAGCTATATTTATTAAGAATTATACAAAAATATGAGTTTTACGGTTAAAGTATATACAGAGTATATACGACCCTTTATACTTAGCATGAGCTATGTCCTCATGGGTCAAAAAAAAAGAGAAGACATAACTCGTGTTGAGTATAGAAAAGCCTATAATACAATGACTAAATAAAGAATGAAATAATGAAGATGTAAATGAATAAGAAGGTGACCGACCCCCCTATATTTAGGATCAAATAATCCTAGGTATAGCAGGCTGTACACAAGGCAGGGAGGGCCATGGGTGGGAATAAACAGATCAAATAATTAACAAATCAGGGGTGCACCCCCTATACTTAGGACAAAGTACGTCCTAAGTACAGAAAACTGACACAATGGGGCGACACCTTTTAGTTAGATAAAGAAATATGAAAAAGAAAGAAGAAAAGAAGAAAAGATAGATATATACATATAGATGAAAAGATCGTGGAGAATATACGCATCACTCCCCCTATACTTAGGGTGAGATATCCCTAAGTATAGGCAACAACAGGGGTGACGAAACTGAACGAGGAAAGAACAACGCGGTGTGTACCCCCCCCCCCCATACTTAGGACAAGGTACGTCCTAAGTGTAGACACAAAGATATGGTGACAAATCTATGTCACACATAACATGCGGGAAAAAGAAGGAATAGACAAAACACATATATACCACAAGTAGAGACTGATGAGGTACAGGACGACATCTGACAAGTGAATATTGTGCTCTCGTCGTCGTCTCCCTGTGAGAACGAGGACGCATTCAGATAGTGAAAAGACACCCTGATATGCAATCAGATGGGTGTCAGCTACCAGGGACAAATAGATCGGAAAGTATAGCGGGGACCGGTAGCGTAAATCAGATGATCAGTCATAAAGTGTGAAAGAGGTGAGCGGAGCCGGTACCGTAAGACTTGGAGGAAGAAAGAGCACTACAGACTCCTCCTAGTCAATCATGGTCTCAGATAGGTCGAAAGTAAAGCATATGAGACTGTGTGATGTACGGTGGTGATATAGTATGAAAGTCACAAGAATACACCGAACAACACAATACATGGCTCACCACCGCAAGGGTCCTCAAGATGAGCAAAATCAGAGAATAATCAGAAGACTCGGCTTCGTGCTCCAACATAAAGGAGACAAAACCAGGGAGGGGATCGAGTAGAAAAATCCGTAAACTCGACTTCGTGCTCCAACAGATAGGAGACACCAGCAGTGAAGCCGAGTACCTAAAGTATGATGTACTCTCCCGCAGATAACCCTCGGGGAGTAGTGCATGCTAAGCAATGAATTAACAGAACATAAGCTTGCCCTTGCGAGGGTCGTCAAGGTAAACAGGCTGATCCATCAGACGGATCACAGAGACGGTCTCGGTAGGCGACAGATCGGCTACCAGTCAGTAGAGACCGACAAACTAAGAAAGTGTGACAACGTCCCGCAGAGAACCCTCAGGGAGGGTACTGCCAACTAGGCATCGAATAATCAGAGTAGATGGTTCATCCTTGCGAGGACCGTCAAGGAGAGCAGACTCAAAGGAGTCTGGCCAAGTGGGTCCCAAGATACAACAGATCAGGTGAACCTCAAAGCAATGGGGACCAAAAGCATATCAGATGACTCGGCTCCGTGCTCCAACAGATAGGAGACACAACCAGCAAGGGGAACCGAGCGTAAAGAATGTGTCGCATTGTCCCGCAGATAGTCCTTGGGGAACAATGCAAACTAGGCAGTGAATAGTCAGATCAGATCTCGTCCTTGCGAGGGTCGTCAAGGAGAGAGGACTCAAAGGAGTCAATCAGAATGGTCTCGATAGGCGACAAATCGCCGATCAGCAGAAGAGACCGCAGAATCTAGAAAGGTGTCATAGGCTCTCGCAGATAACCCTCGGAGAGCACTTTGAACTAGGAATGGAATAATCAGAAATGTAACACTCATCCTTGCGAGGATCGTCAAGGAGAGAATACTCAAACGAGGCCGGGCCATTGGCCTCGTGCACTGACAAATCTGGCACACAATCAGGTATGAGGCCGAATATGTGAAATTAGACGATACGGTTTTCGGCGCCAACAAGGTGGAGACGGGTCAGTGTATGAAACCAATCGTAAAGAATGTGTCATATTCTCCCACAGATAGTCCTCGGGGAACAATACGAACTAAGTCAGTCAAATCATGGGATTGCTAGCATCATATCTCAGGTCCTCAAAAATGATAAGTTAACCGCACCTCAAGAGGGCATAAGATCATGTGAGGGAGAAAACAATCAGGTGAAGTTCCGAACATTCCTCAGTCAATCCAATCAGCTAAGGTGGCACGAACAATAATCATGTATCATCAAAGTGCCATAGGTGGATGATAGAATCAGGAGATCAAGGACTGATTAATCAAAAGATGCGAGATCATGTGGGTTCTGTACACCTTTGTCTTGATGTTCAAATCATAATAGTCAATCAATCCTCAAAAATGGAGAGGGGTAGGAACCTCAAAATAGATAGATCAATCGAAGCGCATGATATCTTCATCGAACCAGCACAACGCATTACATCCTCAATCCGGTGTGCTAGATCTAAATCCTCAAATAATAATCACACATATCGATCGTGCATCATCAAAGTCCTCAATAAGCTCCTATGCACATATCGAACGTCAAATCCACCGAGAGTAAAGGTATCAATCTCAGCATCCTCAAAGCAAGCCAAACACTCCAATAATCTCCGTAAATCAAGAATCCTCGATGCGGGCTATCGCTAAAAGCGCAGCAATCTTGGGTAATAGAAGAGATGATACGGGGGACACGAGGAGGGTGGGTAATAAGAGGAACACAAAGGTCGGGCGAAGTTGATTGAGCGCAAGCGCCAATATCACGACTTAATGCAAATGAGGAGGTATATGTATAAGCGAGGTAGAGAGACTCAAAGATGAAAAATGCATGACTCACACGGGCAGGATCGATAACTCAAAGTGAAGATGCAAATGGACTCCAAGTCACAATCCATACACAAAGCAAACCCCTGATTCACCTACTCAACACTGTGAAGACCGAGATGTGGTCTTTTTATCTTGTCGCTTTTAGAGTTAGGTGATCATAAAATGTTGCACACACTGAAATTAGGCTTTGGGATTGGGGCACTAATCCTTAACATGTACGTAGAAATAAAATGCTCAAACAAGGAGGGGGTTGCTCTCCCCAAGACAAGGGATCCATTATATTTTATTTTAGATCCAATAGAGTTAGCAGTCTCGATTTTATTTTGGTTATCACTTTTTTTGTGTTATTTTTCAATACACATGCTTAACGGGGTTCCACTTCCATTTACATTCTAGGTTGGAAAAAACAGAGGGAGAAGGTCGGAAAAGCCATGCAAGTCAGAAATCGATGATGCATGCTAAGTAAGAAGACTTACAGTGCCTCTAGCTCTCTCCATGCGGGATGCAAGACAAAATTGAAACCTGTGCTACATGAGATGCAATCCGATGAAATCGCTCTAGGATAATAATTGCTATTATCGTGAATCACTAAATGTTGGTTATTCAAAGTCCAACCCTGAATTCCGGTCTTGGAGACATCTCGGTGCCCGCCACAATGGGTCCTGCCAGCGATGTATGACGTCTCTCACGGCACGCGGGCTCAAAGCTAAATAACCAATTATTAATTTGACTAAGTCCAGAAGCACATTTATAGGTACAGGCAAATATATTAGGGGCTTTGGACCTTAATCTATCAGCAAACAATTCCTAAGCTAGGGCTCATTCACATAAAATAATAAAAATAAAATAAAAAAGGAAAAAGCGTCAAAACTGTTGAGGCTCCCAAGGGAACAATCCCTCAGGCAATGGACCTCGAGAAGTCGGAGTGGGAGAGTCATGTTTTATTACAATCCAAGTGTCACTCTCTCACATAAAATTACATATTACTAAACAATGCAAAAATTAGTCTGCTTCCAAAATTCTCCTCCATCTGCCTTTGATGCTCTCTCCTGTTGGCTGGTGTAGATGAGCCAACTCCGCCTCACTTGGGTGCATCGGAATTCCTAGGAATTCCTCCTTCGTTTGGCGATCCCTCGCATCAAAGACAAATAAAGAAGAGGGTCAGAACAATCACAATAATATCAATCATGCAAATGATTAAATAAATATGGACAAGAGTGAAGAATCAAATAAATAATAAGTATCCCAAACGACGTTGCTCCCTGGCAACGACACCATTTGATGAAGGGGATTGAGCCGAGGTCATGTCTTTCCACAAGGCGGATCGAGAGTCGCTGAGGTGACCTCAGACGAAATCCCAATTCGAGCAACAATTAACCCACAATAATAAATCAAGAAATTAAATCTCAAAAATATAGAGCTAAAATTTAGTATAACTCTACATGCAAATGTGTATAGGTGTAAGCATGTGTAGAGGTCGAACACTGGGAGCAAACGGTTGGGGGCAGAAATATGCACAAAGTTATTCAATTCCTATCTTGTCCATGTTGTTTTTTTTGTGGGTTTTTATATTTTTATATTTTATTTTTGGTTTTTTAATTTTTATTTGATTTTTCATTTTGTATTTTTTTAATATTTTCTTTTTATATTTTTAGTTAGAGAATAAAGGTATATATAGAGATATATGTACAAGGTAAAGGTGAGAGAGAATATATATAGTCAAAATATTTCACATATAACATTTTTATGGCTTTTTATATTTTTCAAATTTTTTGTTATTTTTTCTGGAATTTTTCTAATTTTTATGCATTTTTAATGTCAAAAATATACCTGAAATGGGATTAATTAAATATCTGAAACTAATTTGGGTTTTAAAAATAGTAAATAAATCCCAAAATTACCCAAACTAATTTTAATACACAAATAATAATATATAAATAATTATAAAATAGAAAAACATATTTTTGGAATTTTTGTTGAACTTTTATATTTTTTGTTGAATTTTGGAGTTTTCTAATTTTTTTAATTTTCTTTTACTCTTTTTATGGGTTTTTCATTTCGGACTCAATAAATAGCAAGATATAGCATATATAATTTTTTTACGATTTTTCAAAGCATCTTCATTTTTTTGGTATTTTATAATTTAGACATGGTTTATTTAGGATCCATTTTAATATTTTGAAAATTAGATAAAGTGTAAAAAATGCATATTAAAAATATGCGTGAAAGTACACCGCATAAAGCATTTATCCATATTTTTTTCATATTTTTAGGAGCTACATAGCTATATAAAATAAATAAAGAAAAAACACACAATAATATGTCCCGACAGGGGTATTTCTGCAAATAAAATTAAGCCTAGGGAGTTCTGTGAAAATTTACCAAAACTTATAAACGTTAACATGAAGTTTCATGACCAAATACACATTTAAAAACCTGCCAGGGGGTCCTTGTAATTTACCCTATCACATGGGACTACACGTGACTCACATAAGCAGGGACCAAAACGCCATCTCAGAAAGTACAGGAGGCCGCGTGCAAAATTCACAAAAATACAACACCATAAATTTTATTTAATGGACTATTACGAAATACAAATACATACATGGGTTCCATTGAAATTTTCCCAAACCCACGTGGGACCGCATGTGAGGTGACGTGGATCGGACCTAAATGTAAATACACGAAATCTAGGGGTCTTTTTACAAAATATCCACTTTATTTTAAACTTTAGACATTATTTACAGGTCTAAACCATAAATACAAAAAGGCAGGGGCTAAAGGTGTAAATTACCCCTTAAGGCGCTGGATAGGACGGTTCATGTTCTTGACTTATCTACATGGCACCTCCACGTTTGCCGATGACGCTTCGCCGATGGACGCGTGACATTAGATCGCGGGTCGCGGTCTGACGTCGATGATGGCTCCATCTGACGGCTGACCTTCAATCTGGGCCTCCTTCTTCATCCAACGGTGGGGACGATGGCTGGAAGAATAGGGAAGAACGCTCGTCGGGACGAGTTTCTTCCGGAGATATCTCGCGTCTCCGCCGGTCGTTGCCGCTCCTGAAGGTCTCTATAGCTTCCTGGGAGAATACTCTAACTGCTGGAGGTCTTGGATCGGCCTGAGGTACGCTGGAGCGCTGCCACGAGCTCGGGGAAGAAATAGGGCTCCAGGTACCTCCGCCGTCTTCGATTGTGTCTCATGGCACGTTTCAAGGCACCTAACCTGCACAGGAAGCTCACACGGCTCGAGGGCGTCTCCCTCGACCAGGGGTTTGAAGCTATTAGCACGGGGATGGTGATGGGCGAGGAAGCTCCGGCGAAGGGTGGTGGAGGAGCCTCGATTCGCGGAACCAAGGAGGCTCCGGTTGATAGGAAGTGGCTGGGAAGTGGAGAAGGCGATGGGGAACAAAATGATTGCGATACGGCTCCGGCGAACTACGACTCAACCGATTCACGGTGATTTACTTAACTACAAACTAAATTGACAACGGGAAATAAATGATGGAACGAAAATCTATCTAATAAAGCAGTAAAAGGGCTCTAATACCTGGTGGGAACTAGAGAGCGTGGCGTCACCGGAGCTCTGTCGTGGGTGCAGCTCCCACCTCCTCCGACCGATTCAAGGCGCCAAGAGATCCCTCCTATCACATGGAAGCTCCTAGGACCGAATACGAGGAGGTAGAAATTGACCAAATTTGCGAAGGAGGAGGAGCTGGGTTATTTATAAACCTTTCTGGGCACCCTTATTAACCGGCGATTATCGATTGATCTGGTGTATGTACAAGCGATTCAAGGTGTTGTCATGATTGTACAATGAACAACGGACAACTCTTGTGGAGGAAGCGAGTGCGATCGATGGACGAGACGCCCACGAAAAATGCAAGAAAACCGGGGATTCAAAAGGTATGACAACTCAGAGAAGCAGATGGGACAGTTGACCAGAGGTCAACGAAGGCCGCGCGGATTGGTCCGCGTAGGCCGCTAAAGGACAAAACAGAAGATTTTATTCGAAAATAATTAATTTAAAATAGTAAATGATTTTATTATTTTTTGAGTATAAAATAAAAATGTTTATTATTTTATGTAGTATTTTAATGTGATTTTTATATATTTTTTGGCTTGATTTTTTAGTAATTAATTTTTATGAGTGTATTTATAGGTATATTCATCTATGTTTTGTGCATTTCTATTTTTATTTTATATATATTATTTTATTGTTTTATTTTCTTATTTTATATATTTATAACTTATTTTTGTGAGTATAACTATATTTTTATTTGATTTTTATGAGTTTATTTGATCATTTAAATAAATAGGTATATGAATTGTATAGGTATAGGTATTTTGCCTATGTTTTGTATACTTCTTTTTATTTTAATGTATTTTAATGAGGTTCTATTTTTGTTTTCTATTTTTAATATAATATATGTAATATTTACAATATGAAAGAATAAAAGAATTAAAAAATGTATTTTCCTTTTATTTATATACATATAGAACATAGGTATTTCATATATGGTTTGGTATAGTTTTATTTTATTCTTCTTTTTCTTTTAGGTTTAATTCTAATTTAATGTACACCTATGTTATAAATGATGTTTACAAAATTATAAAAATATGAATTTGTAAAAATAATAAGTAATTAATAAATTGAATATTTTAATCGGTATTATGTACAATAGGGACCCAAAACCTATCTTCTGCATATTAACTCCAAAAAATATAAAACTATCTCCATTAAATAGATCTTGAAAAGTTATATACAATTAGAGATGATTTTGGTATGTGTTGAGCTTCTATTTGCAAGATATGGGTCTGTGAAGTTTGGTTTCTGGCTTTCTATTCTGGGTATAAAATATACATTGTATATTATTTTTGTACAAACTCAATTTTGTATTTTTATTTACATTATTATTTACAACTTTTATGTACAAAATTTCTTTATTTGATGAATAAATAATTAGATACAAAATAGGAGTCAAAAATGCATAAATCAAGAATGAATAAATGAGATATTTATTGTATTCTTGGACCTTATCTCCCCCTACTTTATTCTTCGTCGACCAATTCCATTCAGGACTTGGTCTCGGGGTTAGGGTCATAAAATATTTGCAATATTTTATTCCTTTTTCTTTTCTTCTCTTTATTCTATATTTTTGACATTAAAAACCTTATTTTATGTACAATAAATACAATAAATAATAGATGCTATTATGGACAAATTGATGCTATTTACATGCATTTGCTGGGGTTTTTAAGGCCAAAATGATAGAATAAAGGTGATGAAATGGAGATTCATCAGGGAGCTACATATCACTTACACTGTACAAGGAAAGATGCATAGTCATTAGAGTTTGCTTATATAGACTTGTTTAGACCTGGTTTATTGAGAAGTCTTGACCATAACATTTTGGAACTTAGAGGTTGTTGAGTCTTAAACCTATTTCTCAATAAGGTTTCGACAAGTTAATAATTCAAAGGTCTGATCGAGCTCCATACTTCAATTTAATGAAGATAAGTTTAATAATCAATCTTGATTCCTTTTCTTTTCTCGTTCTTTTTCACTTCTTTTTCAAATAAGTGTTTGCTAAGGGACTACTATAGGTAAAGTATATGGGGGTGATGAATACATGATTCTCACTCTTTATTCTTTTATTTTAGCTCGTTTTCATAACAAAACATCATGTGAATACCTGTAAAAATAATAACTTAACAAATTGCATATTGTTGTTAATATTGTATAAATAGCATGTTTTGGCTAAATAAAAGAATAAAGGAAAAAGAAAAAGGGATAAAGTATTTAGAATAAATACAAAGTGACCTAAAACCCAAGAGAAGCTCAAGACTTGATGTGATCGCAAAATAAAACAAGTATAGATAGGTTTCACTATGTGTTGTATATATTACCTATACTTGTACATATTACCTATGTATTTAAGTATTTTTAACAAAATAAAATTAAATTATTCTTTTTACACCCTTGTATATAAGTTTTCTTAAATTAAGCAAACCATTGATAGTGTCATGCTTGAAAGGAAATATATGCTTGATAGGTATCCACCACCAAGATTCATGCTAATGGAACTTAAATTAATAAATGAAAGGCAACAAATCCGTCATATGAGCCAAGTGGTGAATGTTGGGATGCCATTGGCAAAATTAATTGCATATATTCTCAACATTATTATTTGAAATAAATTAGATGTGGCTCATGATGTGAAAGGATGCATCTTCTTGAATAGTTGCCTTTGACATGGTGATTTCCTTAATAGAGAGGCAACCATTCATTTTGTATATACACACGACAAAGGGCCCCCTCTCCCTCAATCAGTTGTATGTGAGGATTCACTACTCAAACATATTAAACAAAGTTGATGAAGAGAAGGAGATCCGATTTGCTTTCGCTTCCATGACCTCCGGTTTGTAAATTTTATTTACGGTGATATACCATTTATTTTATGTCATTAGGATCGATTCTATCCGTTAACATCATGTGATTTTTATTTTTTTTGTCAAAAACGTTCTGAAATATCTTATTTCATGTAATTTCAGTATCCCCTTTGTAGTTTTAAAATTGTTTAGAGAAAACGTTTTGTAATAGCTTGTAATACATCAGTAATCTGCTAGTTTTGATATTTTTAAAAATTGCAATGCTTTTTATCAGTGACATATGTATGACAATTTGCAATCGCTTACAATATATTAGTCTTATATGCAATGTTTTTGTCGGTAACTTGTGCGAATTGCTTTGCAATTTAAAATGTTTTATTACTATATTTTCGTGCGATTTCAGAAACCCTTTTGTTTTTTTAACTGTTTCATGAAAACGTTTTCGTAATAACTTATAAGATATCAGTTATCTGCAATTTTTAATATTTTTGAATCTATCAGTAACTTCTATACGACAAATTGTAATAACTTACAATGTACTAGTAACTTATGTGTAATGCTATATATTTATAAGTAACTTATGTGAAATACTTTGCCATTTATAAACTTTCTATTAGTATTTTTTCATGTAATTTCAGTAACCCCAAGTAATTTTTAAACTTATGTCATGAAACATCTTCAATTATTATCGTAAGTTCGATTTGGATGTCGGTAACATATTGTTTGTAAGTTTTAAAAAATAGTGTTTAGCAAATGTATAAATCCTCGTACATTCCCATAAAAATTTAATCAAAAACGTATTTTTCTAACCCGAATCTTCTCGGTCATTGTTCTCATGTCGTAAATCAACCCCAGCTCATTCAATATCATTAGGATTAGTGTTTTTAACTCAATAATGGTGAAAGCAGTATCATAATTGCATATATTAAGCAATAATTACACCGATTCAAATGATTTAACGGAAAACATCACAGATTAATATCATTTTAATCATGCATTTCCCAGTCATTATTCGATTACGTAATGCAAATAGAAACCGATTAATTAAATGGAAATAAGAATTAAGGCGTGATCCATAGAAAGTAAAGCAATAAACAAATTGCGGCAAACAAAGTAAAAGAAGAATAAGGATAAAGATCACCGAAGCGTCCATGAAATGGATTGTCCTTAGAGAGGATATCGCCCCCACAATATCGGTTCGTAGGGTACTAGCGATCCACTCCCAGGATACGATGACACACGATCTTCATTTGCGCACACCTACGAGATCGTCCTCGAATATACCTTGGAGAACTGCAGCTGAGAGAAAGAGAAGCAGGTTT
The DNA here is from genome assembly GCA_037367405.1 of Ottelia alismoides. Classification (NCBI taxonomy): domain Eukaryota; kingdom Viridiplantae; phylum Streptophyta; class Magnoliopsida; order Alismatales; family Hydrocharitaceae; genus Ottelia; species Ottelia alismoides. The sequence goes on along the minus strand of JAZKJV010010176.1, from coordinate 127,433 downwards.
GTCCGCGAGAGGAAGAACGGGAACAGAGCCAAGGCGGCGTGAGAGGGTTTTTCTTGTGAGGGAAGAAAAATGGCGTGGGGAAAGTGGTATGAAAAGAAGAGCTCGCTTATCCTAGCGTGATGTACCTTTTGATTTCCGAAAACGCCCATCAACGGTCGTGTTCCTTCGGATTCCAAAAATGCAGCTAAAACGAGCCGATTGGATCGAGTCAAATTCCCAATGCTATTGAATTCAAATTAATCTTTCTGATTAATTTAATCAATCAGTCAAATGGAACCCCCCAGCAAAAGTCTCGAGATCCGAGATCCGAATTGACTCTCCCGAGCCCGACCCCGAGCCGGAGACGGAGAGAAGAGTGCGCGCACGCGTGTGGTCCTCCATTCCTCCTCTCTACTATTGCTATAAGAGCTTGGAGTGTGAACTCATATATAAGCCTATCAAAATTTTAGAGATACTAGGTATGCCACTAAACTTTCATCCAAGCTTTTCCATGTTTCGAATTTGGGAATTCCCAGCTTTCCCTCCAAGCTATTTGGTTTTTCAATTGAAATCAAATCGACTCTTATAATAATTACACTTATAATAATTACATAGGTTTTCCAATTAAAACCTAAATTACTTATTTTAAATACAACAATCCCCCACGAATTCACCAATTTGAAAAAGAGATTCAAAGAGAGTTAAAATACATCTTTCGATCACCACACTTTGCTTTCAGTAAAGGTACCTTCCGGTTTGAACATTTACATGAGTTTACTAATTTCACTTTAACATTAACGAAGTTAATTACGTCTTGAACTTCAGACCTTGGTGTTAAAGTATATGGTAGAAATAACACAGTGTTGTTTTTGGTACAATATTCAGGATTGTTGCTCTTAAAGGCCATGTACCATTATCCTGTTTCATAAGTGTACTCAGGAAAGACCCACTTCCTTTAACTACGGCCCACAGTAACACTCACATAGGTGGTGTTCTCCAAGGATGCACTACTAACATCCTTCCCAAAGGTTTGAACCCATTCAGAGCCTATGCTCTTCCTAAACTTGCAGCTTAAACGACACTTAGGCTTACAGGGATAAGACACTCATGCATAAGCATTAAACTAAGAGTGCCAACTACTTCTCCAAACAGCTTGTTATTATCACATTGAACCTACTTTGTGAGATCTCCACTTAGATAGGTTGGGTTATTACTGTAAAAGAACTTTCACTGGGTCTCAGTTCCATCCCAAGCCTAGACTTTAGGACTAAAGATCTACCAAGTCCCTTAGTCAACGGATCTGCCGTGTTATCCTTGGATCCAACAAAATCCACAGCCAACACTCCTCGCGACACCAGATCCCTTAACGTCTTAATCTTGACAATTGTGGTCATGTTATCACAATGTACCGAGATCGCAGGAACCGGCTGACCTATCATAGGAATTTCAGAAAGAAGTTCCCTTAACCATTCAGCCTCAATTCCAGTGGTGTCCAAAGCACACAACTCGGCCTCAAAGATGGATCGAGCTAGAATGGTCTGCTTCACAGACCTCCAGGAGACTGCACCGCCTCTAAGGATAAAGACATACCGAGTAACACCATTACTCCCAGACTCCTCTATTTTCCCTATCCAACTTGCATCACTATATCCTTCTAGTGCAAATGGATGTCTCCCATAATGCAAACTAAGGGAAATAGTTTCCTTCAAGTACTTCAGTATTCGATCCAGAGCCTCCCAGTGAGTAGGGTCAGGACAACTAGTGTATCTACTCCGTTTTGCAACTGAGAATGAAATATCAGGTCTCGTGCAATTTGCAAGATACATTAAACTTCCTATCACTTGTGAATACCTCAGCTGAGCTACAGGTACTCCACTTTTATTCTTAAACAGCGTTTTGGATGAATCAAAAAGAGTGCTTACAGCTTTGCAATCTTGATTTCCAAATTTCTCAAGTATCTTCTCAATGTAATGAGATTGAGAAACAACAATCCCATTAACTGACCTTGTCAGTTTGAGACCAAAGATCACATCAGCAACACCATGTCCTTGATCTCAAACTTGTTACTTAAGAATGCTTTAATCTCATTAATCATCTTTGCATGTGATCCAAACAAAAGTATGTCATCAACATGCATGCACAAGACAATACACTCATTACCTTTCACCTTGGAATAGACACACTTATCGGATTCATGAACCTTAAAGCCACATGACAAAATAGTTTTGTCAAATTTTTCATGCCACTGCTTTGGTGCTTGTTTCAATCTGTATAGGGGTTTAACGAACTTGCAAACCTTTCCCTCATTCACAGGAGTTACAAGTCCATCATGTTGATCCATATAGATCTCCTCCTCAAGATCGCCATGCAAGAAGGCGGTCTTCACATCCATCTGGTGGATAGAGAGATCATATACCTATGCCAATGCTATGAGCATCCGGATTGTGGCCATCCTAGTTACAGGGGAATAAGTATCAAAATAATCGATACATCCTTTTTGCCTAAAGATCTTGGCAACTAACATGTCTTTATACTTTTCAATTTATCCGTCGGGACTAAGTTTTCTCTTAAACACCCACTTGCATCCAATGGTAGAGCACCCTTTAAGTAAATCAACCAATCCCAATCTTCATAGGGAAGACATCCTCAAAGAAGGTAGCATCACGGAGTTCAACAATTTTGTTGACATCTATGCCAGGCATCTCAGACCGAATTACCAAGAACCTATATACATATCTATTTTCCAAGTAACTTAAGAAGATCGCATCAACAGTTTTAGAACCTAGCTTCTTTCTCTTGTGTTCTGGGACAAAAACCTTAGCGAGACAAACCCACACTTTGAGATATCTTAAGTTCGGTTTCCTATTTCTCCAAAATTCAAAAGGACACTTTTTTATATGCCTTGGAGGAACCCTGTTCAGAATATGGAAAGTCGTATTTAAGGCTTCTCCCCACATATAGGTTGGAAGTCCAGAATTCTGTAAAAGAGCATTGATCATGTCAGTTAAGGTTCTATTTTTCCGTTCTGCTATCCCATTTGATTGTGTGAATATGGAGCAGTAACTTCGTGAACTATCCAAATGATTAGCATTGTTATCAAACAAGTTAGAGGTATATTCACCTCCTCTATCTGACCTAAGGTGTTTAAGCACTTTTCTTGTTTGTGTCTCAGACTCATTCTTAAATATAAGAAATTTCTCTAATGCTTCATCCTTGATTTTCATTAGATATACATAACAGTATCTATTACCATCATCTATAAAGGAGATAAAGTATTTCTTATTGTCTCTGGTCAACACACCATTAAACTCACAGATATCTGTGTGCACTAGATACAGGATCTCACTATCTCTACAGACATACTGGAAAGACTTTCTAGGTGTCTTAGCTTGTACATAAATTTCATTTTTGAGTTTTGTCAACAGTGTGTTTTGGGATCAAATATAAATTCATCATTCTCTTGATTGAATTTAAGTTTACATGTCCCAATCTATCATGGCACAGATCACAAGGTTCTAAATTATTCACAATATGAGATACAGAATCAGAACGTTGAGAACTTAAAACATTCATTGCATCAATGCTTACTGAATCATGTTTAATACTAAACAACAAATCAAAATCAGTCAAATAGCTTTTTTCATAAAAAAATGACATGCCTCAGAATGATAACTTATTACATTTAAAATTTAGTTCAAAATCATTTCTAACTAAGATAGAGCCAGATAAAACATTCTTCTTGATGACAGAAACACACAGTACCATGTGCAACGTCCAGGTACGTCCAGAGGAGAACCTCAATTTGACTTGTCCCGACCCTAGCACCCTGGCTGCAGAATCGTTTCCCATCTTCACATTCCCACCACTGCAGGTCTGATAAGAAGAAAATAAAGTTCTGTCAGAACAAATATTTACATCGGCTCCCGTATCTACGAGCCACTAATTTGGATCATAAATATGGTATATTTCATGTTTTACAGAGACATACCCTTCGCTTGCCCCAAGTCTTATAGTGATCATATTCACTTGTGGACTCCCATCTTCAGCCTTAGATTGAGCCTTTAAGGACGAACAATCCTTCTTCCAATGGACAACCTGATTACAATGACAGCAGGGTTTATTCTTTGCCCTTTTCTGGATCTTAACTTTTGGTTTCATTTTATTGTTGTTCGAACCCTTTCCCTTCTTATCTTTGCCCTCTGAGGTCATGAAGTTGACCTCAGCTTGAATAGCGACAGGAAGCACATGCTTTTGTTTCCTGTGTTCCTCCTCTATGGCAATTGCAACCATCAAGTCATCCATAGAAAATTCTTCCTTCTTGTTTTTAAGGGTCATACCGAATTCTTCCCAAGACTTGAGGAATTTTTCTATGATGCACATGACCTGAAACTTCTCTGGAAGTTTTATTTCAACATCTTTTACACCATGAAGCATGAGTAAAAACTTGTGCGCCTGTTCAGAAACCGACTTTCCTTCGGCCATGGAAAACTTCAAAAATTTGACCACGGAGTATTTCTCAATACCGAGGTCTTCGGTATTAGACTTCCGATCCAAATCTTCTCATAGCCCTTCGCAATCTGCGTGGATGAACAGTATACGTCAAACAACGTGTTGGACAGAGCTAACAGGATGTAACCATGACATATACAGTTGTGTTTCTTCCACACAGATTGTGCCTTCTGGCTGTCGGGTGAGGGGTTTTCCTTTTCTATTGTAGGACAATCGGTTTGAAGCATAGAGATTAATTTCATGCGTTGTTGCCAACGCTTAAAGTTCTGACCACCGAATTTCTCAGGCGTATCTGTCATATCCACCCTCGATTTAAATATTATTTCCGACATGATTTTAAAATCAGTTCCGAATATACTCTCTAAGATTGTTGAAAGCAGGATCATAATTGCATATATTAAACAGTAATTATACGGATTCAAATGAATTAACGAAAAAACATCACAGATTAACATCATTTTAATCATGCATTTCCCATCCATTATCCGATTACGTAATGCAAATAGAAACCGATTAAATAAATGGAAACAATAATTAGGGCGTGATCCAGAGAAAGTAAAGCAATAAATAAATTGTGGCAAAAAAAGTAAAAGAAGAATAAGGTTAGAGATCACCGAAGTGTCCATGAAATGGACTGTGCTTAGAGAGGATATCGCCTCCACAATACCGGTGTGTAGGGTACTGGCGATCCGTTCCCAAGATACGACGACACACGATCTTTGTCTATGCACACCTACGAGATCGTCCTCGAATGTACCTTAGAGAACTGTAGCCGAGAGAAAGAGAAGCATGTTCATCCGCGAGAGGAAGAACGGGAACAGATCCAAGGAAGCATGAGAGGGTTTTTCTTGCAAGTGAAGAAAAACTGCGTGGGGAAAGAGGTATAAAAAGAAGAGCCAGTATGCCCTAGCGCATTGTATCTTTTGATTTCCGAAAAGACCCCTCAACGTCGTGTCCCTTTGAATTCCAAAAATACGGCTAAAACGAGCCGATTGGATCGAGTTAGATTCCCAATGTGATTGAATTCAAATTAATCTTTTTGATTAATTTAATCAATCAGCCAAATGAAATCCACAACAAAAATATCGAGATCCGAATTGACTCTCCCGAACCCGACCTCGAGCCGGAGCCGGAACTGGAGCGGAGCACGCACGCGTGTGGTTCTCCATTCCTCCTCTACTATTGTTACAAGAGCTTGGGATGTGAACTCATACATAAGCCCACCAAAAAATTTTAGAGATACTACATATGGTACTAAACTTTCATCCAAGCTTTTCCATGTTTCAAATTTGGGAATTCCCAACTTTCCCTGCAAGCCATTTGGTGTTCCAATTGAAACCAAATCGACTCTTATATTAATTACATAAGGTTTTCAATTAAAATCTAAATTACTTATTTTAAATACAGCTATTAGTACGAATCTCAGACAAAAGAAAAATACAGTTTCAGATGAACAAAGCAAAAAAAGATTGTTTTCACCTTCAAAGCGAGCGTCCACGCATGCTTGTGCGAGTGTGTGCGCATGCGTATGTTGCGTGCATGTACATGTGTGCGTGTGCACGTCCGCGCGTGGGTGCGCATGTGCACGGGTGTGGCTGTGGGTGGGTGTCTGCATGCATGTGCATGCGTGTGTGCATGTGTACGCGGGCGTGCATGCGTACACACATGGGTGCACGTGTGTGTTTGTGTGTACGCACGCATGCGTGCAATTTTTGTGGAATTTTTTTAATGTTGCATGGGTGGATTAAGTTAGACTAGTAAGAGTAATATGTATTTCAAATTTCATGAAAAATAGACAATTCTAACCCGTCTATCTGGATAGCAACAGTTTCAGCAATTCTGATACTGTTAAATTTTGATAAACCACATGGGTAGATCCATTTTTTCGTGTATATATATATATATAGTTAAATCCGAGCTATGACCATAGGCTTTGAAGAAAGAAAAGCTACGAGCAAAAGTATGGCCAACAAAGCCTTGAAGTAAACAAAGACATGAGGTTCTCAAGTATCATATAAAACAAAATAAGTTCTAACAGTAACGCTTCTTTCTTGGCCTATAATGCTTGCTCTCCAAATAGATCTTCCAATCAAGCTTTTTTTTTATCAGGAGTTCTTTTGACAAAATGTGTGGATATTATGTAGGATGTACTTGATCTTTTAAGATCATATGCTTATAGTTGTTCGAATTGACGTGCGCCTGGGCTGGGATCATTGTCTTTAGCTTGGTCAATCAGTCTATGCAATGGTTGACCTTTGCCATCTCCTGCTGATGCATAGCCAATAGATTGCTCAACATGGAGGTGATCTTGTTAAGGTCTAAAGTGTTGGATGAGGATGCCCCTAGATGGGATCGATGTTGCTCTGAGGCTATTGTGAGGAAGAGAGGTAGTGTTGGTTCGCATTCCAGTGCCGGTGGAACTGCTTGTAATTTCAATGTATATATAATTGCTGGTTGTATTGATGTCCGTAGTACTGAGCAAGCCCTTACTTCCACTGTGTTTACTCTGATGCTTTGCTGATGCATCTGATGAGACTATCGATACCGATAGTTATGCTTATAGTGGTCAATCTCGTGTGAAGGAGCGAGATCTCCAGCATGGTAAGTAGAGGAATATCGGAACCCACAATGATTTATGCGGGTTGTGCAATCGAATCATTATCATAGCACAGAATATTCACCTCGAACACAAGTAGGGCTTCTACTATAATGATCTCAGAAGATGGTGGCACTGGCTAACTGTATTAAACAATGGCTTACTCATCATTGCAGATGATCTGCAGTGTCTAAGTATTCAGCTGCTCCTGAACGTGATGAACTTTCAACACTGAGGGAATTGGGCAACCTTAATCCTTAATGTCGGCCACTACTGCTGCTAATTCCTCCATCTTCTGAAAATGTTTGGGCAGCCTCTCTAGCTCTTTTAGTTTCTACTTTCCACCACTCGTTGATCTATTTTTCGATCAGGTCAACATTCGCTAGTTGATCATAAATTATCCCGATGTTGCAGACTACGTCCACTACTTGATCATAGACTCGTGTCACTTTCTGATTGGCATGATTCTATGGTAAGTTTTTTAATAAGCTTCTGTGGATGATAGTGTTAAAATATTCTCAATCATCTCCTCAAAAACCATCTGCACAACATCATCTCGGTTTATATAAATGATGTCACATGCACACTTACTAGACCTCGTAAATCAAGGTGTAGTCCATTGAAGAAGCTTTGGATCAGAATAGACTTTGCAATGTCATGGTGCATATCTAGAAAAGATCCTTAAAGCTAACCCATGCCTCGTGGAGAGGCACATGGGATAATTGTAACAAGTTCGCAATGCAGCTCCTCATTTGATTCATTATCGAGAGAGTAGGATTTCTTCAGGAACATCATCCTCAAATCTACTCAGGTGGTGATCTCCCTTCCCAAATGATTTAGCCAATAGGTGGCTTTGTACATGAGAGCAAAAGGGAAGGTTCGCAACATGATAGCTTCCTGAGATGCTCTAAGGTAACTTAGACTTCAACATAAAAGCTAAAACTGCCAAAGGAAAGAGAAAGACTCTTCAGTAGTGTTTCCATAGAACTTTGGTAGCAACGCGATGAATGGTGCCTTAAGTTTGAAGGTTTCTTGAATTACTAATGGGTGTATACGGTGGTATCCCTCACCCACCCTGGTGTTGATGCATCTCGCATAGTCTCAGATCAGGGTTCAATTCATTCGTTTCCTCGATTCTGTCTCAACCTTTCTATATCAACTATCAGCTCATATGGTCACGGACATGCACGGTAACATCTTGTGGTGAGTTCATAATTCTCTAGGTGGCATCACCCTCATAATTGACCTCGCCTATGTTCTTTCTCGCTATCTCATATGAACTTTCCTTGCAACTTGTACTAAAGAAAAAAAAAACTGCTTCAATTGGTTTTGGGTGATGAAAAGATAGAGGCGTCGAGGACAAGGTCATCCTCAATAGTGAAAATAGAGATTAGGCATGGGTCTGACCTACCTTAAAAATAAAAAAGAACATTATGAACTTGGAAAACAATCATCTCAAGTCGGAGATGACTTTAGAAGAGGGTCATCCCCAATCGGTGTGTTGCAATTGGACTTGTGGATCCACTTCAGTGTCCACATCGAATTCGGGCATATTCTTATCTATATACTATAAGATTAAGTTTATCATTTCAAATCTTATCAAATAAATTTTGCTTTGGGACTAGAGCGATATATTTACGTGACATGGGTATCTAGAATTGAAAAGAGATATGAAGGTTTTTGGTTTGCAATATATGCTGACGCTATTAAAGGACTTTAGTTACTAAACCCAGCATTAGCCTTCTGATTAGATACAATCTATAAAGTAGTGACACCAACAATTATTTCAAAAAACAATAATGATAATTAATGTGACTTATAACTGAAATAGCTTTACGCAAAGAATGTTACTATAAAATCAGGCAAAGGAGCAATTATGCATTTGTGGTGCACATTTAACATACATTCTTGCAAACTGAAGAAGGGGTTTCTATGGGCTTACTTGGTTACTGGATTGGACTGGGTTGGAGTATCTTCCTGTGAATAGTAGTTATTTGAAGGATTGGAAGGTTTGGAATGATAATTGTGACGTGATATGACATTGATTATAAGTTAATTAATTTTTTTATGATTATAATATGTCTTTTATGTTAATAAGTGCATTTGAACATGGTTAAAAATCAGTATACAAAAGAATTGTAGGGTCAATACAAGCAATCCTAACCCAGGAATGCAGGGTTGAAGCCAGAGGTATGCCAAAGTACCCCGGAGTACCTGACAACCAAACAAGTCCTATAGGTTATTCCAACATTGAATCCTCACAATCTACAGAAAAGAAACACAGGTTAACCTATTTCATTAGATAAGTATAGGATACAGCACAACTCACATGGAACGGTAAGAGAGACGAAAAAAAGGGAAGTGCTGAGGATAGAATTCATCCCCGGCCATCACAATTTACAGAAACAAGCCTCGACTCATCTCAGCCTACTTGAACCTGATATTCAAGACAAGGACAAACTTCTTTGGTGATCCGAAAACAGTTCTGCAATGGACTATCATGACCATGTTGACAAGAACACATCGATGAGCATGAGTCCAATCATAGACACAAGGTCTGCTAGGGTTTAGGGCCATCTAGCCTCGCTCATTACAGGCTGCTCAACCATTAGGAAAGCTTGATCATAAACTAGATAACAGCCTAGCAATGGTTATCCTGATCCCTTGAACACCATCTGGCTAAGGCACTATCCGACCCCACCATGTAACGATCATAAGGACTACCATGTAAAGATTAAAGACACAAAGAAGCCAGAAAGCAAGAAGCTAGTCAAGACTGTGCACCATCTAGGAGCTTGGATTAGTTACAAGTCCATCTAGCCTATCATTGAAACTACTATAATAACCGAGGACGTTCAAATTCCGTCTACTGGTGAAGCTCGTCTTTAAATGAGGAAGGCGGAACATGGTTGTCGGCTATTTGATCCACCAGTCATTGTATATCTAGCATGGTATGCAACACTTGGTCGCACCTGCGGAACCTAATTCCTTAGTTCTCTATATGCACTCATGATGTTTTTATAAGTCAGTCATGTAGCTCCATCAATTACAAATACGAGCTTACTACCCGAATTCCATTAGTTAACCATCTATATAATCATAATTGGTTAGAACGGTACCTCTTGAATAATTTGGCACGTCACGAGGGCTGTTATTGCATCTTCATTACATGCAACACAGGTTGAATGTCATACCAAGCCAGCTGACAGGATGTGGATCACCGTCATTCACCTTGCTTGTGGCTCTAAAACTTTGATCCATTAGTTACTCTTTCAGCTTTGACAAAGCCTCTTCGATGTGAATGTCCTGTGCAGGTTTTCGTAGTAGTACAAAACTTTGCTTAAATGTTGGAAAAGTCTATTGAATATTAGCTCAGTTAGAGTACCCAACATGATAGTTTTAAAATGAGATAGAAAGTTCAGTTACGATCTTAAGATGAATTAGACAGATGGAAACCTCAATGTGACATTCCAATGTCCAGTAGCCCAAGGTTCAAAGATCAGAAGCTTTGCAACTAGAAGCATGCGAATGAGAGCATGCACCTAGAATAGACCAAGCTTGAGTTCAAAGAAAACTCGACAATCCAAGTCAATAGCTAAAAGCATGAACTAGTAGAGATGAGCTATACAGTTAAAACCATAAAAATGAAGTTTAGACATCTAGTTCATTTACCTAAGGAACAGAAGAATTAGGCCATTGTCTTAGCTCAAATGGTAATGTGATGTAAAAACTAAAGATCAGCGACGTGACCACCAGCAGCTAAGGGAGAGAAAGAAGACAAAAGAAATCACAATGGTGACAAACATGCTTTTGCACGTCTATGGCCGCATTCCCACTTAGGGTCTCTATAGATCAGCATAATCTCTGACTCTTAGTTGAAAAAACTGAAAATAGGACTATATTTTTAGCATTCAAATGAGAATAAATTAGGCTTGACAACTACAAAATATCATAGAAGGTTTTAATTGTTACAATGACAAATGATAGAAGATAAAAAGAATATTTTTGCTGGTCTCCGGATGCATTCCAACTTCCTTTTAGGCTCCCTATAGACCAGCATAGTCTTACTTGTGAAAACAAAAAAGGAACATTATTTAGTATTTAAACGAGAATATATATTACGTAACAGAAAATTTTAAAAGAGGGTTCTATTTGTTACAAAACCTGATAAAAATTGAATGTTACAAATTCTTGCATCAGCGCCCTTGAAGAATTGCTCAAGAGGTAACAACCGAATAAAGTTTTACTGTTGCAGTTTAAGATTAACCTGTCAGATGCAAAACTTTTTTTGTATACCATACTACCAAGAGGAAGTTATTTGTAATTTCCAAATTACTTGCCCATGTTCCTCGTGTATGAATAGCGTCCCAATCTCTACAGCTCAGCTACGGAGCATAATCTTCATTGCACATGACAATGCTTTGCAAATGTCAGCTCACAAAGCATTCTCGTAGATACTGGTGGGAACCATTGATGTATCTTTCCCACCGAGGCCTATACCTACTAATACCTAGTTTAAGCCATGGTTTCATGTTGCCACTAAAGTGAATAACTGCAGCACTGTCTATAAGTCTATCATCAACATCCAGGTCATAACCCAACCCAGTTACATGCCATCTCCGGTCAAGAGGCTCCATGATCCCGTAAAATGTTAGGAGACCTGCAGGAAGTGTTCCACTCTTCCAAAGTGTCCAATCTGCATTCTGCTCCTGCCAGAAATGGTATTTTGCAGTTACATTGGCCATCTTCCAGGCAACCAAGTCGAAAACATTCATCCCAAAAGCCCAAGCACACTCTTGTGGATTGATCTTCGAGTTAATGAGTGTAGATGTGAAATTTAGGTATTTGTAATACCGATGAGAAGCTTCATGACAGGTCTCCACAGCTCCGTTAACCTTCCCATGGAGATCCAAGGAGAAAAGTGGAGTTAAATCCTTCTGCACAACAACATCGTCATCTAGGAACACCACTTTCTCCAATGACGGCAGTATTTCCGGAATGTAGAACCTCAAGTGATTTAACAAGGAGATATACTTTGGGTTATGAAATCTAGTTTCTCCCTGATGGTCAAGGGAGTTACCTAAGTAGTAGGAATGTGTTTCCGCGTCATGGAGCAACTTCGCAATGGGGGAGTAAGAAGCATTCAACCAAGAGAACTTGCCCACATCTTGAACCTCTACTGTACTGCCTCCAAAACTGTTCATCAGGAACCAGGCTCTCATCACGGGAAAATTAACACTGTCCGTGACAACATGGAATACAAGCTGTTGAGGTTGACTGGCACTTGAGACAGTCGAGTTCACCACAACAGAAGTAGCCAGAACATTGTCAGAAAAGATGCAGAAGTGATAAAGGTTGTTGTCAGACAAGCGAGTAGAGTTTTTACTTTCTTCTGCGAGTTTTTTTAGTTTAGGGTTGCTGATCCAGTCCCTTGTGAGTTTGATATTTAAACAATGGAGACTCTTTGGCACAGCCTCAGCAGCTAACTGACTGAACACTGCACTTTGTGATATGGTCGCGCCTATCCTCTCCTCTAAGGCCTGTATGTGGCTCCGCAGAGTAACTAGTGTTGTGGAAATATCATAGTGATGGTCCTGGGCTTTGTAGATCAGTTTTGATAGTGACGAAATGATGGGATGGGCTTCTTCCAAAGAGACTGGCTTCCCTTTCACAGCTGCTTGAGAAAGCAATCTCTGGCAACCCCTGATCTGGTTGCTCAGCTCCCAGGCAAGCTGGAGATTACCACGCTCCTTCGCGATGACAACATATGCTTTCGCTAATGTCATTTGATCAAGTAATTGCCGAGCAAAGGAGGATGTGCTCAACAGCTCCTCTGTTAAATTTAGCGCGTTTACAGGAACACCTTGGCCAACAGATCTCCCTTCCTGTGAGAGAATAGTGAAACCAATAAGATAACAGAATGTCAGTACAAACAAAAAACTAAAGGATAAATATCTGAAAATTCCTTTTAAAAGTACAATCTCGCCAATGTAAACAAACGGAGTATTTGGGTGATAAGTAATGTATATTAGCTCCATAGACCTGTAATTGGTGGGTGATTTGACCATCCATATTCCTCTATGGAGGGATGATTTTCCGGAACCCACCGATAGCAAAATTGCAGTCACATAGGAAGGAACACGCTCCATAAAGTTAGACCATTTCATTTGAGTAAGCATCATGTGTTGAGTTTTTTTAGAAATAAAAGGGTGCTCAACCTCGAGAGATGTTCATCCAAACTCTATTAAAGCTAAAAAGAAATATTACAAGAATTTGGACCAAGATTCAACAAGCATCCGTACATGCCCACGATTATTCTCAACAGAGCCCCCTCTCAGAAAGACAAGAATGTTTATTGTGAGTTGTTGGAGAAAATAAGAGTGCTTGTTTATTTCTGAGAACCCTATGCTCTCTTATATAGTAGATAGTCCTATGGGTAAATTACATAACGAGGACAACAGGAAAAGAAAATAAGAGAGAAGTACATATATAAATATAAAAACAAAAATATCTTCACACTCCCCCTCAAGCTGGAGCATAGATGTCAATCATGCTCAGCTTGGATGAACACTTCTGGAATGATCCCCTGGACAATGGCTTAGTGAAGATGTATGCGGTTTGCTCTCCAAAGCTAACATGGGAAGTAGAGATCAGTCCCTTCTGAATCATGTCTCTGGTGTAATGACAATCCACCTCGATATGTTTTGTTCGTTCATGGAATGTTGGATTGTTTGCAATAAATAAGGCAGCCTGGTTATCACAGTGTAACTCCATGGGTAGAGGAATCTCAACATGTAGATCACATAGCACTGCTCGGACCCACATCATTTTTGTACTGGCTTAAGCCATAGCCCTGTACTCAGACTCAGCACTAGATCTCGCAACAACGGTTTGTTTCTTGCTTTTCCAAGAAACAAGAGAATTGCCAACAAATATTGCAAACCCTGAAGTTGATTTCCTGTCCTTAGGACAGCCTGCATAATCTGCGTCAGCATATGCAGATACAGAGAGTGTCTCCTTTCTTGAATAGTAAACTTGAGCCTGGGGTTGATTTCAGATATCTCAATATCATATGTAGTGTGTCCATATGTATCTGTCGAGGTTGCTCCATGAATTGACTCACTCGACTCACAGCAAATGCAATATCAGGTCTGGTGATTGTAACATAAATAAGCTTTCTAACCATCTCTTTGTATCTTCTCTTATCAACTTCATCCGTATCATCATCATATAGCTTCATACTAGAATCCGTAGGAGTCGTGGACGGTCGACATCCTGTCATTCCTGTTTTTGCAAGCATATCTGTAACATACTTCCTTTGGGTCATCACAAGACCCTTTTCATTTCTAGCAAATTCCAAACCCAAGATATACCTTAGGGTTCCCAGATCCTTTGTCACAAATTGAGTGCCCAGAAAATCTTTAGTCATCTTGATTCCCTGCTCATCATCTCCTGTAACAATAATATCATCAACATACACCATGATAGCCACGGTACCTCTAGGCGTCTTCTGCACATATAAGGAATGGTCTGCACTTGACCTCTTGAAGCCATGTCTTTCAATCAGTTCTGAAATCTTTTGAAACCACGCTTTAGGACTCTGTTTAAGGCCATATATCGCCTTATGGAGTCCACAAACCTGTGCACACTCCCCCTCAGCAGCAAATCCCGGAGGCTGCTGCATATAGACCTCCTCGTGTAGATCTCCATATAAGAATGCATTTTTCACATCAAGCTGAAATAGCGGCCAATCCCGTGCCACCGCAACTGAAAGTAAGACACGTAAGGTAGAATGTCTAGCAACTGGAGAGAACGTGTCCAAGTAATCAACTCCATATGTCTGAGTAAAACCACGTGACACAAGCCTTGCCTTGTACCGTTCAAGAATTCCATCAGTATGGTATTTCACAGTAAATACCCACTTGCAGCTAACAATAAACGCACCAGGTGGGGGAGAAACAAGGGTCCACGTACCACGGGACTGCAATGCAGCCATTTCTTCTTCCATAGCAAGCCGCCATTTGCTATCAAGGAGCGCCTCCTGGTAATTGCGTGGAATCTCGACAGCAGATAGGGCTAATGCAAATCTCTGGAAGTCGCCCGTCAGATGATGAAATGAGACATGAGAAGCAAGTGGATGGGAAGCACAGGTACGCTTCTGCTTTCTGATAGCAATAGGCATGTCCAGGTCTTCATGAGCATCATCCTGTTGTGGTACCTGTATCACTGGATCCTCAGACTCATCATTAGTAATCAAGTTATCAGAACCAACCTGAGGGCTGCTGGATGACTGGTCATGACCTTGAGCAGAGGAGGACCGACGAGTATAGTACTTTAGTAACGGTGGCACAATAGTTACTGGAGGTGGTAAGGGTGGAGGTGGTGGTGGATATGGCGTAGAAGGTGAGTGACTCAGAGGAGGAGGTGGCATGTAGGAGACTTCAGTATCTGAAAGAGAAAAACATGACAGATTCAAAAAATGTGACATCAGCGCTAACGAAGTATTTTCGACGCAACGGATCAAAGCACTGATAGCCTTTCTGAGTCCTGGAGTACCCGACAAACACACATTTGATAGCCCTGTGAGAGAGCTTATCAAGACCTGGTACCAACTGATGGACAAAATAGACACAACCAAAGACATGAGGTGGTAGTGAGAACAACTCCTTCTCGAGAAAGGCAAGAGAGATAGGAGTTTTCTCATTCAAGACAGATGAGGGCATGCGATTTATTAAGTAGCAGGTTGTGAGAACCGCATCACCCCAGAATGAGTTTGGAGCATGACTCTGAATCAGTAAGATTCTAGTGATATCCAACAGATGACGATGTTTTCGCTCTGCAACACCGTTCTGCTGTGAAGTGTAAGCACATAAAGTTTGATGAATTATTCCACGAGATAAGAAGAACAATGACAAAGTTCTAGTGCAGAACTCCAAGGCATTGTCAGACCGCTCAATTTTCACAGTAGAAGAAAAGGCATTCTGAACTTCATTGATAAACATTTGAATCACATTTCCCGCTTCAGATTTATTTTTCAATAAAAACATCCAAGACAAACGAGAAAAATCATCTACTATGACCAGATAGAACATGTGTCCCTGGTGGTCAGGAGCACGACTTAGACCCCAAATATCAATATGGACTAACTCAAACAAGGAGCTACTGCTCCGACTCTGACGACTAGGGAAAGTGGACCGCTGGTGCTTTCCCAACTGACACGCTTCACATTGGAAAGACGACTTCGGAGAAATCTGGGGCAGGACACGACATAGCTTCTGGAGCGGCAGATGACCGAAACGAAGGTGCTAGGTATATGTAGAGTCCGGTCCTGTATGATGGAGAGAGGCACCGATATAGGGAGTATTGACCAGACGGTAGAGACCATTCTGCTCATGGCCACAGCCAATCACCTTGCCCGAGGTTATGTCTGAAAAACAAGAGATGATGAGTCAAAAATGGCTCGACAGTTCAAATCCTTTGTAATCTGGCTAATGGACAGTAAATTCATAGAAAAATCATAAGCATATAACACATTCTGCAGATTCATGGAAGGTGTCAACTGAACCTCCCCCTGTCCAGTGATTGGGGAATGTGTCCCATTGGTTATCACCACAGTTCGTCCCGAAGAGACTGGTCTATATACAGTGAGTTGTTCTCTGTCCCCACAAAGATGGTGGGTCGCTCCAGAATCCATAATCCAGTTGGTAATCATAGATCCATCACACGAGTTGAGAGCATAGGAACTACCTGAGGTACTGGTTGTGGCAGATGAACTTGCAGAAGCAGAGACTGCCACATCTGACTGACCTCCAGGTGTTGTATCAGGAGGCATGATATTCCTCAGTCTGGCAACAAGATCATCAAAACGTTGGTCCAATGAGGAAGGTGCAGGAGACTCAACTTGTTCTGCTACCCGAGCCGATGCAGGAAAGCCATACTTGGAGTAGCATGTATCCTCGGAGTGACCAGGACGACGACAATAGCTGCATGGTTACCGAATTCGACCCCCACGACCGGGGTCCACGGCCACGGAAGGTAGAGGATCCACCTCTTCCTGTAGATACTGCCATAGCTGAAGGTGTCTGGTTAGCAGTTGAGTTTGGGATAGTAATGCGACTCAACTGGCGAAAGGCTTCCTCCATAGGAGGAATAGTGGCATCAGCAAGGATCTGAGATCGTGCAGCATCATACTCTGGATCAAGTGCAGCCAGGAATACTCCTACCATGGTAGCATTCCTGTATGTCTTATGCTGCTCAGGAGTGGCCGTCAATGGCATGAAGCTATGTAGCTTCTCAAACATCCCTCTTAGGGATGTGTACAATGAGTGAAGTGGGCGCCCATTCTGCTTGATAGTGAAAATATCATGTTGCAGCTAAAGTATTTTGGTCTCGTTCCGCGCATGTGAATATGTCGCCGCTAGAATATCCCACATAGCCTTAGTCGTGGGCTGATGTAGAACATCGTTGGCGATTTCTATTGTCAACATCCCAGATAGCCAGACTTTGGCATACGCATCATCTGCCTCCCACGAGGCATTCACCCCAGTCTTCTCAATCGGCTCCTCTTCGGTAAGAATATGTTTCTTACCATTCGACTTCATCAAGCTCATGAACTGCATCGCCCAGAACTCGTAGTTTGTCCCGTCCATCTTCACAATAGGCGCTGGACCTCTGAATGCGCCAGTGGCGGGTACATCAACCTTGTTCTCTGACATATTGCCGACAGAAGACTGCTATAAGTGTGATAAATCAAAGTTTGTGTCTACACAGACATCTATGGGTTCGAGTGCATGTGTAGACTCATGCACACCAACCCATCAATCACCTAACGACTCTGAGGCGACTAGCGAGCACGAGACAGCACGCGGATGGAGCGCGTTGTACTCGCAATACACGCACACTGTGCGCACGAAGGAGAACGCTTTATGCGCGCAGTCTGTGCGTTGTGCGCATAATCTGTGCGCGTTGTGCGCGGTGCGCGTGCAGCTGTGCGCGGTGTGCGTGCGGCTATGTGCGCGACCTGCGCGTGGCTGTGCGCGTGACCTGCGCAGTTTGTGCGCGCGTCGAGGAGGTGAAGCCGGAGAGGAGGCGGCGGCGCCGAGAGGGGAGAAGAAGAGGTGGCGGCGCCGAGAGAGAGAGAGAGGTAGTGGGCTAGAGGTAGGGTTAGGGTTTCTTGGGGATCGAGAGCTCCGGTCTAGGACCGCCGCTCTGATACCATGTTGGAGAAAATAAGAGTGCTTGTTTATTTTTGAGAACCCTAGGCTCTCTTATATAGTAGAGAGTCCTATGGGTAAATTAAATAACGAGGACAACAGGAAAAGAAAATAAGAGAGAAGTACATATATAAATATAAAAACATAAATATCTTCATATGAGTCAAATGGCCCAAAAGGATAGCCATGGGCTTACCACTTTCAACCTACAAATGATACATGTGTCCCAAACTCCGAAAACTAACGTGCATTTTTGGGCTTAAACCATTTGATCACAGAGCAGCAAAACAAATGAGCGAGAGAACGAATCAAGGACAAATCATGCTCTGAAAAACCTTGTCATGAAACTCCATCTCCTAAAAAGCCAAACAAAAATAGTTACCCTCAGGGGCGCCTGGCATTAAGACAGTAGTCAACAGTTTTTTGCCATCCCCCAATCGTCCATAGTATCCTTGGAGGTAAGGACCTTACATGCTTTCTTAATTGTGAACCCTTTATGCTACATGTACCGATCATGACCCACTGAAGAGACCATTAGAACCTTAACTCCACTATACAATAATCTAAGAGCCCAACCAGCAAACCTGGTATTGAATTCCTACTTACGAGGACCAACATTCCACCAACAAAACCTCTTTGTTCAAAGAAAAGGCAAATAATCACGGGAACCTAACATGCAGAGCACCCCGATTCATCCAATCATCATGACACAAGCGGAAGCACTTCCCATTCCCAAAATTTAGCCTCGAATAAGGTGCCACATCTACCATTGTGAAGCATATATCCTTCAAGAAGTTAGAGGGAGACCTCACCTTTCCTGTCTAACCTCTAGACTAGGAACAATCTTGTATATACATCCTCATCATGTGACATGTGGGTCGCCCCTTGTCACCCCAAACATGCACCACCTACTTCGCCAAAAAGGCTTTGTCCATCTCTTGTAAACATAAGATCCCCAGACAACCCTCCTCTAATGGACGCTTCACTACATCCAATCTACCATGGCCATCCCCCATATTTCTTGCCTAAAAGAGGGTTTCGGAAGAAAGGTTCATTAAACAAACATGAACCTTCACTAGAAGCTTGTACATTGACATATAGAAAGTTAAAATCACCACCAACATGGACTTAAGCAGCACCTAGCGGGCATCCCTCGACAAACATCTATCATTCTAATCAGCCAGCTTCATCCCTAGATGCTCCAGCATTCTCAGCCAATCCTCTTCATGAAGCACACCCACAATAAAAGGGAGGCCCAGTTAAGTAACCAGAAAGGTAGAAATCGAAGAACCTAAGATACCACCACACCATGTTGCCTCCTCAACCCAAGTTCCAAAGGTGATGGAGGGCTTACTCTTATTAATCCGCAAACCCAAGAAATGTCCAAAAATTTCATCCATTGTTGACAGCCTCTCCGCCCACATTCCCACTTCAACAAAAAAAAACGTGTTGTCTCCAAATTATAACATCGAGATGAACAAGCTCTGATTCAAGTAACCTCTGAAGCAACAACTATCAGCCACCAAATTGCCTACCACTGCTAGAGATTGGGTAGCCAAAACAAACAGGAGGGGTGTGAAGGGATGACCCAATCTGATACCCCATTACGGCTGAAAAAATCCATATTCAGGCTGATTATTGATCAATATAAATGAGGAGGATGTGGTAACACATGTCTTCCAACAAGTTCTCCGCATTTTCAAGAAGCCCATCTCATGCAAATAACTCCAAAGAAATCTCAAATCAAGTCAATCGTAATCCTTTGAGAAGTCAACCTTCCACAGCATACCAGTAGTATGTCTTCTCTTCACATTGCAGTCTGGCAACAAAACCATAGTATCTGTCATCAGTCTGCCAAGCACAAAGGTCTCCTGCAAAGGGCTAAACATAACATCCATCACCTTCTTAAACCAGTTAGCCAATACCTTCGCCACTAATAAATAAAACGAAAAATGCATTGCATAGAGTGATAGGTCTAAAATCTCTTAATTCCAAAGCCGCATCCTTCAGATTGAGCCTACTAAAATCAAAGTTCCCAGTGACAACTTCATGCATCATGTCTCACACATGCTGACTCACCACCTTCCATAATTCTAGCAAAAATAATGTTAAAACCCGTCACAGCTTGGAGAGACACTTCCGTTCTAGTTCGACAGAGCTCTCCAAGCTTTCGGCTCAGAAAAATTCAAAGTCAACTCAACTGCCCGGGAAGAATTTATTCAATTGGCTCCCAACCCAGTTTGACCCAAGATAGATCTGGATGGAGATGGAGGTAAAGAAAAATCCGAAATCAACTCAACTGCCTGGATATAAGCTCGAAATTGACCCAAGATATATATGAATGGAGGCGAAGAATCTATGTAGCCGACCCTACTTACAACAACAACAAAGCCTTTTCCCACAATTAAGTAGGGTCGGCTACATGGATTCTTCGCCTCCATTCAGATCTATCTTTGGTCAATCTCGGACTTATATCCAAAAAACTAAGATCCCTTCGTATAGTCTCTTTCCAACACTTCTTGGGCCGTCCTCGCCCTTTCTTAGCCGGCTCAACATCCCATCACTCGCATCTCCTAACCGGTGCATCAGTTGACCTTCTTTGCAAATGACCAAACCATCTTAAGCGGTTTTCTCGCATCTTATCCTCGATCGGAGCTACACCAACTTTCTTTCTGATTGCATCATTCTGAATCCAATCTTTACGTGTATGTCCACACATCCATCTTAGCATTTTCATTTCTGCTACAGCCATTCTCTGCACATGTCAATGGTTCACAGGCCAACATTCAGAACCATAAAGCATAGCAGGTCTCACGGCTGCTTTGTAAAACTTTCTTTTAATTTTTAAAGGAATTTTCTTATCACAGAGAACAGCGGAGGCTCCTCTCGACTTTAACCAGCCTGCATTTATTCTATTAGTAACATCTCCATCAATTTCCCCATCATGTTGCAAAATAGATCCCAGATGTCTAAAAGAATCTCTCTTCTGAATGTTATCGTCACCAATCTTCACCTCGATTCCTTCACCATTGCTTCCATCAAAGGTGCATTCCATATATTCCGTCTTAGCCCTACTTATACGAAAACCTTTAGTCTCCAATTCATGTCTCCAAACCTCAAGCTTCTCATTTACTCCATCTCTAGTCTCGTCAATCAACACAATATCATCAGCAAATAACATACACCAAGGTAACTCATCCTGAATGTGACTTGTCAACTCGTCCATAATCAAAGAAAAAAGAAATGGACTCAAAGCTGAACCTTGATGTAAACCAATGTTGATATCAAAATAGTCAATCTTCCCCGTCGGGGTCCTTACACAAGATAAAGCCCTATCATACATATCCTTTATGAGATTAATGTATAGGACATGTACTTGTCTCTTCTCCAAAACTCTCCACAGTATCTCTCGTGAGACGGAATCATAAGCCTTCTCCAAATCAATAAAGATCATATGGAGATTCTTCCTTTTATCTCTATAAATCTCCATTGTTCTCCTAAGCAAATGGATGGCTTCAATAGTTGAGCGACCTAGCATGAATCCGAATTGGTTTTCTTTTATTTGGGAAACTTGTCTCAACCTTCTTTCGATCACACGTTCCCAAATTTTCATAGTGTGACTCATCAGCTTGATACCTCTGTAATTTGAACAATTTTGAATGTCTCCTTTGTTCTTATAAAGAGGCACCACAATACTCCTCCTCCAATCTTCAGGCATTTTCTTGCTTCGCCAAATAACATTGAATAGATTCGTAAGCCAGGTCAAACCACGCTCACCTAAAACTTTCCATACTTCTACAGGGATGTCATCCGGTCCAACACCTTTCCCAGGTCTCATAACCTTCAAAGCCTCATCTACTTCTTTTCTTTGTATTCGTCTATAGCATGCACGATTCAAGTAACTTTCACTACTAGCTAGATCACCCAAAGTGATCTCTCTATTTCCTTCTCCAATGAAAAGTTTATGGAAGTATTGCTCCCATCTAGTCTCTATATCCTTCTGAGTAACAAGCACTAACCTTCCTCGTCCTTAATGCATCTCACTTGAGAAAGGTCTTTGGTCTTTCTTTCTCTTGCTTTGGCCAACCTGAATATATCCTTCAGGCCCTCCTTAGAGTTGAGATTTTTATACAAAACCTCATAAGCTTTTGACTTAGCCTCGCTTACAGCCTTCTTTGCTTCCTTCTTCGCTATTTTATAGTCTGTGACAGTTTCCTCTGTTCTATCCTTAGACATAGCTTTAAAGCAAGCTCTTTTAATTTTTAGCTTCTCTTGCACCCCTTGACTCCACCACCAAGCCTCCTTTTGACCCGGAGCTCCTTCTTTTGACTCGCCTAACATCTCTTTGGCTACCTTTCGGATACAATATGCTACTGCCTCCCACATCTCGTTTGCACTACCGCTACAATCCCAAGATAAGTCTTCTAAAACCTTCTCCCTGAAGCTTGATTGCTTCAGCGGAAGATTCCACCACCTAGTTCTAGTGATCTTAGGAACCTTCCTTTTCTTTACCAGCCCTTTTATTTGTAAATCCAATACTAACAAGCGATGTTGGGTTATCAAACTCTCTCCAGGGAT
Organism: Ottelia alismoides; assembly: GCA_037367405.1. Lineage (NCBI taxonomy): Eukaryota > Viridiplantae > Streptophyta > Magnoliopsida > Alismatales > Hydrocharitaceae > Ottelia > Ottelia alismoides. The sequence continues at coordinate 104,558 of JAZKJV010010176.1, read as the reverse complement.
TACTTTGCAATCTTTGCAACATAACCGATCTCTTCTCCTCAACGCAAAGTAATCGATCTGTGTTCTAGTTGAGCCACTCTTATAAGTAATTAAATGCTCCTCCCTCTTCTTGAAAAGAGTGTTTGCTATGAAAAGATCATATGCAGTTACAAAATCCAGAATGACTTTTCCCTCTTCGTTTCTATCCCCAAAACCATGTCCTCTATGCACACTTGCATACCCTGAAGCAACTTTTCTCACATGGCCATTAAGATCTCCACCTATGCAAATCATCTCTCTTTGTGGGATTCCTTATAAAATCTCATCCATATCCTCCCAAAAAGCTTGTTTAGTCCTTTCATCTAAACTAATTTGTGGTGCATAAACTGAGGTGATATTCAGAATTTCTTCTTCAAGCACCAACTTTAGCAAAATAATCCGATCCCCAAATCTTTGCACCTTAACCACACAATCCTTCAAATCTTTATGAACAACCACTCCAACACCGTTTCTGCCCTTATCTTTACCTGAATACCAAAGTTTAAACTTTAAAGCCTGTCTTCTCGATCTCCCTTGCTTTCTCTCCAACCCATTTAGTCTCTTGAAGACATAATATATGAATCTTCCTTCTTTCCATTGTATCCACTATCTCCATCAATTTTCCAGTTAAAGTAACGATATTCCAACTACCAATCCGTAACTTCCTTTGCAATCTCTTTTGGACTAACTTCTTTACTCGCATGCGTCCATTATGCGAGAACCTTGCAAATTTTGGACTGCATCCGGGCGGTGATGCAGCGGAACTAGCTTATTTACCCGCATGTGTTCCTCATGCGAGAACCCTTGTAAATTTTGAACTACATCCAGGCTGCGATGTAGCGGCCCTTGCCAATTTTTCATTGCATTCGGACGATGGAACGCGTCGCAAGTAGGGAACGCCCCAACGAAATCTGTATGTTTGCTTAAATCCATGTTTAAAAGATCCGGACGGTTTCGAGATAAATTCATAAATAGTGTTCTTAGAAGAATTAAGAACACTATTTACGAATTTATCTCTCCTGCACTGGTTGTCGGCTACCTAACGCGCAACCCTCCTCATTTACCCGGACTTGGGACCGGCCATGGCTGAGTTTAGCCGACCCTACTTAATTGTGGGAAAAGGCTTTGTTGTTGTTGTTGTGGGCTCCCAACCAAGGTTTCAAATCTCGATTTTATTTCGAGAATGCGAAAAACAAAACAATGTCGAAATTTCATTGAAATTTCGGCAAAAAACGGCCGAGATTTATGAATGAAGGGTCCATACCAAGTGTCGAAATCGCAATTTTACGAAATTTGAAACACTGCTCCCAACCACGACCAATGACATTGAAGCCTAGAGTCCCTTTGACAAAACTTTTCAAAGAGAAAGCCACAGCCAAACAAACCTACTCCTCTCCATGAGCACGCGATTCTACCACCTTAGCCTCAGGAATGTGTTTCCTCGTTTGTTGCCCAAGTGGAAGAAGGCAATGTTGTGTCCACCTCTTATACCCTAGTAGCCCCGAAAAGATGACGACACTCCACCCCCTGCTTGATTCCTTCCTCCATTTTTGTTGCTTCAGACTTCAGTCAACCTCTTCATGTTGTAGGGAAATAGAGTCCTCAATTATGTCCAACCTGATATTTTTCCTGCACGGTCGATGGGCGAGGGGAGGCCGCATGGGCGATTAGGGTTTGGTCGCCCTGCAAGAACGTCAGGGGGCATCATGGTGGCTCATGGGGCCGAAACCAATGTGCAGCAGCGCGAAGAGGCCACAAAACAGATCTCCCCATCCAGCTCTTCTGCGGAGATCGTTTGGGGAGGATTTCTCGGAGGGGAGGGACCATATATGAACGAGCGTTCGAGGGCCACAAACGGGTAGGGGGTTGGTCGAGGATGAATGGGAGTTCAACTCACAACATCGTGTGCGTTCAAGGAGGGTGGAGAGGTGCTACCGTTGTGATTTCTTCAGCCATTTGGTGGCTTGCTGCTGAGATTTTGCTCGATGTTTCGGTTGTGAGGTTTGGACCATTGGAGAAGCTCCTGCAGCCACCAATGGCGGTCGGGAGGGGGCCTACTGGGGCCTCGGATGTGGCCGTGGAGGGCATGCGGCTTACTGGAGCATTGAGACCTACGAGTGCTACGCGACCTCTTATACATGTGGGGGCTTCAAGTGTTTTTGGGTCGAGAGGTGATGGTTCAAGGGTTGTTGGTGCGTCTTGTCAAGCTGGTACTTTGAGAGCAGATGGTTCAAGAGATGATGGCGTGTCAAGAGTTGTTGGGACTTCGAGAGCCGCCAAAGCGGCAAAGCATCCAGCATGGATGTAAAAAACGGCTTAAACAGCCGTTTAAAAGGCCGTTTACACGCATGCGGTCCTGGACTGCACCGACTAAGCCCAGGCGGGCACATATGCGGCCAGACCGCTTAATCAACGTTAAACGGCCTATTAAACACCGTTTAAATCCCGTTTTACATCAACCTGGATTTGTGCAATGGAGATGAAACAACTCTATAGATATTAGATTCTAGATATCCGATATAACTTGTTCACTTCATTCCTTTTGTTGTTTATCTTCATAAATCAAAATCGAGATTCCAAACCTTGACTATGGATTCTACTTGTTTATGCTATTTTTGACAATTGATAGGAAAAAAATCATTGAATATGACAATATTTGATATATATTATGAATATGTGATTATATTTTATAATTTAGTTATGTTTCTTATTAATTATATATATATATGTATGTAAATATATTTTTATTAGTTAAAAATACAAAATCGCATAACCCGTTTAATTTCCGTTTAAACTCACGCATACCATTTAAACAGTAATCAGTGACCCTACCGACTGAATACTGCATACCGCTTTTTGCAACCTTGGCGTCCAGAGCTACCCCAGGAGTTTCTCGTACACCGAGAGTTACTTCGGGAGATATTGGTACTTCAAGAGTTGCTTCTGAAGTAATTGTGCTTTGAGAGTTGCTTTAGGACTTGGAGCTTCTTCGGGACCTGATGTACATGTTGGAGGTTTAGAAGTTGATGGTGCTTCAGGAGCTGCAGTTGTTTCGAGAGATGCGGAGAAGGGCAAGGGGCCTTCTGGGTCTTCATGTGTTGTTGAACCTGCGAGAGTGGGCACGAGGATGCTTGATGTCGGTTCAGGGGGAGCATCGGTGGGATAGAAGGGGTGTGTTGAGAATGGGAAGGATTCAGCTTCTGGAGCGAGGGGTGGGCATGGAAAGGAAGACACTTGCTGTTGGAACTGAAGCTACTGTGAAGGGGAAGGGAGAGGGGCTTGGTAGAGCTGTTGGTGCAGGGAAGTCGAAGGCTGGATTACGGAGCCAGATGGAAGAGGATGTGGGTTTGTGGGTTGTCGTTGATCGTGTGGTAGTGGGCGTGGGTACCATTTCGTGGATGTCGCTCGAGGAGCTCAATTCAACCAAAGTAGTGAACTTGCGATGGGGAGAGGGCTCCCAGTGGGGGTGTTCAACTCAGGCGAGGAGACCCTAGAGGTGGTGTGGGTTGTAGTGCGTGAGGAGTTGGGGCGACTTCGGTGGGGATGTGGTGCGGCTGCAAGAGAGAGGCATCTACATGGGAGGGAAGTCTGGTGAGGACCGAGAGTGACTTCTCAGATGGATGGGTTCGAAGACCTCGGTCCTGCGACGGTGAGGGGGGCCTCGCTTCAGCAATGGGGGACAGGTGGTCGGTGAACATTTTATTGCTCGTGTGTCAAGGTATCGATCCCATCTAGGGATTTGGGGCCCTTGAGGCGGGCTCTCTTGGACCTTGGGGAGGGTAATGAAGATACTCTCGGACGGTTGCACACATGGGGCGGATGTGGAGTCGATGGTGCTATAGATTGCGGTGCCACATCCGAGGTACTCGAGGCTTCGGCAGCGCATGTTGGTAGGGAAGTATACCGTCTGGATCTATGAGGATGTGATGGATCCTCCACCACGACCGGACCTCCATGCGGAGGAGTCGAAGTTGGTGACTACTTCCTCAATGAAGGTGTTGTGGAGGAGGCGAACGAGCTCGCAGTTACATAGGAGCTTGTTGTAGAAACGAGGTTCTTTCCAGGTCCCATGTTCCACCAGAAGATGTCGAATCAAGGGAGGACTAACTTTACGCTGAACCTACCCTCCTCGCTACTCCAGTTGGCGCTCAAACCACTGGAGGTGTATGCTGAATTGCAGGTCAACACAACCCCGGTTATTTTCACCAGTCAGTGGTCGGACCAAGATTTGGTCCTTAACCCCCACTTGAGGCATGTGCCTTGGACCAAAAGACCTCTTACATGTGTCCTTCGGGGGGGTGGAATAGAACCATCTTTCTAGTTGGAACTAATTGGACCGACCCTTTGGCTCACTGGGGTTGCAGAAGTTGTTGGGGTTGCCCCGCGGATGGCAAGGCGTACGCGCATGGGGGCGAGCCCGCACCCACGCTCGAGGTCGGCGTTGTGCATTTATGAGAGTGATGACTTGAAGTTCTGCGTCTGCAAGAGACCTAAATTGGAGCAAGTTGGGGCATACACCTCGTCTACGAGCAAGCTATTATGCATCCGCCTTGCAATGTGTTCTCGATAGATGTTATTGAGAGAGATGTGGAGGTGGTTCGTGAGGATGGGAAGAAAATGGTTGTGTAATGAAGATTTTTTCCTAAATGTAAGGGGTATAGGAGACCCAGAGAATCAGAGTGCAATCAAAAGAATGGCCCCTCTTCTGGGTGTGATCATTGGGTTTGGCGGGACAAAGACTTCACCGTCCGCAGGGCTTACTTGGCTATCACTAGGCCCCCTCCCTCCCTCTCGCCTGATTTGGTTCGGGATTGCGCCTTCCTTTGGGGGTTGCACCTCCCTGAGAAGATTGGCTTCTTTTTGTGGTTGTTCGGACGCAAGAGGCTGATGACACGGGACAGATGTTCCAGGCTTCTTGGCGTGATCTCTGACCGTTGCATCCTTTGTGGCACAGAGATTGAAACTGTAGATCACCTCTTCTTCTCCTGTTGTCGGGTGGCCCCCCTTTGGGACAACCCGTCTTTTCGCTGGCTTGCCCTCTCTGATGTGGGTGCTTTTTGCGGCAGCTTGGTGGTGGCCTCCAACCGTGGGAGGTGTGATTTGTTGTAGCTGTTGGCTACGCTTTGGGCTATTTGGCTGGTCAGGAATGCGCTTCTTTTTTCAGGGCAAAGGTTCTATTTGGAAAATGTAAAATTGCAGGTGTCGAGCCTTTTAAGCTCTTGGTGTATTTAGCGCTCTGAGTGCTTTCCTGTACCTTTTCCCCTTTTTTCTCCCCTTTTAATAAAACTTTGGGGCGAACACCTTCGAGTGTATCCCCCTTTCTTGGCTTCAAAAAAAAAGAATGGTGTCGGAGTGGCGCATGGATGCCCTCTTCCTTCAAGAGACGAGCATACAAGATTGGTCGAGACATGTTTGGTCTTCCATTGGGGGTGTTCATATTTCGGAGTTTAGGGCCTTACCATCTGTAGGTATTGCGTGTAGTTTGTTGGTGACATGGAGTTGAAGCTCCTGGGGAGCCATGTCGTGTATGTTCTGCTTAAGAACATGAGCTCAGGGCTATGTACGGTCTTTTCCTATGTTTATGGTCTCAATGATTTGTGGGCTTAGTAGTCTTGAGGAAAATACTTTGTTGTATATTCATAGAGCCTAAGGTTCTCTTATATAGAAGAGAGAACCCTAATGGGCAAATTACATAATGAGGACATAGAAATAAATAGACTGGAAAAGAATAACGTAAAATAAAACTCTCAACACTCCCCCTCAAGTTGGAGCATAGATGTCTATCATGCTCTGCTCGGAACAACATCTCTGAAAGGGTCCTCGAGCAAGAGCCTTGGTAAATACACCTGTAGTCTGATCTCCTGAACTAACATGAGAAGTAGTGATAAACTCTTTTTAAATCATATCACATGTGTAGTGACAATCCACTTCAATATGTTTATTTCTTTCGTGAAAGGATGGATTATTTACAATGAAGAGAGTTGCATGGTTGTCATACAACAATTGCATTGGAAGAGAAACATTAACCCCAGACCAGAAAGAACCGAACAAACACACATCATTTCAGTATTGTGTTGCGCCATGGCTCTTCAGCACTGGATCTTGCTACCATTGTTTTTTTCTTGCTTTTCCACGATACTAGGGACTTTCCCACAAATACAACAAATCCTGAGGAAGGTTTTTTGTCCTTGGGGCAACTAGGATAACTACATCTACACAGGTTGTGACAGATAATGAAGTTCATCTGTTGAATAACAGACCCATCCCTGGAGAAGACTTCAAGTATCTCATTATCATGTATAATGCATCCATGTGCACTTGTCTTGGTTGTTCCATAAACTGGCTAACCTTTCTTACTACGAAAGGAAGATCAGATTTGATAATAGTAACAAAGAGGAGCTTCCCAAACACCTCTCTATACCTTCTTTTATCTACCTCATCCATAATACCATCACCTTTCTATACCTTCTTTTATCTACCTCATCCATAATACCATCATGCAGTTTTATGTTTAGATCCATAGGTTAGATGTCGATTTGTAATATGTCATTCATGCTTCTAAAAGTAGATCTGTTACATACTTTCTTTGGGTCATGACAAGACTCTGCTTGTTTCTAGCAAATTCCAGTCCCAAAAAGTAACACAATTCACCCAAGTCTTTGGTGACAAACTGTTGTTCCAAAAATTTATTGGTTGCAGCAATGCCCTAAATATCATCTCCAGTAACAAATAATATCATCGACATATACAAAGATGACAATAGTACCTTGTTGAGTCTTTTAAACAAAAAGGAAATAATCAACGATTGACCTATGAACCCTTTTTGTTCAATCAAATCTGACAGCTTTTGGAACCAGGCTCTGGGGCTTTGCTTAAGGCCATAGATAACCTTATAGAGCCAACATGCATACTCCCCCTCAGCAGTAAACTCAGGTGGCCGTTGCATATACATTATACACCACTTCTTGTAGACCACCATATAGGAAAGTATTCTTGACATCAAGTTGGAATAGAAGTCAATCGTGTACCACAACAACTGAAGTAGAATCCGTAGTGTGGAATGGCGAATAACTGGAGAGAAGGTACTGAGATAATCCACCATGTAGGTCTGTGTAAATCCTCTAGCCATCAAACGTGTCTTCTATCGATTTACATAACCATATGTCATGTGTTTAATAGTGAATACCTATTGCATCTTATAACAGATACCCCAGTTGTAGCAGAAACAAGTGTCCATGTCCCATGAGACTGGAACGCACCCATCTTTTCTTCATAGCAAGTCGCCACTTTAAGGGCATCCTGGTAAGTGCGTGGGATGTCAATGGCAAATAATCCCATGACAAACTTCCTGAAATCATGCGAAAGTTATGCCAAAGATACATGTCTAACGATGTGGTAAGTGCGTGGGATGTCAATGTTTGCCTTTTCACAAGGCAACGTGCCACCTTGAATCAGTCTCATGTAGTGGTTCCTCTCTATCTTGTATATCTTCCTGCTCATCATGTACATGTTCATCATTAAAGTTACCAGTGCCATCAGTGGTAAGCAAATTTTCAGAATTTACCATCAGTGGAGATTTGGGCAGTTATCTTCGACTCATTTCTCAATTGAGAGTATGTACCTACGATGATGTCCCGCATTGTCTTTGCAGTGGAATGACTTAAGATAGCATTGGTTATCTCAATAGAGACAGTACCAGATAACCATACCTTCGCATACACATCATCTGTCTCCTATGAGGCATTGGTCACAGTCTTATCCATCGGCGCATCATGCGTTAGAATATGCTTCTTATCATGGCTTTGCAGTAATTCATAAACTGCATCGTCCACAACTCGTAGTTTGTGTCATCTATCTTGACAATAGGTGTCGAACCCTTGAAGGCACATATGAATGGGGTATTAACTCTTCTCTCTAACATCATGGATAGATAATAGGGACTATAGACATATTTTGAAGTGTTGACACGGATATGAAGAGGGGTGGTTGTGGATGTAAACTCGTACCACAACCAACCCTATGCAAAAATTGACGAAAAGTGGTCTGATTTTGGTCTGAAAAGGGTGAAATCAGACCAAAAATTTTGAAATCAGACCAAAAACTACGAACTCTATGTAGTAAGAGGACCACCGAGTGACACCGAATGGTGTTCGACAATTATGAGGGTCGTGGGTGGAACTGACAGACCGTTGGGTGTTGCTGGGGATAGCAGCCTAGCTGAAGTTGCCGTCAGGGCAAAGCAACTGGTGGAACTGTCGATGGGGCAGTAGCAGCTGGGCGGAATTGTCGTTGGCAGCGGGTGGTGGCAGGATTGCCGCTAGAACGGTGGTTGCGCCGCCAAATTGAGGAGCGACGGCAAAGTTGGAGGTAGGGTTGGGAAGTGGGTCTCAGGACTCCGATCTAAGATCGTTGCTCCGATACCATGCTGAGGAAAATACTTCGTTGTTTATTCATCAACCCAAGGGTTCTATTGTATAGACGAGAGAAACCCTGATAGGAAAATTCATAGTACGAAATATCGCGACATATTGGCATCGGTGGGAAGGAGAAGTCAACACTAGCTTCCCTTTCAATTTCCCGAATTTCGTCGACATGGTCCCGATATATACAGGAGATATCATCGACATATGGAGTCCGGCTACAATACAATCCATCTAGTGGCCCAATATGGGCAAAATTTGGATGATTTTGCCCCCAATGCGTTCGATATCGGCATATTTCTCTTCTCCAAGGTTCTCCAAATCTCTTCCTTGCTTTTTTTAGGTAAAATGGTAGATCTTCTCCAATTTTTATACTGAATGCGAGAAATTTCTTGGCGATTTTGTTCATATTAGTTGTGTATTGCATATTCTTGAGTTTTATTGTAAGATTTGAAGTATTTAGTGAGATATGGGGAGAACTAATTTGGGATTTTTTAAGTTCTGTTGTGAAATTAGGTTAAGTTATGAAAGGAGAAACTCAGATCCCATGTTCTAGACATAGAAAACAAGATTTTATAGTGCTTTATGTTAACTAAAAATTAGTAATTTATTAATTCCGTGAATTAAACATGAGATCTATAATTTATTTTCGTGTGTAGCGTCTCATGCATATTCTTGAGTTTTTTGTAAGATTTGACGTACTTAGTGAGATATAGGGAGAATTAATTTGGGATTTTTTAGTTTTGTTGTGGAATTAAGTTAAATTATGAAAGGAGAAACTCAAATCTCATGTTCTATACATAAAAAACATGATTTTATGGTGCTTTATGTTAACAAAAAAATAGTAATTTCTTAATTCGGTGAATTAAACATGGGACCTATAACTTATTTTCGTGTGTTTTGTGTCTCATGCATGGTTTGTCATGAAATTAGTCATCTCAACTCTAGATCTAAGATGTTTTTTCATATAAATCGAAACATTGAAATTTAGATAGTACATTAAACATTAAATATAGACAATGGAAGTGATGATGCTGATGTTGTTGTTGTTGTTAACAGTCATGGTGGATCTAGTGACGGGGAAACATATTCAGGTGGGTTACGGTCAGCAAGGGGTGGTCGTGAACCACGTGATATAAGATTCGAGGAAAGACTCCATGCCAGACGTGAATATATGCAGCGACATAAAAACACACATGGACAATTTATCTCAAGTCCGAGTCCGAAACCTATTGATTACGAAGCATACGGGCGTAGCCATCATCCTAGCAACAACTAAATGGATGATTTGATATCATCATGGACATTGACGGGCTTCCATACTCCTCCTAGACCTTATCCTCCTCCTAACACGCATATACCTCCATCATATGGGTACAATGGGTATGGATACAACAGCTACAGTGGTGAAAACTATCAAGGTAGTCAGCCCGAGCAGAGCCAGGACAGCTATTTAGGTGGTGACAATTATGGTATCTTCCCTGACTTTAACATGGACGTGCCTCCTCCTCCGCAAGGATCGTCTCCTACTCCATCGTCGTCATCCCGAGGATTTCAAGCCAGTACTTTGCAGCCTCGTTGTGTCCTTCGTGATACCGGATCTAGTGTTGCTTATCCTCATCTTAGGATACTCATAGGCATCGATGACCATCATTACATGGAGTATGTCATGGATTACAAGGCCATGTACCATAGGCATCGATGACCATCAGTGCAGGCAGTATGTCACATGGATTACAAGGCCATGAACCCGTACATGACATGGGAGAACTATTGCGAGTTTATTGAATCCGCGATGTACTATGAGAGATAACAGAGCAAGGGATCATATGGATCCACCACGGAACTCTTGGTTATGAACCCCTCATGACCGGGTTATATCTTTAATAATATTGCATTCATTTATATTTTTCATTTATTTTTGTGAATAGATAAATATTTAGTTGATGTAAGTTCGTAATTAATTCTTTACTTCACTAGAATGATAGAACCTTATCCATCGTCGAAAGTTATTTATATGAAATAAACATCGTCAAATTAATCAGTATCTACTTTTTTTACTCAAATTATTTATCCCAATGCCATTCAATGCCTTCCGTGAACAAAACATGTATTCTAAGTGTGGTTAACTTAGCTATTTTGATTCCAATTCCTATTTTTATTAGTCACCAATCAACATTAACAATGACATGTTTGATATGTGCGATATAAGGGTCATAGATGATCGATATGTGTAATCTAAGTGTATATTGGAATTTATTTAGTGTTCTGAGAACTTGGATGAATTCTATTTCCAATATCTACAAATTAGCAATCAACATTAACAACGATATGTTCAATATGACCGACATGTGCGATACATGGGTCATAGATGATCGATATGTATGGTATAAGTGTGTATTTGTAGGTTATTTGTTATTTTAATAACTTAGATGAGCTTAATTTGCTAAAGAAATAGCAAAATTGCTTTTATGAGCCATTTTTGACATTTCCACTGATATCGTCGATATATCCTGATATATCCCTGATATATCAATTTTCGAGCGGACCGATACGATATCGATAATGATATTTTACACTAAAGGTAAATTACATAATGGATAGAGAAATAAATAGACTAGAAAAGAGTAATGTAACATAAACTCTCAACAAGCAGCTTTAGGCAGATCTACGAACTGCCACTCTTCTACCCTTCTAAAGTCTAGCTTGTTGGGGTGACTTCAACGTCATGATTTTCGTTGCAGACTGCCCTCTCCTGTGGGGTGGCCGGAATCAAGTTTTTTTAAAAAACATGAGGCGTAATGAGGCATTTTCCCAGTATCGCCTCGTCTCGAGAAGTATCAAAGTGAAAGCCTCACTCCAGAAAGAAATATTTTCATGAAACATGATAATTATTCGTTAGTACATTTTGCAAGTTCTAGAAATTAAACGACTTTGATAAAAAAATATCACTCCATGATATTTCAAGGCTAATTTCATGTTTCAAACATCCAAGTTTGTACTACGTGGGAGCTAAACTATCTCAAATCTTCAACAAGAACGAAAGTTCAAAATATAAATACCATCAAAATACAAGTAAGGCTAATAAAGCAATATCAAATATAATCAATTTATCATTGCATCTCTAAACATCGATGTCATGCCTTTAAACAAGCAGGGAAATACAAAATTTAAGCATAAATTGTTGTAAGTTGTTCAATAACTCATCTTTTGGACTCTTAAACAGTAAAGAGTCAAGTAAATATGGATTTGCAAGCACAACAATGGGTAAGTCTCAGTTGAGAAAGACAAGAGAGTAAGCAATGAATCATTTTTTATTTTACCATGAGGAATGGGCAATAATATACTTGAATATTGCATGTATAACCGTTCTTGTTCATGCATACTTTGATGTGTATTATTTTGGTCCACACTTAGATTACCACGAGGATTGGGCAATAATTTACAAAACATACTCTTCTATGTTTAGGTTACTCGCATCCAAACATTTCAATAAAGAAAGCATTTATGTTGGATTCATATTAAAGAGTAAAGGCATTAAATTTAAGGAATCAAGACTTAATTTTTTGTTCATGTTGATTTATAAAGAACATGTGGAACAAAGTAAAAATAAGCCTAATATGTTAATAAACTACAAAGATAAATGTTTTTCAATGAATCATGAGCTCAGAACTTGAAACTACTTATCTACGAAAGACGGAAAATTCACAACCAAAGAGAAAAGAAGAATATGTAGCATAAAACAATGAAAAATCAGCTGAGCTTTGACGCAACGCCTCATACGCCTCGAGGTGCACGCCTTAATGAGGTTGCTCGAGGCGTACGCCTCAATGCCTCGAGGTGCATTTTTAAAAACAATGGTCGGGATGCTAGATCTCACGATTTTACAGAGGTGGTGAGTGAACTCCAGTTGGACATTCCAGATGTTGTTGATTGTCGGTACACATGGCATATTTCCCGATGCATATCAGGAATTGACCAGTTCCTTTGTTTAATGGAGCTCATGCCTTGTTTTCCTTTGGTTGGTGTCTCGGCCTTACCTCGCTCAAGATCAGACCACATCCTGATCTTGTGGACTTCGAGGGAGAGCTATGCCCTTACGCTTTCTTTAGATTTGAGAAGTCCTGACTTCTTGAGGACGGATTCGAGGCATTGGTGGAGAACTTTGGGGGTTCTCTGGAGGTGGATGGCAAGGCTATCGTATGGTTATTCCCCAAGTTGGTAGAGCTGAAGAAGATGCTACGTTAGTACAAGAAGGTGCAGAAGAACCGTCTAGTGCATCGATCTGAGGCTCAGAGGGGGGTTTCAAAGCTGGATCGTGTGAAGGATGATAGGGACCTCTCTGTGTTGGAGTTTGTGGAGAGAGATGTTGGTCAACGAATTCTTCGTGAGGAGGACGGAAAGCAAGAGGTGGAACGGAGACAGAGATCTATACGGAGATGGATCAAAGAGGGAGATGCTAACACGAGGTTCTTTCATGTGGTAGCTAGTGGTAGGCGTTGTCAAAATTTAATTCAGAACCTCTCGATTGGTCGAGTGCAAGCAGAGGGTAATCGAGAGGAAGGCATGTGGCAGTAGGATACTTTCGGCGTATCACGTAAGGCTCCGAATGGGGGCTGACGTTGACTTGGCAGGGGCGGCTCGACTCTCTCTCCTGGCCAATGGGCTGCTCTTGTTAGGGACTTTCACTTAAACGAGCTAAAGGCAGGAGTGTGGGAACTCAACATTGATAGGGTGTCGGGGTCGAATGGCTTTCCGGTGTTGTTTTTTAAGGAGTTCTTTAAGGAGTTATAGAGCGTGTTGCAGGAGGACTTGTTGGCAGTGTTGGATGAGTTTGCTTTGGGGAACCACAGATTTGACAGGATAAACAAGGCTCTTCTCTTTCTTCTCCCTAAGGCCCCGTTTGGTTGCAGGGTTGGGAAGAGTTGGGTTGGCCCAACCCGGGGTACCCCTCCTTCCAAACATCTCAATCCTCCTCACTGTTTACTATTCACAGGAGTACCCTAACCCAATCCAACCATGCCCAACCCTGCAACCAAACGAACCCTAAAAAGGAGGGAGCTAGCAAAATCAAGGACTTCTTTCCTATTGCGATTTCGAATGTTGTTTATCTCATTGTGGCCAAGGTTTTCGCGAATCGTCTGAGCCTCGTCTCGGAGGATTTGATCGCTCCTACTCAGACGACTTTCATACCAGATCGGCTGATGATGGACAGTGTAATTACGACTTCAGAGATGGTTGGCGATTGGAAGAACAAATGGGTGAAGAGTCTCCTCTGGAAGGTAGACTTCTCTAAGGCATATGACTATGTTGATTGGGATTTCATTTGGTCTGCACTGACGAAGCGTGGTTTTCTGGAGATTTGTATCTCTTGGGTGAAGAGATGTGTCACTGCGTCTTCTCTCGTGGTCCTAATCAATGGGTGCCATCTAAAGTGGGGGTTTTCCAGCCTCAGTGGGGAGTTCGACAGGAGTGCCTGTTAGCACCATCGTTGTTTATTATTGATGTGGATACCCTTACCATTATGATTGTCTAGGTGGTTTTTCGTGGGAGGACGGCAAGGTACTCAAGAGGGGATTTTTCTATCCCCTTGCTTCAGTACGTGGACGATACCTTATTCTTCATTGAGGGCGATAGTGACGAGGCCAGGGCCATGAGTACAATGCTTGACATCTTCGATGAGTTATCCGGGTTGGTGGTGAACAGAGCAAAATCTGCCTTCGTGCATTTCGGTCTTTCAGACTCAGAGATTGAGTGCTCGAGGATCTAGGAGATTCTGTGTGGGTCTTTACCTATATGTTACCTTGATTTGTCGTTGACTTGCAGACGCTTGAAGCAGGCTGACTAGCTGCTTGTGATTGAGTTGAGAAGTTGAAGCGAAAGTTAGCTGGGTGGAAAGCTTCATGTTTCTCATGTGGGGGGAGACAAGTGCTCCTTAAGTCAGTTTTGACGGCACTCCCAATTTTCTTCATTTCATCAAGGATTCTACTGATTAGGATCAGAAATCGACTGGAATCAAGTATGTGTTGCTTCTTTTGGAGTCCTTCCAATGGGCAGTCGAAAGGGCAATACCTGGTCAATTGGGAGATAGCTACCTTATCGAAGGAGCAAGGTAGTTTAGGCATCCTCAGGCTGGAGGAAATGAATAAAGCATTGGTATTGAAGTGGGTAACAAGGCTTTGGGACCGTGGTGACGACCTCACGTGTAAGGTCTTTGGGACATTTACATCATTTAGGCACAGTCGTAGTTGGTGGCTTCGTCGTAGCACCACCACTCCATTTTTTGGAAGGGGATTTGCTCGTTTTTGCATGAGCTACCGACGCAAATGCATCCGATTGTGGATGACAGTAAATTATTTCTATTCTAGAAGGATGACCGGTGTGGGATGAGCCTCTTCTGGAGCGCTTTCCTGCCTTTTTGCACTCGTGAGAGATAATGAGATGTGCTTGAGAGATGCATGGGTGGATGAAAAATGGATGTTGTGCTTCCCCTCTTCATTCTCGGAGTAGTGGTTCAGTGAGTTGATGCAAATGTTAGCACGTGGCGTCTACACGAGGGCCTACTGATGGGCGAGATCACTGGATTTGACGGGAATCGCGGAATGACTTCTTCTCCGTGAGAAAGGCCTACATGGAACTCATGAATGGTCATGAGGGGAAATGGAAAGACTGGGAGAGGGATTGCAATTTGATTTGGGCTCCATTGAAGACAAAGATCTTCTTTTGGCACCATAGGCTAGATCGGGTGTTGACTAAGGCATGGAGATCCTCCTTCATCCAGTGAAGTGACACCTTATGTCTATATGTGTCATTGATGAGGAAGGTCTGGACCATGTGTTCTATTCTTGTATGCATGTTTGGGAGATTTGGGCAGATATGAGCATTTCATGGGTGGACCTTTCTTCACATGAAAACTTTTGGGGCTCTCTGATTGTCAACCAGTTCAGAGCTATGGTGGGGCTACTGCGTTCAATTTCGGTGATTAGGGCGATTTGGCTCTCTCGTATGGTTGATTTTTAGTTCTCATAGATTTTATGTTGAAAATGTTGTCTGTTTAACTAGATCTCTCCTCGAAACCTAGTTGCTGTAAGTTTTCCTATAACACTTCTATCTTAATAAAAGCTTGGGGTGGACACCTCTGGAGTATTTCTCCCTTTTTTTACTCAAAAAAATTATGCCCAACCTACGTACCTCTACACGAAACTCTTGTGGCTTCTAAAGACGTTACAAGCATAACTTCCTGCAGAAACTCTTCAAGTCCCCTTTGAGACGTGCAAGCTTCTTAGTAAAGTGGTGGAGCTGAAAAAGATGCCACTTGAGTACAACGAGGTGCAAGAGAACCATCTGATGCATCGATCTAAGGCTCAGAGGGTGGTTTCAGAGCTGGATCATGTGGAGGATGATAGGGACCTCTCTACGTTGGAGTTGGTGGAGAGAGATCTTGGTCAATGAATTCTTCATGAGGAGGACAGAAAGCATGAGGTGGAATGGAGACAGAGATCTAGGCAGATATGGATCAAAGAGGGAGATGCTAACACGATGTTCTTCCGTGTGGTAGCTAGTGGTAGGTGTCGTCGGAATTTAATTCAGAACCTCTCGATTGGTCGGGTACAGGTGGAGGGTGATCAAGAGGTGGGTAGGAGGTGGTGGGATACTTTCGATGTGTCACGTAAGGCTCTGAATAGGGGTTGACATTGGCTTGGCAGGGGTGTCTCGACTCTCTCGCCTAGCCAATGGGCTGCTCTTGTTAGGGACTTTCACTTGGACAAGATGAAGGTAGCAGTGTGGGAACTGAATATTGATAGGGCGTTGGGGCCGGATGGCTTTCCGATTCTGTTCTTTAAGGAGTTGAGGAAAGTGTTGCGGGGGGACTTGTTGGCAGTGTTGGATGAGTTTGCTTTAGGGAACCACATATTTGGCAAGATAAACAAAGCTCCGGTGTTCAGGAAAGCGGCCGAGTAAATCGCATACTCAGCCGCATACTCGACCGCATACCCGTGCTCGATAGCCCTATCACTTCGAGTATGATGAAACGACCATGTATGCGGGTTGACCCGCATACTCAGTTGAGTATACCCCCTATGCGACCGCCTACTCGATTGCTTTTCTAATAAACATTTTTTTATTATCCGCGTAATAACATATAACCGCATACTCACTCGTATAAAATCACATACTCTCCCGACTGAGGATATTAACATAATATTAAATTTTTTATTTATATTTTAATAATAAAATTACTAAACCGTATAAAACTGCATACTTCCCGCATACTACATACTCTCTATGCAGTGACCCGTCCGACTGAATACCGCATAGCACCTTCCTGAACATTGCAAGGCTCTTCTCTTTCTTCTCCTAAAAAGGAGGGAGCTAGCAAAATTGAGGACGACTTCCATCTTATTGCAATTTTAAATGTGGTTTATCTCATTATGGCTAAGGTTTTAGCGAATCGTCCGAGCCTCATCCTGGAGGATTTGATCGCTCCTACTCTTTCATACCTGATCGGTTGATGATGGATAGTATGGTTACGGCTTCAGAGATGGTTGGGGATTGGAAGACCAAATGGGAGAAGAGTCTCCTCTAGAAGGTAAACTTATCTAAGGCATATGACTGCGTTGATTGGGATTTCCTTTGGTTTGCACTAGCGAAGTGCGGCTTTCTAGAAATTTGGATCTCTGGGGTGAAGAGATGTGTCACTACGTATTCTCGCGTGGTCCTGATCAATGGGCATCTAGAGGGGGGTTTTCTAGCCTCAGTGGGGAATTCAACAGGAGGGCCCATTAGCGCCATTATTGTTTCTTGTTGTTATGGATGTCCTTGCCATTATAATTGTCTATGTGGTTCTCTGTGGGAGGATGGCAAGGTACTCGAGAGGGGATTTCTCTATCCCCTTGCTTCAGTACGCGAATGATACCTTATTCTTCATTGAAGGCGATAGTTACGAGGTCAGAGCCATGAGTACAATGCTTGATGTCTTTGGTGAGTTATTCGAATTGGTGGTGAACAGAGCAAAGTATGCCTTCGTGCCTTTCAGTCTTTCAGACTCAGAGACTGTGTGCTCGAGGATCTTGGAGATTTTGTGTGGGTCTTTACCTATCTGTTACCTTGGTTTGTCGTTGACTTGCAAGTGCTTGAAACAGACCGACTAGTTTTTTTTTGAAGCCAAAAACAGGGGGAAACACTCAATGGTGTTCACCCCATAGATTGATTACATAACGAAAATAAAGAGGATAGAAAACAGAGAAAGGAACAAAAAAATAACCTATTACAGTTCCCACTCCACCAATCTCGCGGCATGAATTCCCACGTTTTCCTTGTAGATGCGTTGCCCCGATAAGAGGAAGGCATTTCTTCCCAGCCAAACGGCCCATAGAATGGCGATTGGATAGACGAGCTCCCTCCGAGATCTGTTCTTGTTAGCAATCATCGAGTCGCAGAAACAGACCAACTAGTTGCCAGTGATTGAGAAGTTGGAGCGAAAGTTGGCTAGGTAGAAGGCTTCATGTTTCTCGCGTGGGGGGGGGAGACTTGCGCTTCTCAGGCCGATTTTAATGGCACTCCCAACGTTCTTCATTTCCTTAAGGATTTTACCGATTAGATCAGAAATCGACTGGAATCATGTATGTGTCGCTTCTTTTGGAGTCCTTCCAATGGGCATTCGAAAGGACCACACCTGGTCAATTGGGAGACAGTTACCTTGTCGAGGGAGCAAGATAGTTTAGGCATCCTCGGGCTGGAGGAAATGAGAAAACGTTGTTATTGAAGTAGGTGACGAGACTTTGGGGCCATGGTGAGGACCTCACGTGTAGGGTCTCCGAGATATTTACGTCATTCAGGCACAACTGCAGCCGGTGGCTTCGTCTCAGCACCACCACTCCGCTTTTTGGAAGGGGATTTGCTCTTTTTTGCATGAGCTACCAACGCAAATGCATCCGATTGTGGATGACAGTAAATCATTTCTATCCTGGAAGGATGACTAGTATGGGGATGGGCCTCTTCCGGACTGCTTCCCCACCTTTTTACATTGGTGGGAGATAAGGAGATGTGCTTGAGAGACGCATGGGTGGATAGAAAATGGATGTTGTGCTTCTCCTCTCCGCTCTCAGAGTAGTGGTTCGGTGAGTTGATGCAAATGCTAGAGCACATGGCGTCTACATGAGGGCCTACTGATGGGCAGGACCACTGGATTTGACGGGAATCACGGGATGGCTTCTTCTCTGTGAGAAAAGCCTACATGGCACTCACGAATGGTCACAAGGGGAAAAGGAGAGATCGGAAGAGGGATTACAATTTGATTTGGGCATCGTTGAAAATAAAGATCTTCTTTTGGCTCCATAAGCTAGGTCGGGTGTTGACTAAGGCATGGAGATCCTCCAGGGGTGACACCTTATGCCTATGTGTGTCGTTGAGGAAGGTTTGGACCATCTTTTCTATCCTTGTGCACCGGTTTGGGAGATTTGGACAAAGATGAGCATTTCACGGGTGAGTGTGATGCAGCGTGACCCCAAATTATAGGGCCACATTTATTTAATTAATTAGTCGTCAATTTTGATTACGTTTTTAGTGGTCGTAATGGTCTAATTAAATAATTGAGGTCGCCTGTGATCTCAACGTTTATTTCGTAGATTTTAATTGCAATTTTGGTCAATTAATTAGTTAGAGTCTAATTAGAGTAATTAGAGGTCAATTGAAAGTTGTCAGAGTCCAATTAGGATAAAGTTGGTTGTCAATTTTAATTTGTTTACTATTTTTGTAAACCATCTCTCCTATATAAAGAGATGGTAGTCCAGTATTTTTATTCAGTGAAGTATTAATCAAAGTTTGAGATTTTATCTCTCCTCTCTATTTTCTCTCCTCCCTCCACGTGGTCTTCACGGTTCTCCTTCTTCAACCCCTCTTTACCGACGAGATTTCTTCCTCTCAACCTCTCCTTTTATCCACCGATATTCCACCGCCAAATTATTTTAATTTTATCGTCGACGTCGGAAGCCGTTTGCATCAATTGGTATCAGAGCATGGCTTACAGATCGTCCCCACGATCTGACGATCCGTCCAGATACTCGCGCTGACATGCATCAAGGGACCATCGCTCGTCCGACAGAAAACGACGAGCCAACGACGACTACGACAAGGAGACGGAGCGCATGATACGTGATTTGCATCACTTGCAAACCACAATCCACTCCGAGTTTCGGGCCCTCGTAGCCAACTTCGAGGCCCTACGCGACGCCCAATCGAAACCGCCACCCGTTGAAGCCGCTACCGCGAAGATTGACGAAGAAACCCGCCCCGTGGAGGAAGAAATGCCCGCTGTCCAGGAGATTCCAGATCTGAATCCGTCATCAACGGCGGCCCCAATCGCAATCCCGACCCCTCCTACGGCTCCCCAGACCGCCCAGATACGCGCCGCCCCACCGGCGGTCCCTCCCGCAGTCCCGGCGACCCCATTCCCGTCCCCAGCCTCGCCGGCGCCGTCCCTCACTCCCGCACGTACCGCCGCACAGAACCCCCTCCTCCTCTCTATTTTCTCTCCTCCCTCCACGTGGTCTTCACGATTCTCCTTCTTCAACCCCTCGTTACCGACGAGATTTCTTACTCTCAACCTCTCCTTTTATCCACCGATATTCCACCGCCAAATTATTTTAATTTTATCATCGACGTCGGAAGCCGTTTGCATCAATTGGTATCAGAGCATGGCTTACAGATCGTCCCCACGATCTGACAATCCGTCCAGATACTCGCGCCGACATGCATCAAGGGACCATCGCTCGTCCGACAGAAAACGACGAGCCAACGACGACTACGACAAGGAGACGGAGCGCATGATACGTGATTTGCATCACTTGCAAACCACAATCCACTCCGAGTTTCGGGCCCTCGTAGCCAGCTTCGAGGCCCTACGCGACGCCCAATCGAAACCGCCACCCGTTGAAGCCGCTACCGCGAAGATTGACGAAGAAACCCGCCCCGTGGAGGAAGAAATGCCCGCTGTCCAGGAGATTCCAGATCTGAATCCGTCATCAACGACGGCCCCAATCGCAATCCCAACCCCTCCTACGGCTCCCCAGACCGCCCAGATCCGCGCCGCCCCACCGGCGGTCCCTCCCGCAGTCCCGGCGACCCCATTCCCGTCCCCAGCCTCGCTGGCGCCGTCCCTCACTCCTGCACGTACCGCCGCACAGAACCCCCTCCTCCTCCCTGCCACCTCGTGCCCCTACGGCCACCTCCCAGGTACCCGCGTCAGCCCCACCCCAGCCCCGTGCGCCCTCAACCCCTCAGACCTCGCCGCCATCGCCCCAACCCCGCGCACCAATCCCCATCGCCTCCAGCGCCCCACTCCCGCACGCCCGCACCCTCATCCCCATCGCCTCCGCCCCCCTCTCCCTCCCGCAGACCTCCCCAGGACCCCCCTCCTCCCGCGACCCCACCACCCTGCACGCGTCCTCCCCTCCTCCCCCGACTGGCGATGCGGCCACCTCGCCGCGCTCGAACAACGCCATCTCCCAGAGCTACTCCACGTCGCGCATCGCGCGCCTCTACGCACCCCGTCTAGCCGCGAGCTGCCGCCATCCAGCTCCAAGTCGCCGCCCACGCGGTGCCAGCGACGGCTCACCCCCGCCGCTAGCTACTGGAGGGTTCCCGCCGCTGCCCCTGCGCCTAAAACGAGATCTCGAACCCTAAATGCGAGAGGAAAGGGAACTGAATCCCTCAAATTGAGGGATTGGAAAATTAGTTGGGAAAATTGCAAAGAAAAATTCCCTAAAATCCATATTTGTATAAAGGTCCAAGGCCATAGAAATGTGAGGAAAATTGAAGGGGTACGAAAATTGCAGGGACGCCCCCCAATTGGAAAAGACTACAGACGTAACATGGAAAATGATCGCATTGGGGGAAATTGAAGCCTCAATTCAAGGATGACTTCTCCAACGACGCACCTACATCAAGCAATTCGTCGGGAGACGAATTTTTTTAAAGTGGCGGAGAGTTGATGCAGCGTGACCCCAAATTATAGGGCTACATTTATTTAATTAATTAGTCGTCAATTTTGATTACGTTTTTAGTGGTCGTAATGGTCTAATTAAATAATTGAGGTCGCCTGTGATCTCAACGTTTATTTCGTAGATTTTAATTGCAATTTTGGTCAATTAATTAGTTAGAGTCTAATTAGAGTAATTAGAGGTCAATTGGAAGTTGTCAGAGTCCAATTAGGATAAAGTTGGTTGTCAATTTTAATTTGTTTACTATTTTTGTAAACCATCTCTCCTATATAAAGAGATGGTAGTCCAGTATTTTTATTCAGTGAAGTATTAATCAAAGTTTGAGATTTTATCTCTCCTCTCTATTTTCTCTCCTCCCTCCACGTGGTCTTCACGGTTCTCCTTCTTCAACCCCTCGTTACCGACGAGATTTCTTCCTCTCAACCTCTCCGTTTCTCCACCGATATTCCACCGCCAAATTATTTTAATTTTATCGTCGACGCCGGAAGCCGTTTTTGCATCAGAGCGCTTCCCCGCTTTTTTGCACTGGCGGGAGATAAGGAGATGTGCTTGAGAGACGCATGGGTGGATGGAAAATGGATGGTGTGCTTCTCCTCTCCGCTCTCAGAGTAGTGGTTCGGTGAGTTGATGCAAATGTTAGAGCACAAGGCATCTACATGTGGGCATATTGATGGGTGTGACCACTAGATTTGACAGGAATCACGGGATGGCTTCTTCTCTGTGAGAAAGTCCTACATGGCACTCATGAACAGTCACGAGGGGAAAAGGAAAGATCAGGATAGGGATTGCAATTTGATTTGGGAACCGTTGAAGATAAAGATCTTCTTTTGGCTACATAAGCTAGATCGGTGTTGACTAAGGCATGGAGATCCTCCTTCATCTGGTAGGGTGACACCTTATGTCTATGTGTGTCGTTGAGGAGGAAGTTTTGGACCATCAGTTCTATTCGGGTGCGTGGGTTTGGGAGATTTGGGCAGAGATGAGCATTTCACGGGTGGACCTTTCTTCACACGAAACCTTTTGGGGCCCTCTGATTGCCAACCAGTTCAGAGCTATGGTAGGGCTACCGCGTCCAATTTCGGTGATTGAGCGATTTGGCTCTCTCGTATGGTTGATTTTTAGTTCTCATAGATTTCATATTGAGAATGTTGTATACTTAACTAGATCTCTCCTCGAGTGCTAGTTGATGTACGTTTTCTGTAACACTTCTATCTTAATAAAAGCTTGGGGAGGACACCTCTGGAGTATTTCCACTTTTTTAACTCAAATAAATTATGTCCAACATATGCACCTCTACACGCAACTCTTGTGGCTTCTGAAGACATTATAAGCATAACTTCCTACAGAAACTCTTCAGGTCCCCTTTGAGACATGCAAGCTTCTTAGCAAAGTGGATTGGTGGTATCTCCATAAAAAATCACACCCACTGATCAGCCACACACTCTTTAAACCCTAATCCCATGCGACAAAACCTCTAAATTTTGAAATAGGAAGACAAACGCCCGACTCCCAAATGGGTGCATGATCTTATGTGGAAGAGATTGTACGTGGAAAATGTAATTGAGCACACAAAGACTATTAGAGTCTCAATCTTGTAAAGTGAAACGGGTAATTTATAAGATATAACATGGTGCACACCAATTTGGGTGTTCATCCCCTTTCTTCACAATGAAAGGAATTCATATACAAACATGGCTATTAAACTGTTTATCCTGTGGAGTAGCATGTCCATCTTGATCATCTTGAACCTCGTGGTTGACCATAAGATTGTTTTAATGTGTCCTAGTGCACTACTATGCATAAATATGAATCCAACAACTTTTGGGTATGTTATATCAGTCCTTTCCTGCAAGAAACTATTTCCATAATTAAACATGTGTCCCCAAGTTGCATGGTGATAACTATTACCCTTGGACCAAGTCTCCACTTTATGGACATATAATCAATGTGTGTTAAAACTATTAAGGTTAGAAATCTATTTTTTTAGATTCTGAGCCTACAACTAAAAATTGAATTATAGTTTCCGCATGTCCATACTTTACTAAATATCGAGTGGCCTACTAATTAAATAAGATACATATTGATCTTGCGTGGGTCAACACCACAGTAGAAAACTTTATCCATCCCCATATATGATATAGAGGATAATGCAGGCAGGAAGGGATATGAACGTGGGAAGCTGGTAAAGGGTACATATGCTATAGGAGCACATTAAGGAGGGAAATTTTATCTAGGCGGTATGCCAACTTGCTTGGATATGTCCTCTTGAGTGTTGAGCAATAGAGAGATATGTTTAGAAAAGATATATTTACACCCATAAACATGTATACTTCCGTAATTACGTAAATAACCCTCGATAATCGTGAATTACTCCCAAAACTCTGAATAGTGGCTCTGTCTCATGCACATACCCTTCCGTTACTTTAGTTTGTTAACCTAACCAGACCCTTGAGTTAACCTAACCTAAAGAAAATCCAATGACAATTATAATTACCCAAAAAATAAAAATAAATAACACCAAACCCCCCCTCACCCACTTCTTCCTCCACTCCCATCATCTTCCTTTAACCCTCTCCCCCTGCAGCTCCTCCGACGACATCCTCCACCCCACCCCCCTCTCTAGCCCCTCCCTCTGCCTCCAATCCTTCGACATCACGTCACCGGCAACCACTCTACACTCCGCCTTCTCATGAAATCCCTCCCTTTGTCACCCATCCCTTTCTTGTTCTCACCGGCATGGGATCAAATTTTGCCAAAATTCCACCGAATTTCGGTTTCGGTGGGTGACCAAAATTCGGCTGAAATGGCCTATATCGATCGAAATTTGCAGGCCCTAGTTCAAAAACCAAACGAAATGACTGAAATTTTGGTCGAATTTCAACCGAAATTTCATTTCAGTCAGTCACCGAAACGAAACCGAAATCCGACATTTAAGACCTTGCTCACCATGCGCCAAATAGCACCATCTCTTGTTCTCACATCCTATGCTTCCCCTTCTGCGTATGCATCCTCCCGATCACTCGCAAAGGTCAGATCGATTTACATGTTCTCTATTGTGATTAGTTGTGTTAGAATCGTGCGATCTACTGCGTTGGTTGCCTTTCTCGACCTTCACCTCAATATCGATTGGAAGACATCATCAACTTCACATTAATGGAAACTCAGTGGCGTTGGAGTGGAATGTCGACAACGAGAGGTGCGAGGTGGCTAACGGGATGGTAGGATTCGCATGTGTGGGCGGGATCAGGAAGATGAGGTGCGTGGATTTGGAGATTGGGGTCGGTTACCGGTGCTACTGCATGGAAGGTTACAAGGGCAACCCATATCTAATCGATGGCTGCCAAAGTAAATTACAAGGTCTATAAACACATCAATGTCAAACATTGTATTTAAAAGAAACGGTTAATGTAGAACTGATTCAATTTTTAAAATCTAAAATAGTAATATTTTATTCGGATTTGTTATATATGCAAATATTGATGAGTGCAGAAACGGCTTCCATCTCTGCTCCAACATCTGCATTAACATTCCAGGGAACTACAGATGCTCATGTCCAAATAGTACCCATGGAAATGGTTTAAAGACGGGAAAAGACTGCATGAAGAACTTCTCAACCAGTGCCATCGTCCTCGTTTGAAAGACCACTGAATCAATTCTGAAATCATCCTTGTTGACAACCCAATTTCATTTAAAATTCAACCTGATTTCATTTAAAATTAATATGTTGAGTTAATTCTTCTATTTTTGGTTTATTCAGTTGAATGAGCTCCATTTTGTGTTCTTTGACTCTATCAAATTCAACTATTCAACTTTACACAATAAGTTGAGGCAAAGTCCAGCTTATCATCCACCTAATGCAGGGTTAGAGGGCAGAGGGAAAACCTTTGTGAGCACCCAACATCACCTTGTGCTCCGTAAAAAAAGAACCCATCAGGGTTTTCATGCCTTAGAACCACATCACCACCTTGTTGCCATTGTAAACCTTCCAACGGAGCTCTTCCTCTTCCGACCCTCCCTACCTTCACGGCTTCACCTCAGATCAATGATGTGCTTCCAATTGATGATGGCGACGTTGGATGTTCAGGGAGGAGGAGACCTTGAGGAAGACTTGAAGAAAGGGAAGGGGAGGAGTGGCATAATTTGTAATTAGTTTTAACTTAAAGAGTGGAATATGTAAATATTTGATGGATTCCGTTATAGTTAACAGAAAAATAGATGGAAGTTAACACAAGGTTATGTCATGTAAGAATTAAACACTATTCAGGGTTTTGGGTGTAGTCACAATTATTGAGGGTTATGTATGTAATTATGAAAGTATATAGTGTTATGGGTGTAAATATCCCTTTACAAAATGGACGGAGAGGTTGCATTACCGGTGCAACAAAGAACAAACGTATTTGTTAGGGTACAAGTAGGCCTATAATCTCATAAGAAAATAAGTGAAATTTCTCAAATTGTGTTGTCTTGTGAAGCAAAGTCCTTTAGATATCAAAATTAGGCTGAGTTGTTTCATATTGATGATACACAAAGGATTACAGTAATCTTTTAAAAAAAATAACAACAATGCCTTCTCCTACATTAAATAGGGTCAGTTGCACATAATATTTGCTTCTGTTCCGATCTAATTTGGATCATTTTTCTTAGACGGCTCAACATCCCAAATCTTGTATCTTCTAACCGGTGCATCAACCGACCTCCTTTGCAAATGGCCAAATCACATTAAGTGGTTTTCTCCCATCTTATCTTCTATCGGAGCTATACTGTTAGAGTAATCGGTACTCTGATGTGTTATTCCATAGAGCCCTCGGGTCTCTTATATAGGGAGAAAACCCTTGGGTAAATTACAGAGTCTTACAATATATAAATAGAAATTACGAAACAATAAAACGTAACATAAATAAGTTTCTACACTCCCCCTCAAGATGGAGCATAGATATCTATCATGCTCAGCTTGGAAGAACATCTCTGGAAAGGTCCTCTGAGCAGTGGCTTGGTGAATATGTCAGCAGTCTGATCCTCTGAAATGACATGAGAGGTGGAAATGAAGCCCTTCTGAATCATGTCTCTAGTAAAATGACAATCCACCTCGATGTGCTTTGTTCTCTCATGAAAAGCCGGATTATTGGCAATAAACAATGTTGCCTGATTGTCACATTGGAGATTCATAGGCAAGGGGACATCTACAGTCAAATCTTCTAAGACTGCTCTAACCCACATCATTTATGCAGTTGCTTGTGCCATGGCTCTGTACTCGGATTCCGCACTAGACCTCGCCACAACAGTCTGTTTCTTGCTTTTCCAAGAAACTAAAGAGCTTCCTATGAAGATAGCAAATCCAGAAGTGGATTTACGATCCCTTGGACATCCTGCATAATCTGCATCTACACAAGCTGAAATAGACAGATCTGTATTTTTTCTAAATAGCAATCCTGTGCCTGAGGAAGACTTCAGATATCTCAATATCATATACAAGGCGTCCATATGAACTTGCCTTGGCTGCTCCACAAATTGACTCACCCGGTTTACTGCAAAGGCAATATCCGGTCGAGTTATAGTAATATATAAGAGCTTACCCACCATCTCTCTGTACCTTCTTTTGTCCACCTCCTCGGTATCATCGTCGTACAGCTTCATGCTTGGGTCCATAGGTGTACTTGAAGGTCTGCATCCAGTCATTCATGTTTCAGCTAGCAAGTCTGTGACATATTTTCTTTGAGTCATCACCATTCCTTGTGCATTTCTTGCAAACTCTATCCCCAGAAAATATCGTATTGTGCCCAGATCCTTCGTAATGAACTGGTTTCCCAACAGGGACTTGGTTATCTCAATCCCCTGAGCATCATCTCCTGTGACCAAGATGTCATCAACATATATCATAACAACAACTGTACCTCTAGGGGTCTTCTGGATGAACAATGAATGGTCCGCATTTGATCTCCTGAACCCCTGTTGTTCAATTAGCTGAGAAAGCTTCTGGAACCATGCTCGGGGACTTTGTTTGAGGCCATAGATAGCCTTATGAAGTCTGCACACCATCTGAGTCTCCCCCTCAGCAGCAAATCCTGGTGGTCGCTGCATGTAGACTTCCTCCTGCAGATCTCCATACAAGAAAGCATTTTTGACGTCAAGCTGAAAAATGGTCCAGTTACGTACCACAGCAACAGATAGGAGGATGTGAAGAGTGGAGTGTCTAGCCACTGGTGAAAAAGTATCCAAATAATCTAACTACCCCATATGTCTGGGTAAATCCCCGTGCTACAAGTCTTGCCTTGTATCTATCAAGACATCCATCCGCATGATATTTCACCGTAAAGACCCACTTGCAACTCACCACAGAGGCACCTGAAGGAATGGGGACAAGAGACCAAGTCCCACGAGACTGCAGAGCACGCATCTCCTCTTCCATGGCTAGACGCCAGCAATCAATCTTCATGGCATCTTGATATGTCCGTGGGATCTCAACAGACGAGACATCAGCTACAAACTTCTGGAAGTCCCCATTGAGACAATGGAATGAGACTTGAGAGGCAAGAGGATATGAAGCACATTGTCTTCGCTGCTTCCTGTGAGCAATGGGCCGATCCAGATCATCCATCATTGTGTCAATCGGTTGATCCTCGTCCTGTAGTAAAGGCTCCTGCACTGGTGCATTGTCTAACCCATCATTAGTGATAACATCAGAACATACCTGAGGCGTGTTGGATGGTTGACATGTAGCTTGAGCTGGTCCCGTACGCCTTGTATAGAACTTAGGAAAAGGTTCAATTGGAGGTGGTGGTGGTGGTGGTGGAGTAGAGGATTGACCCAAGCTTGGAGGTGGAGGCACAGACACTAGAATCTGTGGATGTGGAGGAGACCAATCTGTCACCTGTAGGAGAGAAGTACATGACAGGTTCGAAAAATGTAACATCAGCACTCACATAGTACTTGTCATGAACAGGGTCATAGCAACGATATCCTTTCTGTGTCCTGAAATAGCCCACAAAAACACACTTGATAGCCCTAGGAGATAGCTTATCAAGTCCTGGAGACAAGCGGTGAACAAATGCTACAGTGCCAAAGACCCGAGGTGTAAGAGTAAACAAATCTTTGTCAGAAAAGAGAACAGATATAGGAGACTTTTCCCCCAGAACTGTTGTAGGCATGCGGTTGACCAGATAGCATGCTGTAAGTATAGCATCCCCCCAAAAAGATAATGGGGCACAACTCTGAATAAGTAATGTGCGCGCAATATCAAGAAATGGCGATGTTTCCGTTCTGCAACCCCATTTTGTTGAGATGTGTATGCACATGTGGTTTGGTGGATAATGCCTTTAGAAGACAGAAAACTAGTAAGGGAACGAGTGCAGAACTCCAATGCATTATCAGTACGCGCATACTTAACAGTAGATGAAAAAACATTTTGAACTTCATTGATAAGATTTTGAATAACACTTCCTGCTTCGGATTTATTTTTAAGAAGAAAAGTCCAGGACACTCTAGAAAAATCATCGACCACAACTAAATAGAACCTGTGCCCCTGATGATCTGGGACACGACTGGGACCCCATATATCTATGTGAAATAACTCAAATGAGGAGCGACTGCTCCGACTCTGACGACTGGGGAAGTTGGACCGATGATGCTTCCCTAACTGACAAGCTTCACAACGAAAGGATGAACTCGGAGAAATCTGAGGCAGGAGGTGACGTATTTTCTATAGTGGCAGGTGACCGAACCGAAGATGCCAGGTATATGGAGACACGGAGCCCTGGGAATGTAGTGAGATGCCAGCATACGAGTTCCGTACAAGACGATAGAGGCCATTGTGCTCAGAACCACAGCCAATCACCCTGCCCGTTAGTATGTCCTGAA
Source organism: Ottelia alismoides (assembly GCA_037367405.1). Classification (NCBI taxonomy): domain Eukaryota; kingdom Viridiplantae; phylum Streptophyta; class Magnoliopsida; order Alismatales; family Hydrocharitaceae; genus Ottelia; species Ottelia alismoides. The sequence goes on along the minus strand of JAZKJV010010176.1, from coordinate 75,265 downwards.
AAATAACAGACGATGGGTCAAAAATAGCATGACAGTGCAAATCTCGTGTAATCTGACTAATGGATAAGAGATTCATAGAGAATTCTGGTGCATGTAAAACATTCTGTAAGTGCATAGAGGGCAGCAAAGCCGTCTCCCCCTGACCGATGATAGGGGAATGAGTGCCATCAGCAATGAGTACAGAGCGACCAGGCTGGACAGCTCTATAGGACTGCAGAATATCTTTCTCACGACAGAGATGATGGGTGGCTCCAGAATCAACAATCCATCCTGTGAGATCATGGTTATGATATGAGACGGAAGGACTACCTGAGGCACTGGTTGAGGCAGATGTACTGGCTGATGCCGAAGCCGCAACATCAGACGCATCAGCACCCTCTCATGATGATTGTGGCATGATATCACGAAGCCGTGCCACTAGCTCCTCGAACCTGTGATCGGGAGTAGATGCTGGTAGACCCTGAATATGATCAGCGACACGTGCAGAAGGAGGGAAGCCATGCTTGGAATAGCATGTATCCTCCGAATGACCAGTACGACGACAGAATGAACACGTAGAGCGTATGCGACCTCCACGGCCACGTCCACCACTTCCTCTGCCACGAAATGAGGAGGAACTACCTCGTCCTCTGGAGACAGCCATTGCCGAGGGAGGTGTAGTTGTTGCGTTCGATGGAACTGGAACACGACTGAGCCGTCTGTAGACTTCTTCCATCGGTGGAATGGTGGCATCAGCAAGGATCTGAGAGCGTGCTGCCTCATATTCAGGATCAAGGGCAGCAAGTAAGATGCCAACCATAGTAGCGTTGCGGAACGTCTTCTGCTGTTCCGGCGTGGCTGTGAGTGGAATTGTGCTATAAAGTTTCTCGAGCATTCCACGAAGAGACGTGTACAGAGAATGAAGAGGCCTCCCATTTTGCTCCGTGGTAAAGATATCATGCTGCAATTGCAGCATCTTGGTCTCGTTCCGTACCTGAGAGTACGTCGTGGCCAGAATATCCCACATCGCCTTGGCGGTGGGTTGATGGAGGACATCATTTGCTATCTCTGTTGTGAGCGTACCTGACAGCCAGACTTTGGCGTACGCATCATCAGCCTCCCATGAGGCATATATTCCCATCTTCTCCGGCGATTCATCTTCGGTAAGAATATGCTTCTTACCACACGACTTCATGAGACTGAGGAACTGCATAGCCCACAGTTCGTAGTTCGTCCCGTCCATTTTGACGATAGGTGCCGAACCTTTGAAGGCACCGATGGCGGGCATATCGACCTTTTGATCTGACATACTGCCGGAGAAGAACAACTAGGAATGATAGACCAAGAGACTGGTGTCTACCACGACATGTGAGGATTCAAGTGCACATGTAGACGTTATGCACTTGAATCCATCATCTATCCGAAACCGACCGAAGGTGAACCGCCGCGGGGACGAGTAGAGGCTATAGAAGCCTTGGCGGAAGAGAGAGGCGGCAATTAGGGTTACCCGACGGCGAGGCTAGGCACCGCTGGCGGCTGGCGGCTGTGAGGTGCCCGCTGGCGGCTGGGAAGATGCCCGGTGGAGGGCTGGCAGCACCAGGGGGGCGGCTGGGAGGGGCCCGGCGGAGGGCTGGCGGCGCCGGGGGGCGGCTGGGGTCCTGGCGGAGGGCCTGGGAGCCCTGCGGCGGAGGGACTGGCGGCGGTGGAGGGCTGGGGGCCTGGCTGGAGGAGCGCCGGCGGCGGCGGCTTGGAAGGGGGGGTGGAGAAAAACCCTAGGGTTAGGGTTTTGGCTCTGATACCATGTTAGAGTAATCGGTACTCTGATGAGTTATTCCATAGAGCCCTCGGGTCTCTTATATAGGGAGAAAACCCTTGGGTAAATTACAGAGTCTTACAATATATAAATAGAAATTACGAAACAATAAAACGTAACATAAATAAGTTTCTACATATACCAACCTTCCTTCTAGTCGCATCATTCAAAATCCGATCTTTTCATGTATGACCACACATCCACCATAGCATTTTAATTTTGTTATTGTCATTCTATTCACATGTATATAGCTCACATGTCAACATTCAGATCTATAGAGCATAGCAAGTCTCGCAGCTACTTTGTAAGACTTTCCTTCGATTTTCGAAGAAAATTTTTTATCATGCCCAACTTTCTTGTGAAAGATCCCCTCCTCACTTAATATAACGCTTGCTAGGGTTTTTGCTTCCCACCCACCCCCTAACAACAATGGCGACAAGTTTGGTTGCAACGAGTTGCGGCAATTGTGATGCCTTCGAAGAGCGCAGTGGCAAAGGATCTTCGAGGTCCACCGGTGGCACTGGTCTTTAAAGAATGGGTGGCAGTGACTCTCGTGGTTAGGATGAGGGGAAGGTTTCAGTTGTTATGGGTTTGGCAACATTGATGATGCCTACAGCAGCGGATGTGTGCAAAGGCGATGCAATTTATCTTCACTTCTCTAAAATTCATCCATATCCATAAAACAATATGAATGTTGCTCAAAACAATACAAGCCATTTGTAAAAGGTTTGACAATTTCACCATAACATCTTAAAACCTTAAAAAGTGGCTCACTGCATTCGAAGACTAAACATGCAGCTTTGGGCAGACACCTATATGGTGGAAGTTTTTTCCTTTCAAGAAAAAAAGACTAAACATGCAACTTCATGATATGAATCGGGAATTGGACACTTTTATAGTTTGGGTGATTGTGATGTGTCTTTTGTCTAATGCGAGAGTAATATCGCATCTTTCAAATTAATCTATGTTGGGTTCCATCACCAACTTTTCATCTATAAATGCTTTTCTATTTTTAACATTGATGCTAGTGACATGTGTGGTGGCCCTAATACTTGCATACTAGAAAAAAGATTTTTTTTATCTCAAGTTCGCTTGTGGGTTCATCCAAGGCATAGCCTTTGGTTTGATGTCATTTCACCAAATCTCACAAAGAGAATTTTTATGAAAGTTCACCAAATTTTTGCCAAGATCATAAGCAATAATGGAAATAGCTCTAAAAATATTTTTTTCGATCCTATTTACTAAAATATATATGTAAACAGGATGTTTGACTTGTACCACATTATGTACCTTGTTGAGATATTGATGTATATGTATTTGAAAGCAAAATATACAGATACAACGAGATACTGCGATGCAATACGATTTTAATGAAAAAAACATAAATTTTATAAATTATGAGAAAAGATACTACGTAATAATTGCTTACTCTGCTACAAATAAGAATTAGGATTTTTTGGGGATGGACCCGTGTATCAAATTTGCTATTCATATATGACATATAGTTAAGTTTGATTTCCATGATCACGACCTCCTTCATTAATGGGATGTGCAGGCATGTATTATTTGAGTCATTTTTTAACAAAAGCTATATCGATGCATGTTTATATTAAGAAAACGTGTATAAACTATAGGTTTATTGCAAATTATCATCTAATAACTAGTTATATATGAGGCTGCATTTTAACTTGATCTCAATCTTCATGTTATAGCAAAAGGAGTCACTAAAAAGCAGTATGGCAATTTTTTTGTGGGAGGGGGTTGATTTATCGATACCGGCTGAAACCTAGGAAAACACACCAAAAAATATTCACATTTCACACACTTGTCGATGTTTAGTCGATATTGGCCGATCAGGAGACTCCTGGAAATGGAAAGGATTGGAGACATCGATGTTGGTGAGCTGATCTGGGAAAATAAAACTTCGAGGCATTTTTTCCGAAATTTAAATACATGATTCAAATGTTAGATTAGGTGGCAATTTTGATCTCTACATGATGATATAGTTGACGTGGAAAATGCTATTTTGGTACTTGTTCTAAGTTCTTCGTATATGATTCAACAACTGGCAGTGAGTCTAGTCACGAAGGCTTTTCTTTTGTCATGGCTATCCAGTGTTTTTAACTATTTTTACACAAGGAATACTTGGATAAATTCCTCCATTTCATAAGACCCAGAAGTTCTTGAATGCATCAAGATGTGTGCATACCACAAGTGGCATCAAGCAGGCTAAAGGGCACCATACACCACTGATCGTCATTCCTGATTGCTACCTCACAATTGGTCCCCTCTCTTTCCTACAGTTTGTAATTTCCTTACCATCTAAAACAGCATCCATGTAAAGTAAAAAGCAGATGAGACATTTATACTATAATCGGATAGCCAAATCCAAATTAACCATTGAAATCACTTTAAATAGTCAACTATGTGCCCGAAAACAGAGCAACAGCTCGGACGTTTTACCTTTAGCATATATTGGAAGGGTTCCTGTTGATGATGGTGGTGACCAACGAACAGCACAAGACCAGCAACCATGGAGACGATGAGGAACAGCAAGATCCAAACAGAGAGCCTCCTCCGGATTGGGCGCCGGAACTCAGCCGCCCTTCGCCGCATATTGATGCAACCTACTTTCAACTATCCCATAGAGTAATGGCCTAAAGAACGACCTTGGACAAAGAAGGGTGTTTTCCTTTGCTTTTCAGATCTGGAAACAGTGGCAGAACAGAAAAAGAATGACAGCACCAAAAGAAAAATAAGGAATAACCAAGATAATAATTCAAGGTGCAAATATGTAATGCAATGCTGAGATGGTCAAAGGTTACTACCAAGTCTGGAACAGCTGATTGATGCAAATGCCAGAAAATAATTTAGCTAACTGAATCCAGGGTCTGGAGCCTTTAAAAAACTAATAGAATCACCGAGTGCTCACTGCAGGAAATATGGCTGGTGTCTGAAACGTGACTATAGTCTACAAAGTACAAACTAATGGGCCGTCCGAATTAGTTAAGAACGTGAAGAAACAGACGATAAAAGTTGCTGGGAGTGAAGCCTCAACAAATCACCAAACCAATTATTGTAGAACAACCCGCCATCAAAAGATCAGGGGTAAAAAGTTAGGTGAAAACGGCACTCGTACCACAGCCGGGGGGAGGAGGCGCAACGATGGGACCGGATCTATGGTGGCGGCGACGAGGGGGAGTGGCGGCGTTGTGTTGGATCGTTGGCAAGGCGGGGATTGGCGGGTGCTGGTGGCGAGGCGCGAGGCGACGGCAGGGAGAAGTGGTGGCCGGAGAGGTGGGTGGAGGCAGTGGAGGCGGCGGCGAGGTAGGAAGGTGGGGGTGGTGTCGGCGATCGACGAATCTTAAGGGGAGGATGGAGCGGCGACTTCGCCGAAACGAATACGCGACACTATGGAAAGTAAACTAAAAGCGCGTGACCATCCCATGCGTGATGCGCCCCTTCTTTAGCTTCAGCGGCTCTTCATAACCTAACACCCTGCACTGATCCTGGGATCTTTTGCCTTGCGCGTCTTCTTGTCCGATGAGTGTCCGAAGAAGCACATGCACATGTGGATCGTTATAGGACTTTCGAGATGTCAAATGGGAGGTTGCCCTCATTTCCCTTGAAGTGAAACGGTAACTTGAGCAAGGCTTCAACTCCAAGTTGAGCCGAGCAAAGTCAAGTTTCGGTTGGCTTGGGAAGTGACAAGCTCAACCTAGGCTGAGGCTTTGAATTGCTTGAATCGAAGGATGCCCTATGGCATGGGACATATAGTTCAACATCGAGAAAGGTTACCTTCACATTCATTGGGAATAATTTCATATTTATGAATGTGATTATAGTGAGGGGTGGAATTAGGAATTTGTATCAAGGAGGGGTCAAGTATACGGCTATCGTATATGCTCAAAATGGAAAAATAATTTTAATACAATTTTAAGTGATGCTTTTAAATAAATTTAAGGGTAAATTACAATTTGGATCCCCATCTATGGGTCAGATCGCATAATAGGTCCCGATCTTTAAATTGTAACGATTCGGGGCCCAGGACCATTAATGTAAGGAACTTTTTGGGGTTAATGACGACTATGCCTTTGTTTAAAAGTTGGAACTCAACCCCATTTTCTTCCCAACATGGGCATATTCATCATGAACCCCAAAATTTCCATTTCCTAAATGGTCCTGGTACTCGAATCGTTACAATTTAAAGATCGAGACCCATTATAGGATCGGACCCATAGATGGGGACCCAAATTGTAATTTACCCTAAATTTAATATTTTTGAATGATATTTTTCAGTTTTTTTAAACTTACGATTTGAAAATTATTAGTATGATTAGATTTTCAAATGAATTATTAATTTCGATGGTGGTTTTTAAATTTTATTAAATCTAATTATTTAAACTTTTCTAAAATCTCTAAATTGTCAAGTAAAAATTTTAAATAAATATTACAAGTTTAAAAGGAAACAATAAAGTTTATTTTATTTATTATAAGGTCTATAAATAATAGGAGAATAAATGTGTTTTAATCCCATTTAATGTCAAATTATACATGAACTATTTTTTTTAATAAAAATAATTGTTGGTAAAGGAATTTGAACCTTGTTCCACAAAATATAATTATAAACCAAATAACCGCCATGCCATTAAGTGGATTTATTACTTTATTTTTACACAGGGATAATTTGTTTCATATTTGAGGAGGGGCCATCTTAAAACTCTAACACGTTATACAAGTGAATATAGGTATTGAGGGGCCATGGCCCCCTATAGTATATGATGGATCCGCACATGATTATAGTAAGATCATCTGTATCGGTGTAAACTTGGCAATCGGAGAAAATTTCCTACAAGTGTAAAGCTTTATGAGCATAACTTTAATTAACTACCCTTGCTTCATATTTATCATTGTTACCATAAACTTTTATTTTTTCTTGAATACTCACGGCAATTTATGGATTGCCAGCATTCTGGAATATCACATAGCTCGTATAAAACATTTTGCTTAATGAGTCCAACTCGTTCTTTATGTTTATTGTCTCGATTCGCTCGTAGACACTAACTCGTAGAAGGATACGAGATTTGCATAAGTTGTTATATCCTCATCCACCATGGTGTAGCATGACAGTTGCATCTATCGAAATAACAATCTTGCATCCATAAGGGTTGTGTTTTGGGTCTCTTGTTGCCGATTGTACTCATCGTTTATTTGACTTCACCTATTTCCCGATTGGATCGTCATTCTTAATATCTCTAAATATGGATGATTAGGTGTCCACTAATTACCTTCTTACCTCTAAGTCATCTATATTATCATGTATGACAATAGAGGATATGGTTCCAGCATTTCATGCTTCTCTTCATTTTTTAAGGAGACTGCATCATGAGTGAGACCTAATACTTATGGAACAAGATATATCATTTGGAATATCTAACTATATCCAAGAAATTTGTACTTTAATATATTGAGGTATAGTTTATCCCCAACCTGTCTCGATATAAAAAATGTGTAATGCATCATCATTTCTGAAGATAACCTAGCTCACGTTTTTTGTCATTCCAAATCTAGTACGTTGTTGATTCACGAGCTTGATGGGAATTCTTGTTTCTATGCCGTTATCGATCAATAATATATTGCGTCTCCTAAAAAATTCTCTAAGAGACAATAGCATGAGAACATACATTTAAAATCTCTCTGCACTCTATTAAACATATCCTAAATATACAATTTCTATTCCTTAAACCCTAAAAAGTTGCAAGATGGTTTCCTAAAATGCATCATAAGATGTTAAAGAATAATTTTTCATGTGATTTAAATTTATTTATGATTATCGGTGGCTCCTATTGTTAGTTTATGGTGGTTGTGAGTTAGTTGATGGTCTTTAAGGGGTGACTATGACGTATAGTGTGAAGAAATTATTTTATTCAATAGAGGCTCAAAAATTCTTGATTTTGATATTTTTCCTTAACTACTAAAAAGTTGCAAGATGCTTCCTAAAAGAGCATCCTAAATTTCTATGACATTTTAAGTTTTATGACACCATTCTGATGATTTAAATTTATTAAAGGCTAACACCATTTCCTCTTGTAACTTTGAGATGTTTTTGTGCGGAGATGATGATTTGTGAGGTTATGTGAATATCATTAGATATAAAAAATTCATCATTACCAAAATCCCCAACAACCATCACAACCTACACGACTCACCTCACATATCACCTCTTGTCACATACCACCTTTAAAAAATCCACCACTCATGAAACAACCACATATGCTCACAACAACAACTCACAGAGCACCGCCCCCACTCAAAACCATCACTCAAAGATTGCCTACATCACAACCACCACTCATAGCTACAACCTCCACTCTTAGTCACCGTTCATGGACCACCACCTACATAAACATTGTTAAAAGATGCCATTGTCGTTGATAAATCCATGATTTATCATAATATATTTCTTTTATTATCCCTCTTACTTAGCTCAATCAGTAAGATTCATCATTAATCCACTAAAATTGATACCTAACCCCTTATAAATAATTAGCCTTAATTTATATAATAACTAAACCCAGTAAGGTGTTGTAATTTCTTGTATTTTATTATTATTAAAAATAACATAAAAATTAGATTAATGACATACATATTTATTTTAACATTAATTACAAACTAAAAATACAAAAAATAACAAAAGAATTAAAATAAATATTTTTAATTGCTTAAAAGTACTTAAAAATATTATCTTGTACATATGTTACAATTTTATTTTAGCCACAGTAGAGGAAGGAAGCAAGAGTCGGGGTGGAAAGCAGAGAAAAGGTAGACCTCAGACCTCACTGCGAATAAGACTAGGTGTGATGCGATCGAATTGAACGATTAGATGGTTGAGAGAAGAGCGGGGTGGAGTTGTTGAGATGAGATACATCAAGGTTGGATCGACGTCAGAGAAGCGAGGCAGGTGGCAATGAAGGGTCGTACACATGTCAAGCAGAGAGGGTGCCACTGGCCCAATGGAAATAATAGAAAATGAATAAAAATAAAAATCAGAATAAATTAACTGCAAGCTTGAAATATAAAAATATTCAACGTGAAAGTTGTAGATCTCTTTGAGATATACAACTTTATTATACCTCTCCATCAACGGTTGGATTTCCAGATCCAACGACTACTCCTCATAGTCAACCTCCAGCACCCCCTCTTCCACATGCTCTGGCTCGTAACTACCAACTCTTCTCCTTATTTCCCCAACCGCTCCGTCCACCCTCTCAGACAACCGCCTAGTCCCATGTCTTGACCTAACATCCCTCACTCATGCGTGACACATGTACCCACGTACCTTTAACCTCAGATCATCCCTTGTGATTAGAAGGTCGTCGTCCACCTCCTAGAACCACTCCCCTACATCCTTCAAATATAGCTTCTCGGTTGCCCGTGCGCGCTATCCACCCTTACGTGTTAGTACCCTGAGCGCACCTCCATCTCTTGTGATAGAGTGGGTGCGAGGATTTTGAGCGAAGAGGGATGTCTCCTCGACAGTGTGATCCAAGGTGTTTGTCACCTTCTGCAACTTCACCTCGAGCAGCTTGAGCTCCACGACTCGCCCTCGTGTCAACGACTAAGGAAGAGAATCCTCCTAGAACCACTCCCCTACATCCTTCAAATATCTCCGTCTTTATAGACTCTCCATTGTTAATCAGTTCCTCCTCCATGAGACTGATGATCTCCATTTCACAACCTTTATTCGTTCATTTTGGCCTTAAATCCCTAGCTAAATACATACATATATATAGCATTAATTTGAACAAACAACATTCAATAATTGACAATAAATATTGTATAAAACTTTATTTAATTACAAAATAAAAGATTAAAGGAAAGAAAAGAAAAGGAAATGAATTATAAAAGATAATGGATGACCATAAACCTTAGACCAAGTCATCGTGATGACTTGGTCGATAAAAAATAAAGGGAAGGAGATAGGACAGGTCAATTGTATAGAAAACACATTGAAACATCTAATTCTTATATACAATAAATAGCCTTTTTGGCCCTATTTTATTCTTTATTATATGCACCTAAAATCAATAAGCTTTGAACTTGAAAGTTGTAAACAAAAATACAAAGAAAAATACAATTTTTATTTCACAAAAAAATAATACACAGTGCACCTGCGACACATAGAACAAAAGACGCAAACAAAACATCACAGACTTGTATCTCCTCCATACAGACTTAAAATGACAAAACTCAAGTTTATTGTTCATAAAATTAAATTATCTACTTAGTGAAGGTGGTTTCATTTAATTTAGAGTTGAGATACAAAAGTTGGCTTTCGGGTCCCTATTGTTGTATGTACATGTATATAATATTTAATATATTCATTATTTATATTTTAGCTTTCTTTTATTTCTAAATACCTGTAAATATTATTTGAAGCATATTTCAATAATAAAAATAGAATAAAATAATGAAAAATATATTAAAATAAATAAAGTAATAAAATATATAGGAAAACTATACTTATATAATACATGTACATATTTATTTAAGTAAATAAACAAAATCAGAAAAATACAACAAAAACATAAATATGTAATTAAATAAGTTATAAATGTATAAATCATGCATATATAATAATTATATATGAAATACAGAAGAAAAATAAAACACGTTAAACAAAGGTATATATACCTTTGTATACAAGTAAAAGTTAACATCTAATAAATAACTTTCTAAAATTAAATGAAAATCACAATAAAATAATAAATATTTTCATATTTTTACCTAAAAATAATAACAATCATTTCTTATTTTTATTGATTTTCCAAAGGGATTTTTCATTTGAATTTCTTGGCTAGTCGACATTGACCACCAGTGTGTTACGACTGTTGACCGCCTGGTCAACAGTCCTTCCCTCTCGTCACCCGTGCCAGAGCATGTTGCCCTCTGACTTTCTCCATCGTGTTTCCCTTGATCCTGAGTTTGAAGCACCTGGGTTTCTTACCAGTCTTTAGCTCTGCACATCCGTCCCTCTCGCCATGCTCCTGGTTTGGTTAGACGAAAACTCCATTTCATAGAACTTGTGATCAAACCAGCCTCATCCTTCGCCTATAAATTACCCCCGAATCCAAATTTTTTGAGTTTAATCCCTCGTGAGTGAATTTTAGCCCCTCATATCGAGCATAAGGTGCATTCTTGTGGATAGGAGTCTACACCATTCTATTTGCATTGAGAAGGAAGCACCATCGTGGTGATACAAGGCATAGTCGAGCTACTCCGACGAGCCACTCCCTTCTCCTTGTTCCTAGGTCAAAGCTCATAAGTTTAGTTTCATTTTATCGCCTTTAGTACTAGAATCTTAGGATAGTTTTAAATTTCAGTAATTATCTCATAGGTCAAAGGTAATTTTAATTTTTTTGTTCATTGGAGCCCTAAGCTTTAGCTTGAAATCAATGTCATCCCCTCGTGTTCTGAAGCATTTTCGCCCCATCTCTGTTCCTTTTCACATTCTCCATAAAACCCCTTCATTTCCACCCTTGATTATGTAAGAATAAGGGTCCAACAAGCTCCCTCGGTTTCCTATAGTCGGAGCTCATCCACCCTAATCCTTCATCATCATTTTCAGCTTCAACAAGTGGTCAAGGACCTTCGCCTCGAGCCGAAGACTCGTTTTGTGTTGTCGTTGAGCATTGATGAACCATTTGGAGACAAGACCAAGCTCAACTTAGATCTCCATGTGCCATAGACAACCAGGCCCCTACCGATGGGGCTCAGACCTGTTAGAAGCCGCATGCAGATGCATGGACATCTTAGGACTCTCTTGCACCTGTCGGAGAAGCGCTTGGCATTCGAAGCAGAAAGAACTCAATGATCGAAGGTCGGGGAAGAACACCTTCTTCGTTCTTCCAACGACCTCTAGTTTCGTTGGATCAGAGACATGGTCTGGATTTAATTCGAGCTTTCCAATATTTGGCGAAATGTCATTCTCCCCTGCTACATGACCAACCGTATGGTGCGTTGAGCGTCATTAGATGAAGCACAATGGGTAAATTATATAGTATCCCGTGCTCTTTTTTATTTTCTATTCGATCTGAAAATATTTATGTACACTTTAAAACTTTTTTATATTTTGCAAAAAGGCCCCCGAATGTCTAGGATATTGTAGTTTGGTCCTTTACCATGTCACCTCACGTGGCCGCCTACATGAGGCGTCCGGGCCATTTGCACAAAAGCCTCCCCAGCTTCTTGTATTTAGTTGTAGTACTTAAAATTGTCATAGAGTTGTTGAACTTAAGGGTAAATTACATAAAGACCCCTATACTTATATTTTATTACAAAAATGCCATTCTAGGTTGTTTATTTTATTTATTATTATTTTATTTTGATTAATTAGATCATGCATGCTATAAATACTAGGAAAATTATTGTTGGTTCCCGATATATTATTGTTCATGCCTTATTTTTATTTTGGCATTTACTCACATTTTCCCATTTTTTAAAAATAGAATAGAAGCTAAATATTCCTTATTTAGATATAAAAATATAAAAATATAAAAATATAAAATAGAGTATATATATTATTATAAATTATACCTCCAGACCAAAAATCACAAGAAAATAAAAGGAATATATTAAAAATTACAAAACCCTGAAAACCTTATAAAAATCAATAAAAATTATATAAAAAATAAAAATAGTTTTAGGTTCAATATATTTATTTATAGTATATGGTTTATATTAAAAATAGCTTTGGATATTTTTGGACTTAATATCTATTTTAATCTCCAAAACGATTCAACATATTTATTATCCCCATTGTTTCGTATAGTTAAAAACACTAAATATACATAAAAATTGGCAAAAATTATATAAAAATCACACAAACAGAGAAAAATATCAAAAGCACAAAAGTACTTTATTTCCTAAATTCTGACTATATATAGATATATTTAATATTAGAGGATCCTATATATACTGTATACATACTATATTATATATACTTATAATTGTTAGTTACAAATACTCGATATATATTTAAAATATTTAAAAAAATAAAAAGAAATATTCATGTGTATATTTCCCTATATTTGTATATATATATCCTTATATAATACTTATACCGTATATCTTGTAATTATTACCCTATATAAACATATATATACATATTACGGCTTTAAAAATAAAAGGAAATTAAAATTTTACAAAATTAAAAAGAAAGATTTTGATCCTGATTTTGAAGCTCCTGGGTTTCTTACCAATCTTGAGCTCCGCACCTTCGTCCCTCTCGCGATGCTCCTGGTGAGTGAATTTTAGCCCCTCAGATCGAGCACAAGGTGCATTCTTGGGGATAGGAAGCTACACCACCATTCTATTTGAAATAAGAAGGAAGCACCATCGTGGTGATACAAGGCATAGTCGAGCTACTCCGACGAGCCACTCCCTTCTCCTTGTTCGTCAGGTCAAAGCCCATAAGTTTAGGTTCATTTTATCGCCTTTAGTACTGATGGCTTAGGATAGTTTTAAATTTCAGTAATTAGCTCATAGGTTAAGGTGATTTTAATTTTTTTGTTCATTGGATCCCTAAGCGTTCCGACACATTTTCGCACCATCTCTGTTCCTCTTCGCATTCTCTACAAAATCCCCGTTGTAAGAATCAAGGTTCGACAAGCTCCCTACATTTCCTATAGTCGGATCTCATCCACCCTGATCCTTCATCATCGCTTTCAACTTCAACAAGTGGTCAAGGACCTTCGCCTCGAGCTGGAGACTCGTTTTGTGTTGTTGTTGAGCCTTGATGAACCATTTGGAGACAAGACCAAGCTCAACTTAGATCTCCATGTGCCACAGACAACCAGGCTCCTTACAATGGGGCTCAAACCTATTCGAAGCCGCATGTAGATGCGTGGACATCGTAGGACTCTCTTGCACTCGTCGGAGAAGTGTTTGGCGGTCGGAGCAAAAAGAACTCAACGATCGAAGGTCGAGGAAGAACCCCTTCGTTCTTCCAACGACCTCTAGAGTCGTTGGATCAGAGACATGGTCTGCATTTAATTCGAGCTTTCCAATATTTGGTGAAATGTCATTCTCCCCTGTTATATGACCAACTGTGTGGTGCGTTGAGCGTCGTTAGATGAAGCACAATGAGTAAATTACATAGTAGCCCATGATCTCTTTTATTTTCTATTTGATCCTGAAAATATTTATGAATACTTAAATTTTTTTTATATTTTGCAAAAGGCCCCCGAACTTCTAGGATATTGTAGTTTGGTCCTTTTCCAGGTCACCTCACGTGGCCGCCTACATGAGGCGCCCGGGCCATTTGCACAAAAGCCTCCCCAGCTTCTTGTATTTAGTTGTAGTACTTAAAATTTTCATAGGAGTGTTGAACTTTGGGGTAAATTACATGGAGACCCTTGTACTTATATTTTATTACAAAAATGTCATTCCAAGTCATTTAATTTATTTCTTGTTTTTTTATTTTGATTAATTAGCTCATGCATGCTATAAATACCAGGAAAATTATTGTTGGTTCCTGATGTCCATGTGTTATTTTTATTTTGGCATTTACTCACATTTTCCCATTTTTAAAAATAGAATAGAAGCTAAATATTCCTTATTTAGATATAAAAATACAAAAATTAAAAAAATCAACTTTAAAAATTCAATAAAAATAGAGTATATATTTTATTATATATTATACCTGCAAATCAAAAATCACAAGAAAATAAAAGTAATATATTAAAAATTACAAAACCCTTAAAACCTTATAAAATTCAATAAAAATTATATAAAAATAAAAAATAGTTTTATGTTCAATATTTTTATTTATAGTATATAGCTTATATTAAGAATAGTTTTGGGTATTTTGGACTTAATATCTATTTTAATCTCCAAAACGATTCAACGTAGTTATTATCCTCATTGTTTTGTATATTTAAATACATAAAAATTGGCAAAAAATATATAAAAATCACACAAATAGAGAAAATATCGAAAGAACAAAAATACTTTATTTCCTAAATTCTGACTTAGAGGATCCTATATATATTGTATACATATTATATATACTTATTATTGTTAGTTACAAATACTCGATATATATTTAAAATATTTAAAAAAATAAAAAGAACTATTCATGTGTATATTTCCCTATATTTGTATATATTTATATATATTCTTATATAATATTTATAACATACATACTGTAATTATTACTCTATTTAAACATATATATATATATATACATATTACGGCTTTAAAAACAAAAGGAAATTAAAATTTTACAAAATTAAAAAGAAAATTTTTTAAATTTTAAAAAATATAATATATTTATATATAACATGGAAAACACATAAAAATTAAATATATTTAAAAGCCCTCAAAAATAAAAATCCTAAAAAGTATAAAATAATTATTATTGGTTTTTATTACTTAGTAACAATTATACTATCTAGTTTGCTCTAAACGGTTCGACCCTTACACTTTGTAAATATACACATATTTGTAAGGTACAATAAACTTCACCATGCATCTTACTTATTATTTTATCTATATTGTGGGTTGATTGTTTGCTTGATTTAGTTGTTGACGTTCCGAGTACCGCGAGAGCGACCACCACAACGATTGTTGAATCTGAATTGTAGGACATTGAAGGCCCTCCAAGAGTGGGTATTAGGAACTCCTCTTCAGTCTCATCAATAAAGATCATCGATTGAACTCGACGAGCCATCTCTGATATCGAACTTAAACGCCAACGAGCTTACATCAGTTAGGCCTTCCAAGTCGAGGAGCTCCTTCTTTGATACTCCACTGTCTTCGTGATACCTTCACGGAGGTGTATTGACATTCAGAAGAAGCTGAGGAGTGCGGAGAAGGGAGATAGCATTTGTTGGAGTTCCGTTAGCGCCACCGAGCTATGGCGGAGGAAGAGGGCGACATCGACTAACATATGCCATTGGATCAGATACTTCTGATTTCATGTGATGGATAAGATCATTTCCGAGCCTCTCCCTCGAAGCAGTGGTTCATTCCTCAGCTTGTGTCACCCAAGCTTGCAAGCGAGTCGCCACCGAGTGCCACATTGCCTAAAGTTGTCCAGTCATTGCGCCTAACCCCCATGTGACGCCCTGCTCCTCCGGCTACCGAAACCACTAGGACGAGAGCGTCGGACCTATTATCCCTATTACACCCATGATATCTAATACTCAGCAAACCATCTTATACATAATATATCAATATTTGAAATACATACATATAATAGGAGAATAAGATAAAGTGAAATATAACTGCAACATTCATTTTCACTGATCATTTATCATCAAGTCCATATCCACAATGAGATACAAGATATGGCTATAGAATTCAAATTTTCTAATTATTTTATCTCTCAAAGGAAAATAGAAATAAAGTGGAAACAAATAAATTATTCTAAGTAGAACGTACCATGTCTGATGCAAGTATGACGTAGAAAATTCTAACTCCTCAAAAGCCACTGCTGTTGCGGCTGAAGCTCAGTACACCTGTTGGGTTCACACGAGGGTAACATTATGAGCAATTGCCCAGTAACAATACAAATACTATAATAATTAATTTAGGAAAATCAAGGCATGTGTATTCAACCCTTTTCAGTGATATATGCACACATTGTAGAAAGAAACATCAATTTATTGAAATTAGCATTGGATCACGTGACAACTAATTTTATTTATTAATTTAATAATCAAGAGTTGCAACCACATTGATCTTGATATTTCTTCTCTTTGAATCAGTCCACAATGGTTACTACCACATTTTACTTAATGTTGAATATTAATAATTGCAATGTACATCATTGTGCACTTGAATCAATAGGAAGAAATATCAAGATCAATGTGGAAGTAACTCAATTGTTTATTAAATTAATAAATAAAATTAGTTGTCACATGATCCAATGTTAATTTAATTAAATTGATGTTTCTTTCTACAATATATGCATATATCACCGAATAGAGTTGAGTATTCATGCCTTACTTTTCCTAAATTAATTATTATAATATTTGTATCATTACTGGACAATTGCTCACAATGTTACCCTCGTGTGAACTCAACAGGAGTAACTGAGCAACATCCGCAACAGTAGTGGCTTTGAGGGTTTAGAATTTTCCACGTCATACCTGCATCAGACATGGTGTGTTCTACTTAGAGTAATTTATTTATTTCCACTTTATTTCCATTTTACTTTGAGAGACAATATAATTAGAAAAACTGAATTCAATAGCCATATCTTGTATCTCGTTGTGGACATGGACTTGATAAATGACCAATGAGAATGAATGTTGCAGTTATATTTCACTTCATGCTATTCTCCTGTTGTATATGTATTTTAAATGTTGATCTAATATACATAAGATGGTTTATTGAGTATCAAATATCAAGGGTGTAATTGGGACCGTAGGTCTGACGCTCCCATCCCATCGATTTCGTTAGCCGGAAGGACGGGGCGTCACACCCTTCCCCCTACCACGTGAGTCGCTGCACTTGAGTGGATTTAATTACAGTATTTGATACATACTCTTGGAGATTTACATATCAATTTGTTGCATGCGGAGCACATGTCACTTAGAGAATTTATAGAAAAGACTTACCGACTCTTTTTAATTCATATAATATCCTAACACATGGCTAATTTGTAGTTCATACCCCCAACGACTTTCTATAATTACTATCTAGTCTAATTTTCGATCTTTATGTGATGTTTTGTTATGTTTTCATTACAATTGCTCTTGATTTGGAGGATTAATATATTGTTCTCCTTAATTCCTTGAAGGCCATTAAATTCTCTTTCATGTGATGTATTTATTTCTCTGATATACTTTGTTGAAAATGAATTAAAATCCATAGAGATAGTTTGGCTTTTAAACATAATGGACTGAATTAAAATTACATGCTTATGGAATTAATGCGCTAATAAACCCTCCTGATTCACCTTAGGATCATAAAATATAATCAGAACCCATGCTTGAATAGTTGTGTATATTATTTCCTGATTTGGATCCATTTAAGGGAGTTTGGAGTTGTTAAATGATAATTTGGTCTCATACTTGAATTGGGCTATGCATGAATTGGGACGATCAATTAATTTGTATAATTTTGGACCATTATGTGCATGATAATTTAAACCAATAAATCATTGATACAAGAGCATCGTTTGTTATTGCATCTTTTTTCATGTGCCTTGTATATTGCCATGCATTTTGTAGCATATATAATCTTTGTACTAAAAGAACCATAAAAATGTATGCATGCATCTTGTAGTGTTTTTAGCATCCTTAACCTAGATGACCACTTAGAGTTGCTCGATCACATATTTTTAGGACTCTGGTTAGATAAGCTAATTAGTAGTTTCCATGTGTTTAATTCTAGACTTATCCAGAAGAATTTAGCCGAGCCACTCCTCACAAAGATTCTCGCTCGGCTCTGATCAAAATGTATTTGGTCGTATTACAAAGATGAAATTTTAAGATAGCTACATAAACGTTCATCGATCGTAATAACCATAGCCTCTTACAAACCACCACATCAACTCTCATCCACAACCACCACCACTCATGTCCACCACTTATAGACACTCTCCAACACAACCATCGCTCGTAGACCATTATCGCCATTCACATACCACCACCACCACTCACAACCCATGCTCATAACCACAATGCCACTCACAACAACCACTAACTCTAACAATCATCAATCACAATCGCTATCCGTACTCACAGACGATGAATACATGATTCATCTACATTATACTAAATCCTAGATTTGATTCATGAGAAAATGCAAAGAAATACCATATAAGATATTATACGAATAAAAATATAATTAACAAAAAAAGTGCATATTAGTATATATAATCTCAAGAAATTAGAAACAACCAAGAACCCCCAAAATAAGGAGTTGAATGCTTGTGTATATACACATGTATAGTCTGAACAATTTTCCCTGGTTTATAATAAATTTATATCAAATCCATTTAACATAAAGCTAACTCCAATCGTATGAATATAACTAATATAATTTTAATGAAAATAACAATAAAATTACCACTTATTTATGTTGCAAATAAACCCGAACCCTATATTGAGTAGACACAGAATTCAAAGCTAATCTTCTATCATGTACAATCCCCTATGAAACTCATTAATTAATGTACATTCTATTGGTTATAGAATGATTAATTTCAAATGAATCAGAGTTCATAAACTTAGATTTTTAGACCATATTGTATACTATACATCCATACATATTTAAATCATTTTATTTACATAGTTTTGTCCAGTTAATTTGTTTTTTTTCTTTTTCAATGGTTTGTGTTTTAAGTAATTACGTGAATCCATCTCAAAAATTTGAAAAATAACTAGAAAAGAACAAGATATCGTATAAGCAGTGACCAACTTCTGTGTATATATAATCCTTCCTCATTTTATTTTTTTCAATTTTTAACTTATTAATAATAAAATAAATTAACATATAATCTTGATTATAGTATTTTATTAAGTTATTGAATTATGCATTATTAAGAGAAAAATAAAGAAGAAGATGAGGAGTGCGGAGAAGGGAGATATCATTCGTTGGAGTTCCGTTGGCGCCACCGAGCTATGGCGGAGGAAGCGGGCGACATCGACTAACATATGCCATTGGATCAGATACTTCTGATTTGATATGATGGACAAGATCATTTCCGAGCCTCTCCCTCGAAGCAGTTGTTCATTCCTCAGCTTGGGTCACCCAAGCCTGCAAGCGAGTCGCCACCGAGTGCCACATTGCCTAAAGCTGTCCAGTCATTGCGCCTAACCCCCATGTGACGCCCTGCTCCTCCGGCTACCGAAACCACTAGGACGAGAGCGTCAGACCTATTATCCCAATTACACCCATGATATCTAACACTCAGCAAACCATCTTATACATAATATATCAATATTTGAAATATATACATATAATAGGAGAATAAGATAAAGTGAAATATAACTGCAACATTAATTTTCACTGATCATTTATCATCAAGTCCATATCCACAATAAGATACAAGATATGGCTATAGAATTCAGAATTTCTAATTATATTGTCTCTCAAAGGAAAATAGATTAAAGTGGAAACAAATAAATCATTCTAAGTAGAATGTACCATGTCTGATGCAAGTATGACGTAGAAAATTCTAACTCCTCAAAAGCCACTACTGCAGCGGCTGCTGCTCAGTACACCTGTTGGGTTCACACGAGGATAACATTATGAGCAATTGCCCAGTAAATATACAAATACTATAATAATTAATTTAGGAAAAGCAAGGCATGTGTACTCAACTCTTTTCAGTGATATATGCACATATTGTACAAAGAAACATCAATTTATTCAAATTAGCACTGGATCACGTGACAACTAATTTTATTTATTAATTCAATAATCAAGAGTTGCAACCACATTGATCTTGATATTTCTTCTCTTTGAATCGAGTCAACAATGATTACTACCACATTTTATTTAATGTAGAATATTAATAATTGCAATGTACATCAGTGTGCAATCGAATCAATAGGAAGAAATATCAAGATCAATGTGGAAGTAACTCAATTGTTTATTAAATTAATAAATAAAATTAGTTGTCACATGATCCAATGTTAATTCGATTAAATTGATGTTCCTTTCTACAATATATGCATATATCACTGAATAGAGTTGAGTACACATGCCTTTTTTTTCCTAAATTAATTATTATAGTATTTGTATCATTACTGGACAATTTTTCACAACGTTCCCCTCGTGTGAACTCAACAGGAGTAACTGAGCAACAATCGCAACAGTAGTGGCTTTTGAGGGTTTAGAATTTTCCACGCCATACCTGCATCAGACAGGGTGTGTTCTACTTAGAGTAATTTATTTATTTCCACTTTATTTATATTTTCCTTTGAGAGACAATATAATTAAAAATTGAATTCAATAGCAATATCTTGTATCTCGTTGTGGACATGGACTTGATAAATGACCAATGAGAATGAATGTTGCAGTTATATTTCACTTCATGATATTCTCCTGTTGTACATGTATTTTAAATGTTGATCTAATATGCATAAGATGGTTTGTTGAGTATCAAAATCATGGGTGTAATTGGGACCGTAGGTGTGACGCTCCCATCCCATCGGTTTCGTTAGCCGGAAGGACGAGGCATCACACCCTTCCCCCTACCACGTGAGTCGCTGCACTTGAGTGGATTTAATTACAGTATTTGATACATGCTCTTGGAAATTTACATATCAATTTGCATGCGGAGCACATGTCACTTGGAGAATTTATAGATAAGACTCACCGACTGTTTTTATTTCATTTAATATCCTAACACATGGCTAATTTGTAGTTCATACCCCAACGACTTTCTATAATTACTATCTAGTCTAATTTTCGATCTTTATGTGACGTTTTGTTATGTTTTCATTACAATTGCTCTTGAATTTGAGGATTAATATATTGTTCTCCTTAATTCCAAAATTAATAAAACTTAACCTATTTTGAAGGCCATTAAATTCTCTTTCATGTGATGTATTTATTTCTCTGATATACTTTGTTGAAAATGAATTAAAATCCATAGAGATAGTTTGGCTTTTAAACATTCTGGACTGAATTAAAATTACATGCTTATAGAATTAATGCGCTAATAAACCCCCCTAATTCACCTTAGGATCATAAAATATAATCAGAACCCATGCTCGAATAGTTGTGTATATTATTTCCTGATTTAGATCCATTTAAGGGAGTTTGGAGTTGTTAAATGATAATTTGGTCTCAACTTGAATTGGGTTATGCTTGAATTGGTACGATGAATTAATTTGTATAATTTTGGACCATTATATGCATGATAATTTAAACCTATAAATCAATGATACAGGAGCATCGTTTGTTATTGCATCTTTTTTCATGTGCCTTGTATATCATGCATTTTGTAGCATATATAATATTTGTACTAAAAGAGCCATAAAAATGTATGCATGCATCTTGCAGTGTTTTTAGCATCCTTGACCTAGATGACCACTTAGAGTAGCTCGATCACATATTTTTAGGACTCTGGTTAAATAAGCTAATCATTAGTTTCCATGTGTTTGATTCTGGACTTATCCAGAAGAATTTAGCCGAGCCACTCCTCACAAAGATTCTTGCTCGGCTCTGATCAACATGTATTTGGTCGTATTACAAAGACGCAATTTTAAGATAGCTGCATACGCGTTCATCGATCGGTAATAACCATAACCTCTTACAAACCACCACATCAACTCTCATCATAACCACCACCACTCATGCCCACCACTTATAGACAATCTCCAACACAACCATCGCTCGTAGACCATTATCGCCATTCACATACCACCGCCACCACTCACAACCCATGCTCATAACCACAATGCCACTCACAACAACCACTAACTCTAACAATCATCAATCACAATCGCTATCCGTACTCACAGACGATGAATACGTGATTCATCTACATTATACTAAATCCTAGATTTGATTCATGAGAAAATGCAAAGAAATACCATATAAGATATTATAAGAATAAAAATATAATTAACAAAAAGTGCATATTAGTATATATAATTTCAAGAAATTAGAAACAACCAAGAATTCCAAAAATAAGGAGTTGAATGCTTGTGTATATTCACATGTATAGACTGAACAATTTTCCCTGGTTTATAATAAATTTGTATCAAATCCATTTAACATAAAGCTAACTCCAATCGTATGAATATAACTAATATAATTTTAATGAAAATAGCAATAAAATTACCACTTATTTATGTTGCAAATAAACCCGAACCCTATATTGAGTAGACACAGAATTCAAAGCTAATCTTCTATCATGTACAATCCCCTATGAAACTCATTAATTAATGTACATTCTATAGGTTATAAAATGATTAATTTCAAATGAATCAGAGTTCATAAACTTAGATTTTTAGACCATATTGTATACTATACATTCATACATATTTAAATCATTTTATTTACATAGTTTTGTCTATTTAATTTGTTTTTTTCTTTTTCAATGGTTTGTGTTTTAAGTAATTACGTGAACCATCTCAAAAATTTGAAAATAACTAGAAAAGAACAAAATATCTTATAAGCAGTGACCAACTTCTGTGTATATACAATCCTTCCTCATTTTATTTTTTTTTCCATTTTTAACTTATTAATAATAAAATAAATCCTACAAAATACAGGCTCATTTTGAAGCCCAGTGCCCGACCACTAAATTTCAGGTTAGGGTTTGGGCCGCGTTATGCGGGTTGGGTTTTGGGCCGGATCGGCCCAGCCCAAAGCTTGATCCAAAGTGTCGAGAAGCACATGGGCTCAGGAGCGAATTGCCCAAGACGCATGCGGGGCACTTGAGGTGCGCAAGTTTGGGTGGAGCTGCAATCCGCCCCTTCTCGTGGCAGATTTTTATTCCTCTGGACTCCCGAAGTGTGCATGCTCAGGTCTTGGTCTGGATGCTTTGTGTGTCGTCCGATCGAGGAAGGGGGAGGCAAATCCAATGGTGCATGTAGCATGTCCCTTCCTCCTCTTCGTTCTTCTCCTCAACCGAGCAATGGAGCTCTAGAAATTAAGGCTTGCTCCTACAGTCAGTGGAGCTCAAGAGGATGTGCCCAACACACGGTCGTTCGTCAGTGCAAGAGCTCATTGTGCAATAAGGGGCTCCCAGTTGAACCTGCAAGTGAAGCATAGGAAGGTTCGATCTTGAAGCTTGACCCAATGACGCGAAGGGGAGGCATTGGGCTCCAACGGAGATGGGGGAGAAGGAGATAGAGCTCTGGACTTTGTGAGGCCAAAGATAAGGAGAATCTGAGAGGAGAAAAGGGAATCAGAGAGAGAGAGGTTAATGAGGCGTAGTCGATCGTCAAAGCACGGGAAGGGGAGGGAGTCCGATTTGGTGATGAATTGGTTGTATCAGAGGAAAAATAACGAGAAAAAGAATATGCAGAGGTCGAATTACCTCAAGAATTGGATAATGGGAAACCTTCTTCTTGATCGTTGCCTTAGTGCTTGGCATGAAGCATGAATCTGAGCTTCGCTTTAAGGAGAAGCAGCATGGAGCGAAGTTCCGTGGATCTCATCACTAGAGGTCGTCGTTGTGGAGGCCCGTGCTCCTTTCACCAACCCAAGTCCTTCAAATCTCTCTCTCTCTCTCTCTCTCTCTCTCTCTCTCTCTCTTTCTCTATGAATGAAAGGCATATGTTCGTCTAAAGGCGGAGGGTCACGATTTGTAAAAGGAAGGAAGTAACAACTAATGGAGGAGAATGATCAACGGAGAAACGGTCGACGATGGAGGCTTCAAGGGATTTCAACAAGGAATGAAAGTTGCGGGGGTTACATTTAGGAGTGAATATGGGTAACATTTAAGGAGAATATTAGGGTTAGGGTTTGGCTATCTTCGATGGAAAGGTGGAGTCAAAGTGATGGGTGGTGAACGGAGAGGAAGAGTGCGACTGGAGTAGGTGATGGCGAGCAGAGTGGCGATGATGGAGATGGATGATGGTCAGAGGCGGAGATTATGGAATAATGAGTGGTACTGGAGGCAGATGACAATAATACATGTGTAGTTGTATTCACAAGACACAATGACCCATAATCGCAGGGGGTGTAACTCGTGTCGTGCACGTACTGGGGAAACGTGAGTTGCACGTGTGCGAGCCTGGCGAATCGAGATCGACCCAACGGCTATAAGCGAGGGCACTATACGACAAGAAGGCACTGACCAGGTCAGCGGGCGTGGAATGAGGTGGCCCAATTGTTAGAGGCCATGTGGCGTGGAGTGGTTGACTAAAATGTTGACCAGAATCAAAAATAAAAGAGAAAAAGGAATATAAATAAAATGAGATATCATATAAAAAATGGTCATAACTCAATGAGATCTACAACTTTCATGAAGGTCTGAAAAGCAACAAAGGTTATTTATACAAAGATTTCATCATCTTTATTTTTTATAATTAACCCCCTTGCTTAAAGTTTTGTCAATAAAACCCAGATAAAGTGTTGTAATTAACAGAGTCCTAAATAAATTAAAAACCACAAAAAAATAACAAAGCAAAAATTCGTGGTATTTTTAGACTTTAAAATACCCTCAAAAATATTTCGGGCCCTTGTTTGATCTCTTTTCGAGTTTTGGTCAACATGAAACTTGTAGATCTTGTCAAGATCTACAACTTTCATGTTTTGAGTTTTCTCAAATTCGACCAAATAAGCCCTCAAAAATCAAAAATACCTTCGCAATAATCTGATTGGGCCACGTGGCCCAATCTGGGTGAGCCACGTGGCCCGCTTCCCTTGCAGCATCCGCCTGCGTTCTGAGCCGTTGGATCGGCCTCTTGATCCAACGGTCAGATGCATTCCACGCCGCTCCTTATCTCTGCCGCCCGATCATCTCCCGTCGCAATCCGCACCACTCGTCCCCGCCTTCTTCTGCTTTCGCCACGTGGCATCTTGGACGCCCTCCGATCGCGCTCCAGACAGTCAATCGCCACCGCTCAGGCCACCCCCTGTTATCAGCCGCATGATCAAGTCCTCAGTCTCATCCAGGCCGCTCGATGGCGCCTCGCTCACGATTCGCCACGTGGCGCCTTCACCCGCCACTGATCGCACCCCCATCGATCTAATCCTAGCCATCCGTTAGCGCCCATTTGTCCGCCGTTGGATCTCCAGATCCAACGGCTGACCGTCGTCGTCAACCTCCCGCTCCCCCTCTCTTCACACGATCTCCATTCACGCAAGCCTCTCGCCCTTCCCTTTTTCTCCGCCACTCCTTTCAACCTCACACTTCGCCAACCACCTCTAGTTCTTCCCCCATCATCCCTTTACCCCGCGCATAACTCCACGACCTACGACCACCTTCCAGTCGACCCATAACTTCCTCGAAGCACACGACCGCCACCACCTGCACCGTCATCAACCTCCTTCAAATACCCGACATTCCCCGTCATTCCAAGGGGTCCGCCTTTACGTGGGGAGTGGCCCAGCCCTCCTCCGCCTCCCTGTGACAGGGGGAGGCGGAGAGATCGAGCGAAGACGACTGTCTTCCCCGGTGAGACCCTCCGCCGTTCTCGGCGGAGCTGCGGCGCTCCGCGACCGCTCGAGCTGCCTCCAGTCGCTGCGGAGGTTCAGCGAAGACCAGAGCTCAATCTAGAGCTCGCCCCCAAGCTCCGCTCCGCCCCTATCGCCGGTAAGCTTCTTCTCCTTCTCTGCATTTTTTCTTTAATTTTCCACTAATTTTCTAGGCGCCTCCGGCCATCCCTTCGCTCCGATGGTCACTCCCTTAACTTCGCCTCTGTTCACCCTTTCTCGCGCCACACCCCGCTCACCTCCTCCTTCCTCCAGAACCCCTATCACCTTCCGACCCATCTCCTCCGCCATTCACGGCGGAGGAGCTTCGAGCTCTCCATCTTCTCCGCCCCGATGAGCTTCCACTTCACGCACGCACGCCCGCACGTCTTTGGCGCGCTTCGGCTATGCATACTGACCCTGCAGGTTCAGTAAGGGCCTTCAATGGCCGGAAGGTCGCCGGCACCAACTTCATCAAGATTGCCCTCGACTTCGGAGCTCCGTCAGCCTGAGCCAGGACGACTAACGTCTTCCCCGAGCTTCCCTCTTCATCGACAACTGCTTAGGGAGCTCCGGGGAGGTCTCGCGCAACTGAGAACGAGCGGCGGAGCTGGAGCTCCTTCGCCGGAGCTCCAAACTCGCCGCCAGCCTTCGGCCGAGGGAGACACTACAGGCGCCGTTGGATGCCCCTCTCTCGGCGGTCATCCAACGATAGTGATGAGGCCACGTCATCTTCTCCAGCAACCATTGGATCGTCTCGATCCAATGGCCTTCGTGCAGCCACGCCATCGGCATCAGCTTCCGTTGGATCTTCTAGATCCAACGGCGTCATCCGCGACCACGTGTCATCTTCAGAGCTGCCCCGAGCCTCGTCCTCCGATCCTCCAGGCTTGGGAGTCCCAAGCCTTAGCCGAAGCAACTCCGACCCTGCAGCGAATCCGAACCTACGCCCGAGCCAGCCGAAGCTTCATCCGAGCCTCTGCCCCTCCGTCCAAGCCTAGATAGCACGTGCTACGCACGCGCTATTTGTGAATTTTGCAGAGACGCCCGTATCTTCTCCAGATTTGCAAATAGGTCCTGACGCACGTGCAGCACCTGCGCGCCTGGGGATATTTGCATTCATACCCTTGCGGGTTTAAATAATTGCTAATATGCCCCCGCGTGTATGGTTTAATTACAGGGAAGGTCCCGCAATTCATTTTTATTACATTTAGGTCCCTCCCAGGGATCTGTTTGCAATTTTCTTTTCATGTTTTTATTGCATCTATGCCCCTGGCTTCTTTTATGCATATCTTGAGCACCGTACTTCTGTTTTAGTTGATTTCAGTTTCGTTTGAGAGCTAGTTCGATGTACTTTCTAATGGCATGCTTAGTTGTTGTCTTAGACACAATGAGTCTTATGAATTATTTGACAGTCATGTGTCTATTTGAACTTGCACTGATGTCTTGCTTAACATTGTTCATCACATCTGCCTTTTCAATTGAACTCGAAATTAACTTTTATTTATTTTTGCTCATTAATCTAACCTAGGGCATATTTTAATTGTATTACATGGCATTTATTTGCACTATAAAAATGATTAAAAAAATATGCATGTTTATTTTGATGCATTATCTTGTCACATGTTGTGTCTTTACATTGCATGATTTGACCTATATACCTTTCACTCAACACTTAATTAAATAGACTCAAATCCGATTAATTAAAGAAAGGCTCGTGTCCCTGAGTTCGACCTTGGTATCTTGCCAAGTAAAAATAAATAACGACCATCGCATTCTTATTTGACATTTATCAATGAGATGGTCTCTTTGATGACCAAAATAGGCCCGACTACGATGATGATTCCGAGTGCTAAAAACACTCTCTTAAAGGGCCGATTTTGCGGATCATCAAATGGCGCCGTTGCCGGGGACACGGCTCATTTCTTTTATTTTTTGGAATTTTGTTTATTTAATTTCGTGTTCCTTTTTATAGGTCAAATAACCACATATTTTGCCTATAAAATTTTTTTCTTCCTTATTTGATATCTAACTATTGTTTCTGTGGCAGGGCCCTTGAGGGATCAAGGAGGCGAGGAGCAGGATGTTTCCCGCTGCGAGGAGCCGCGGGAGAATGATTGGAGCAAAGGAGGAAGAGAAGAAAAAAATGTGCGTGTCTCGCATTTTTGTTGCATTTTTAATAATTCGTCTTTTACAGCGGTCTTCGATCGAAGACTCGCGTATGTAATCAAACGAATGTGGTTGTGTGGGGATTGTCCCCACTTGAGTGTCGACCTAGGATAGGCACGCGGCTCTAAGAGCTCATTTTATTTTTATGTGCTTGATCGTAGATAGGACACACCAAATGATAGACGCACATAATCTCGCACCACTTAGTTAAAATCAATGAAGATTAATCACCGCTAATAGATGCATGATTAGGTGCGGCTTTTTCGACTTGCATACATGTTGGATTTGGTTTTCAAAATAGCCCCATTTTTACGTGTTTTTGTCAAATCACTGCATGATTTCTCGCTTAGCCTAGATCGTGGTTTCTTCGAATGCATGTTTTTCTCGGTTTCGTTTTCCTAGCTTGATCACCTAGGTTAAATGGAAAAAGGGAATGAACGGTAGACGATGACTTCTTGATTTTTTTTGCTACCCATAATCAGTGATAACCTAAAATAAAAATTGGGACTGTTAATTGCAAGTCAACCAAAAATGGAGTAAAATTCGGTTTTGGGAGAGCAATACCCTCGCTTACGCAATGATTTTTCACTCCACATCTTTTCTTTGCGTAAAAATTAAATGTTTTATCACCAATAAAATAGACAAGATAATAAACCAACTTTGGTTGGTTTCATGTGTGAGTTGGTGAAACTAAGGGTTTGCTTGCTTGATTGAGCCTTGCATGATGCGACGCGTACCCCAAAAACCGAAGACACTCCATTTCATCTCCGAAGATTCAACCGCTCACTTGTACATCCATTCTTCTTCTTCGTTCACCTTGGGTCTCTTCCAACATCAATCCTCATCTTTATACTTAGGCTAATCTCAGCCTAAGTATAGGGGGGGACTCAAGTCCCCGTGATTTTCTCTACTCATCTTTTCTTGCCTTTATACTTAGGTTATTTCTAACCTAAGTATAGGGGGAGCCCCTCTTAGCTCCCGTGTATTTCTCTGTACTTAAAATGAACCTATGGACTCGTATCATTTAGTGCTATGAGGACATAGCAAAGTTTAAGGATAGGGGGGTATACCGTATATACAATTTACTTACTTTAGTTGATATCTGAAATTTACTTACTTTAGCTAATATCTGAAAAATTTGAAAAATTTAAAACTTTTTGGCTAAAGTAAAATTCTTTGGACTAAGAGAACTCAAAAGATTTCACGGCTTTTCTAACTATGTTACACTATTTTGAGAAAAATATTTTCGAAAATGATTTGAAAAAAATGAGCTTTTCTTGTTTTGAAAAATCTTTTTGAAAAATGTTTTGAAAATCTTTTATTTATGTGACATGGTTTTGAAAAAAAACTTTTATCAAGAAAAGTTGAGTCTAACCTGTGTTTTTAACTTTAAACTAAAATCCATAAAAATGAGCAAAATTAAAATAAAAAAATGTGTCTTGAATGAAGAAGTTGGATTAAACCTCTACTCTTACACTTTCACCCAGGATCTGAAATGTTCAGGGAGACTTAGCTTTTTGAGGTCTTTGAGATTTGCGGTTAACCAGCCTTAGTCATCAGGGTCTTAGACTTAACTATCCACATTCCCCTAGGTTTCTAGATTTGCATGCTATATTCCATGCTTAATCTCAGACAAAGAGAATATGATCAGCACATCACATGCACGACTGCGGTTTTGATTGAGATGAGTTGATTTTTCACTCGAGGAATTGGGATGAGAGAGTCAAGTTTGGATTTGATCTAATGATGCTCGAGGATGGGATAAAATCTTTGGAGGCTTCATGAAACCTAAGTGTCAGCAATATTAGCCAGTATGAGAACTTGATTCTTATACTAATCTCTTGACATTGACCTAAGTGCCTGGGTGTGATATAAATAAAAGAATTGTTGATCAGTGTGCGCCAACTTTTGGTAAAAGCAGTGGAGCTAGCCACAAACTATACAAGCAATGAAATGTCAAAGAAAAGCTCTCATTCATACAAAGTCAATTATCAAAGAGCTTCCACCAAAGGCGAGCGCTCCCAAACTTTTCAAAGTGTCCACTTGGACCACCGCTATTAGGACCAGGAGTCGGGCTTGCACCAAAAAAGGGCTCTGCATCGTAAATGCTACAAGTATGGGTGTAGAAGGTACATTAGGCACTCAAAAGAGACACACCCCGGTGTACTCCCAGGAAAACAAATGCAGACGGCTCCAACTTCTCTTGACGGACGCACTGATCAACACCAAAAAAAAGTGTTGCGTAAAAGGCACTAGAGAGAATCCTTGTTCCAATGAGAGGGAGAGAAAAATTGACACAATCCCATGCCCTCCATTTCTGGCCTGCCATCTACATTTTCTAAGTCTGACAAACTAAAGAGACGGTGGACTGAATGCAAGATTTGATTTATTCCCTAGTGCTGAGGATTGGGTCCTTAGGAGATTTTCTCGGACCAAGATTTTGGGTGACGAATTGACTCTACTCTCAGAATTGCAGTCAACACTAATCTTCATATCCTTTAGTTTATATGTATATCAGAGAGAGTCTAGAGAAATAGAGGAATTGGAAGCCTCTTGATTAAGGCTGGGTTGAACTCTAAAATTTTGGATCTCTGAAGCCGAGTCGACTTGATCAGATCAGATCCTGTAATCACATGCACAAGGGGGTTAATCCAACTTAGTCATTCTTTTTGATGCTCGAGGACGAGCATAGTTTAAGTATAGGGGGGTGATGAAACTCGATTTCATCATCTTTATTTTTTATAATTAACCCCCTTGCTTAAAGTTTTGTCAATAAAACCCAGATAAAGTGTTGTAATTAACAGAGCCCTAAATAAATTAAAAACCACAAAAAAATAACAAAGCAAAAATTCGTGGTATTTTTAGACTTTAAAATACCCTCAAAAATATTTCGGGCCCTTGTTTGATCTCTTTTCGAGTTTTGGTCAACATGAAACTTGTAGATCTTGTCAAGATCTACAACTTTCATGTTTTGAGTTTTCTCAAATTCGACCAAATAAGCCCTCAAAAATCAAAAATACCTTCGCAATAATCTGATTGGGCCACGTGGCCCAATCTGGGTGAGCCACGTGGCCCGCTTCCCTTGCAGCATCCGCCTGCGTTCTGAGCCGTTGGATCGGCCTCTTGATCCAACGGTCAGATGCATTCCACGCCGCTCCTTATCTCTGCCGCCCGATCATCTCCCGTCGCAATCCGCACCACTCGTCCCCGCCTTCTTCTGCTTTCGCCACGTGGCATCTTGGGCGCCCTCCGATCGCGCTCCAGACAGTCAATCGCCACCGCTCAGGCCACCCCCTGTTATCAGCCGCATGATCAAGTCCTCAGTCTCATCCAGGCCGCTCGATGGCGCCTCGCTCACGATTCGCCACGTGGCGCCTTCACCCGCCACTGATCACACCCCCATCGATCTAATCCTAGCCATCCCTTAGCGCCCATTTGTCCGCCGTTGGATCTCCAGATCCAACGGCTGACCGTCGTCGTCAACCTCCCGCTCCCCCTCTCTTCACACGATCTCCATTCACGCAAGCCTCTCGCCCTTCCCTTTTTCTCCGCCACTCCAGTCAACCTCACACTTCGCCAACCATCTCTAGTTCTTCCCCCATCATCCCTTTACCCCGCGCATAACTCCACGACCTACGACCACCTTCCAGTCGACCCATAACTTCCTCGAAGCACACGACCGCCACCACCTGCACCGTCATCAACCTCCTTCAAATACCCGACATTCCCCGTCATTCCAAGGGGTCCGCCTTTACGTGGGGAGTGGCCCAGCCCTCCTCCGCCTCCCTGTGACAGGGGGAGGCGGAGAGATCGAGCGAAGACGACTGTCTTCCCCGGTGAGACCCTCCGCCGTTCTCGGCGGAGCTGCGGCGCTCCGCGACCGCTCGAGCTGCCTCCAGTCGCTGCGGAGGTTCAGCGAAGACCAGAGCTCAATCTAGAGCTCGCCCCCAAGCTCCGCTCCGCCCCTATCGCCGGTAAGCTTCTTCTCCTTCTCTGCATTTTTTCTTTAATTTTCCACTAATTTTCTAGGCGCCTCCGGCCATCCCTTCGCTCCGATGGTCACTCCCTTAACTTCGCCTCTGTTCACCCTTTCTCGCGCCACACCCCGCTCACCTCCTCCTTCCTCCAGAACCCCTATCACCTTCCGACCCATCTCCTCCGCCATTCACGGCGGAGGAGCTTCGAGCTCTCCATCTTCTCCGCCCCGATGAGCTTCCACTTCACGCACGCACGCCCGCACGTCTTTGGCGCGCTTCGGCTATGCATACTGACCCTGTAGGTTCAGTAAGGGCCTTCAATGGCCGGAAGGTCGCCGGCACCAACTTCATCAAGATCGCCCTCGACTTCGGAGCTCCGTCAGCCTGAGCCAGGACGACTAACGTCTTCCCCGAGCTTCCCTCTTCATCGACAACTGCTTAGGGAGCTCCGGGGAGGTCTCGCGCAACTGAGAACGAGCGGCGGAGCTGGAGCTCCTTCGCCGGAGCTCCAAACTCGCCGCCAGCCTTCGGCCGAGGGAGACACTACAGGCGCCGTTGGATGCCCCTCTCTCGGCGGTCATCCAACGACAGTGATGAGGCCACGTCATCTTCTCCAGCAACCATTGGATCGTCTCGATCCAATGGCCTTCGTGCAGCCACGCCATCGGCATCAGCTTCCGTTGGATCTTCTAGATCCAACGGCGTCATCCGCGGCCACGTGTCATCTTCAGAGCTGCCCCGAGCCTCGTCCTCCGATCCTCCAGGCTTGGGAGTCCCAAGCCTTAGCCGAAGCAACTCCGACCCTGCAGCGAATCCGAACCTATGCCCGAGCCAGCCGAAGCTTCATCCGAGCCTCTGCCCCTCCGTCCAAGCCTAGATAGCACGTGCTACGCACGCGCTATTTGTGAATTTTGCAGAGACGCCCGTATCTTCTCCAGATTTGCAAATAGGTCCTGACGCACGTGCAGCACCTGCGCGCCTGAGGATATTTGCATTCATACCCTTGCGGGTTTAAATAATTGCTAATATGCCCCCGCGTGTATGGTTTAATTACAGGGAAGGTCCCGCAATTCATTTTTATTACATTTAGGTCCCTCCCAGGGATCTGTTTGCAATTTTCTTTTCATGTTTTTATTGCATCTATGCCCCTGGCTTCTTTTATGCATATCTTGAGCACCGTACTTCTGTTTTAGTTGATTTCAGTTTCGTTTGAGAGCTAGTTCGATGTACTTTCTAATGGCATGCTTAGTTGTTGTCTTAGACACAATGAGTCTTATGAATTATTTGATAGTCATGTGTCTATTTGAACTTGCACTGATGTCTTGCTTAACATTGTTCATCACATCTGCCTTTTCAATTGAACTCGAAATTAACTTTTATTTATTTTTGCTCATTAATCTAACCTAGGGCATATTTTAATTGTATTACATGGCATTTATTTGCACTATAAAAATGATTAAAAAAATATGCATGTTTATTTTGATGCATTATCTTGTCACATGTTGTGTCTTTACATTGCATGATTTGACCTATATACCTTTCACTCAACACTTAATTAAATAGACTCAAATCCGATTAATTAAAGAAAGGCTCGTGTCCCTGAGTTCGACCTTGGTATCTTGCCAAGTAAAAATAAATAACGACCATCGCATTCTTATTTGACATTTATCAATGAGATGGTCTCTTTGATGACCAAAATAGGCCCGACTACGATGATGATTCCGAGTGCTAAAAACACTCTCTTAAAGGGCCGATTTTGCGGATCATCAATGTACATAAAACAATAGACTCAAATAAGGTCAAAAATGAGGATATTTAATTACGACTTTTAACCCTTATTTCAACATTGTTAATTAGCTCATTTCAAGGGATTTAATGAATGATTTGTTAAGGGGATTTTTCCGAAACTTACGTATAAAATAGATGAATCATGGATTTATCAGGGATTCACCCAAGTCTGATTAAAGACATATAAGATCCTCCTTTAGGCTACTTCCTCTCCTCATGTGCAAACTCCAGCAACCACCTCTCCTCCAAGTTTTTTACATTACAAATCAATGGTTTTCAGTAAAATGAGTATGTTGTTTTGTAGGTTTTGTTTGTTTTTTGTAAAATTGACTCTCTTTTTGTATGTATTTACATGTATACCCAACGAATTTTTTCACACTTTTTTTGTAAGTGGATATGTTTCTTTTGTAAAAATTGCCTAAATCTTTGTACTTTTTCACGCTATCTTGTAAAATTTGCATGGTGATATGCGAAAAAAAGGCTAGTTAGATATTGATAACATGTAAAAAATATCTAAGATTTTAAATAGTAATGGAGATTTGTAAAAAAAAGATCTGAGATTTACAAAAGACTATTTCAAATTTGTAAAAAATGTACGACCTCCGCCCTCCTCCGGCCGGACCACCTTCCTTTGCCCTCCTCGTGGTTGCCACCCACACCTCTATTTCTGTCTCCTTGCTTACAACCTTCGTCTCTGTGCACCATTACGAAATGCAAAAGCAAATATATATATGTGTGTATGTATATATATATATATTATCACAAAATGAAAGAGCATCCAAGACACAAAATAATGGATTTCAACAAACTTAAACATGCCGTTGTAGGGAGAGAAAAAGGGGAGTCGTGCTCCTCCTCACCGCACGCCATCATCAAGAGAGTAGGGAGAGCCGCACTCCTCCGAACACCATCTCCAGATCTCCAGGATGGGCATGTCGTCGCTGCCATCACTGTGGGAGAGAGAGTTGCCACTGCCATCAACGTGAGAGAGACATTTGCACCGCCATCTTCCCCTCGTCGTGCTCCACCCTCCATCTGCTAAGGTTTGATGCCTGTCTTGCGAGAGAGATTAAATAGAAATTAGCATTAATTAGCAATGAGTTATTATATTCTATTTTTAGAATGTGAAAATGATAAAATGAGTTTATCATCGATTAAAAAATAGTGATATTACCTATTTAGTCTCAAATACGAGATTAAAATCTAAAAGCACATATCAATTTCTATCCATAGGGGCGGTGAGCCCCAATCTCATTTGAAGTTATTCATATATATAGGAGATACTTCTAATAGGACATGGTCCTTCACGAGTTCAGGAAGGTCGTCCCATTCTTGTAAAAACACTTGTATTTTTGTAAAATAGGTAAATAATTTGTATTATAATGTGCAGTTTAGATGTTTGATTTAGTAAAAAAATACAATGTTTAGTTTTGTATTTTACACTCTGCAATATTGTATTACAATGTGCAGCTATAATATAGAATGTTTACCTATTTTACAAATTTGTTGATGTATTTTACAAAAAAGAGGCGACCTTCTTAAACTCAGCAAGGAGCATATCCTATTGGAAGGGACTCCGTATACATACATACATACATACACACATACAGAGGGAGAGAGAGAGAGAGAGAGGAAATGGAGCCTACTTCATGAAGTAAGTAATCTTACCTACTTCATATCCATTTTTTGTCCATTTTTTTATTTTTTTTGAAAAAATACTGCCATGGATTTTCATAATTATATCTCTCTAATATGTCATTCAAATTTCATCAGAAATAGAGACTCCTATGCCCTCCATCTAGAATATGTAATTTTAGCGGTCTTAGATTTGTTGTAATCAACATGTTCTAAATGGAGGATGTAGGAGTCTCTGTTTCTAACGAAATTTGAATGACATACTAGAGTGATATAGTTATGAAAATCTATGGTAGTATTTTTCAAATAAAATAAAAAATAGACAAAAATAGACATGAAGTAGGTAAGGTTACCTACTTCATGAAGTAGGCTCCTATTCCTCACACACATATACGTGGGTTTCATGGGGCTGCCCCCTCACTATTTTTCTACCATTTTTGTTTGAAAAATATCACCATATACATATATATACACACATCTATATATCTTTTCAATATATCATTCAAAATTTGTTAAAAATAATGACTCTTATGCCCTCCATCTAGAACAGGTCGATTACAACAATGTTTAGACAATTAAAATTACCTGTTTTAGATGGAGGGCACATGAGTCTCTGTTTCTGACGAAATTCGAATTTCATATTAAAGAGATGAATATACATTGTGATATTTTGCAAAAAAAAACGAAAAAATGGTGTAGGGACATCCCATTTTTCATATATATATATATATATAGTGAGAGAGAGAGAGAGAGAGGAAAGGGATCCTAGAGTAGGTAACTTACCTACTTCATTTTCTTTTTTCTCACTTTTTTATTTTTTTTAAAATGTTTCCATGGATTTTTATAACTATATCTCCCTAATATGTCATTCAAATTTCGTCAGAAATAGAGACTCCTATGCCCTCCGTCCATAACAGGTAATTTTAACAGTCTTAGAGTTGATGTTATTTACCTCTTCCGGATGGAGGGCATATGAGTCTTTGTTTCTAACAAAATTTGAATCACATATTAGAGGGATATAGTTGTGAAAATCCATAGAAGTATTTTTCAAAAAAAGAAAAAAAGTGGGAAAAAGAAAATAAAGTATGTAACACACACACACACACGCATACATACATACATACATACATACATACATACATACATACATACATACATACATACATACATACATACATACATATGAGGAAAGCCTGCTCCATGGAGCATGGTAACTTACCTACTCCACTTTTATTTTTTGTCAGCTTTTTTTTGAAAAATGTTTGCATGGATTTTCATAACTACATCACTTTAACATGTCACTCAAATTTCGTTAGAAAGAAAGACTCCTACGTCCTCCATCTAGGAATGTAATTTTAATGGTCTCAGATTTGCTGAAATTGACCTGATCTGGATGGAGGGCATAGGAGTCTCTGTTTCTGACGAAATTTGAATGACATATTAGAGGGATATAATTATGAAAATCCACGAAAGTATTTTTCAAAAAATAAAAAGTAGAAAAATTGAAAATGGAGTAGATAAGTTACATACTCCATGGAGTAGGATCCCCCCCCCTCTCTCTCTCTCTATATATATATATATGAAAAGATTGAATTGAGAAGCCACATTTCCATGCACTTGGTGTGACACCTCCTATCATCCATCCGATATTAATCAACACCCAATAAAACCACTAATCCACACAAAAACCACTACACCATTTTTAGAAAAAAACTATCTTCCCTTTCAATCCGATTATCATGCTATTAAGCATATTTGATTACTAAATATATCATTTTTTGAATGTTGTTCTCCCTTACTTGAGATTTTCATCTATGTTCTTTGTGATTTTCATGTTCTTCTCCTTTGGCTTCGTCGAAAACATCCACGGCACATTCAAGATCTCCATTAAAAGAAGTTTTAGGTAAGCATTTTTTTTGCATGGAAGATGCATGTTCTTAATATTTTTTTACATTTTTCCTACTTCAGTTCTTCATCTCCCGATTGGAAATCTCATTATTTTTTCATTGCAATCTTAATATATTTTTAAACCCTTTCATATCAGATTTCAAGTAACGAGCAGGAATTCTCAATTAATTTATTATTTTATTATTTTTTAATATGTACATATATTGTAAATAATATTTATAAAATTATAAAAATATAAAATTATAAAAATTATGAATAATACATAAAATTATTATTTTAATCAGGTAAGCTATAATAGGGATCTAAAATCTAACTTTCATACCTTAACTGCAAAAAATACGAAACCACCTTCATTAAATAGATTATTAAAAGTTGTATACAATTAAAGTGATTCTGATATATTTTGAGTTTTTATTTGAGAGATATGGATCTGGGAAGTTGGGATTTTGGAATCTTATTCAGACTGCAATTTGTACACAATATATTTTTTTGTGTAAACTCAATTTCCACTTTTTTATATTTTATTATCTACAACTTTCATGTTTAAAGTTTCTTTATTTGTAGTATAAAAAGTAGAACTAAAAATAGGTCCCAAAATGAATAATAAATGAATAAAATAAAGTGAATTTTGTTGTATTCTGGACCCTTATCTCTACCTACTTTATTCCTTGTCGACCTAGTCATCGACATGCCTAAGTCTCGGAGTTTAGGGTCATAAAAATCTTCGATATTTTATTCTTTTTATTTTCTTTATCATATAATTTTGGCATTAAAACAATATGTTATACACAATTTGCACAATAATGCATGGATGCAAAATTGCATGAAGTAAGAGTATTTACATGCATTTACTAGGGTTTTTAAAACAAAAATGATAGAATAAAGTTGATGAAATGGAGATTCATCATCAGGTCCTAGAGACATTCTATAAGACTAAGGACTCTCCGACTGAAAATATGAAGTCCACCTATACAATAGAGATTGTTGCAACAATTGCATCTACATCCATGTGGATGACTATTAAACCTTAAGATCAAATTCTAAAGCACATGCAACCTATTTCAAGTATTATTAGAGGAATGAGATACACTTATTATACTTTGATCTTATCAAATAAGAAAGTTAATTTCAATGATTATATGTAGATTATTCCGATGCACTATCCCAGTCCTTCTCCAAGGATTTTAGATAGTCTAAATAGTCACAATATCCGTGCATCGGCATATTGCAGTATTGGCATTCATCCAACTCTTTGGATGTCATATGGAAGTCACAGAAGTATGGTCAACTCTTTGACTTTCCTTCTCGCTTCGGTCAGACCCATGCTTCCATTACTACGCTCTCTTCATCTATAAACAACCGTTGCTTAAGAGAAAGGATCTCTTATGTTGAATTCAAAAGATTTCAATATAGGAGTATTTTAACATTTATACGTGATTAATTCAGTTCATACAATATGAATATTATGAAGCTTCATGAATGACTTGAGCAAAGACAGTAGAATGATGGCACTTATCGTATCTACATCCATTTAAACTCTAAAAAACTTTGGTTCGGGTAGGTACTCAAATATTTTGAGTACATCATCTCTTATCGAGCCACCATTCTGCATAATACAGTGAACCATATCATTCATGATTAAATGTTGATAGCACATATGTATGCCAAAACATCTCTTAGATTTTATAATGATTATTTGACAATTACGATAATCATCGACACGCCACTCCAAAGTACAATCAATGAGAGATCAAGACTAAAGAGACACACAAACCCTAGGTTGTAGTCCCATTGTCTATTTAATCGTCATTCCCCATTATTATGAGAAAAATTACACATTACAACCACATATGTTATGTGTTCAACTGCAAGTACAATATCTTGATCATGGACCCAATCCATGATATTTTACCGGTTATTATTGAGTATAGTATTGAGTGAGTTTAATAAGGATTATCTGAAATAAGATAATTTGCATAAATATATATTACTTTGATTTAGGAATTTTTATATCAACGTTGTCTTACCTTGTCAATACTGAAAGTTCATTCCCAGAATCACTTTCAATGTAAAAGATATACTTACCATTATATCTTAGCAAGATATGGGATCTCATTTCTCATCTTTGTCA
Organism: Ottelia alismoides; assembly: GCA_037367405.1. NCBI lineage: Eukaryota > Viridiplantae > Streptophyta > Magnoliopsida > Alismatales > Hydrocharitaceae > Ottelia > Ottelia alismoides. The sequence goes on along the minus strand of JAZKJV010010176.1, from coordinate 35,748 downwards.
CATCCCAATAATATGAGACTTGTAACTCGGATAAAAAAGAAGCGAGAACACATTCCGCCTTGCAAGTCCAACTTGCATTCTCAATTCGGTCTTCGACATTCGAGCCCACAACCTCTAAATTGATGTTGACCTGTCGTTTATCGAACCAACCAACACGAATAGCACTCTCTATGAGCTATCCAATATCACCCCAATAAATATGAGGATCCGATATTGGGGTCACTACGCATAGACCTTACTCTTCCAAGAAGCAAAGAGCCCGATCCAAATGCTCTTGTATGCAAGAGCTATCACTTCGGACAAGCATCTCCTACATACAATCCCTGGTGACAGAACCCTTCGCCTTGACGAAAGACCATGGATGTCACTTATCTGATCCTCTACCTCATATTCAAATTATAATTAATTATCATGAATCACATTCATATAATTAATTCTTCCAAGGGAAATACACATCTATTCATGATAGAGTGTCTTAATTGGATATAATTAATTTAGTCACATTAAATCAATTATCAGTCCAATTCAATCAACGAACTTGATTGTTACTTGAAAGGATGGTATTAACTCAAACTACGTATTATTTGAATTTTAATAATTAGAAAAATACATCATGATACATCATGCATTATCTCCCTACCCACTGTCATGGCTAGTACAGACAAGAGTGGGACAGACCGCTCACGGAGCAACCCGCTACCCCAACGCTTCTCGACTAGACACCATATCCATCAGGTTAGGTAAAGTTGATTGATCACTTTGTACTTGAGATGATAATTGATTTTTCAACCGAAATTATACCATATAATAATAATAATAATAATAATTTTGATTTATATTATAAGGAAATTTGGTAAATAAATTCCTAGTCCTATTCAAGCAAGTTTGTTTTTTTGGAAAGAAGATCATGTAACCAATTTGTGATCTAGATCATATCTAATCAATTATTGGTTAAGGTAATGTCATTTAAGGAAATAATTATCAAGAAATATATTTCTTATATTTTATCCATAATTATTACAGTAAATTAACCATTAATTTCACTAATTGATTAAATAACAATCACAAGGTTCTTGATTAGGAATGTAATTTCCAGCAGTGACTCTAATTAAAATTAGCATATCTCAATCATTTTAAATCCAAATCATGCAAAATAAGTTTCTATAGTTTGTTAATTTGATTTAAAACATAACCCAAGTGATTTGCATGCATTTCTAGGTGTTTCAAATATGTAATTAACTCTTTAATTACGTCAATATTCGCCATCCCCGAAATAATGGATACATGTTCACTAAAACGATCATACTTGAGCAAAAAGATTCCAAATCAAGCAAACTCAAATCCCACGATCCTTATTTAATGGAAAATATAATAAAAGCGATAATTTAGTGTTTAAAAAATTTAAATAGAATCGGAAAAAATCACAAAAATAGGATGGCGTGAATGAAATGCAATAAAATTTCACAAATCCTAATGAACCCAAGTAATCCTAGGTTTATGGATCATATTCGAGATTTCCAACCTGGCTCATATGCCACTTGAAGGATATGAGAAAATCCTTAAGTGAATCACGGAAGCGTAAGGATCGCATTATATGCGATCGGGAGCGACTAGTCACAGTAGTCGCTCGAGGCAGCAGAATTTTAAAAAAATATGATGAAACTACATGATCCAAAAATACTTCTCAGATCATTTCCTCTAAACCACAAACTAGTATTAGGGTTATCTCTTGAAGCGTGGTTGCTATCGAGTCTCTAGACGCAGAAAACCTCCCGTCTTAAGTCTGATATGACGGAGGTGACGCTTGCGAGCGCTTTGATAAAACGCGTGCTCCTTGTAATCTATGTTCATGATCTAAGCGACAAATCTCCTGATCTCATCACACAAGATCCGACATCTTCTTTACGAGCGAGGCACACCAAAGGAGATGAAGATTCACAAGCAAACAATATGAAATCATAACATCAATACTGCGACGATGCAACTCTCTCTAGGGCTCCATGGTGGACGGCTACAGTGAGAGAAAGAGGGTTTGTGTGTAGAGAGAGAGGGGAGAGAGAGAATTATTTTCTATATTCTCACTTGAAGATCAAGGGGTTCCCTTCTATTTATAATATTTTGGGAGTCCATGGACCACAATCCATGGACTACGCAAAATTAATGGATGAGATTGATTTGTATTTCTTTCAATGGCCAAGATTTTGTTGTAAAAATACAATAACAAATAATTTAATTTAGATTAAATAAATATTGATAAATCAAAATAAATTAATCCTAAAATTAAATCAACTATACATGGAGATAATAGAAGCAAGATTGCCTCCTTCCATCAGGTGGGGGGGGGCGACCACCCTTTCCTAATGGGATTGGTGGTCGTCCGCTCTACCTTAGTAGGAAGGTGCAATCTTCATGTAATCTCATGAGATTATATTATTCCACAAAAATCTCCAATATTTACAACAATACTTGTTGTAAATTATTCTACAAAAATAGTTCATAATTATTTTGTGAATATTGCAATCTTATCTTTTGAAAAATATGAATCACATTCACAACCCAAAATAAAATGTAAATTACATTTTCAATTAATTATCCAATATGAACCAATTCACATCAACATTTAATTAACAAATGTGAATTACAAATATCTCTCTCTTATATAGTATAAATCACATTCATAATATTTGAGAACAATTTGAATAATGCTATCCACATTATTCATATCCATGATAATTAAATAATATTTAATCATCTTGGACCTCTATTATCATATGCCTAAATAATATGAATCACATTCACATTATTCCAATCTTTGATAATTAAATCACATCTAATTATCTAAGATAACTCCCCTTATAATATGAATCAAATTCATATTATTCATGATAATTAAATCACACTTAATTATCAATTTTCTCAATGCTCGGATACATATATCAACAATCATATTATCCCTGAACTCTTTCAAGGATAATGCACATTCTCCATGGATAATTGGAGATAAGGACATGACGATTGTATTGTTCTAGTTATAGTGACTTGGATATTGAAATCATATCTCAAATGCAGATCTTGTGGACCTCTTATAGATGCTTGATTAAATCAAGATCGTAAATCTATTCTTCTTATTGCATCTGAATCACATTCAGATCAATGTCCAACATTTGGACCAAAATCAGATCAATTCTCTACAGAGAGGAGTCACTAAAATCTCGACCCGTTTCATCACTCTCTGTGATGGAAGCATCATGGTTATACAATCATTTATGATCATATCACCCTCAGGTATTCCTAATACCTGTATATACTGCATACTGGAAGACCAAGAAAAAAACTCGAAGTATTAGATCAATATTACACTGTCTACTTCAGGGTTTTATCATTAAGTTTCTCATTTGATCATTGAGAATTGTTATCGATCATATACTTTCCGAAAGCATATAATATATCATACCTAGGTGTTGATCATATACTTTCCAAAAGCATATATCAAACCTATAAATTTAGTCAAGCTTCCAAACCAAGACGACCGTGCATGTAATTTGATTCTTCCCAATATCTCATGAGTGAGCTCATGTCTTCCAGTTCAGCAATGAACTTGTATGATCCCTTTGAGAGATTACATTACTCATATGCCCTTTCATGCACACCAGCGTGCCAGTGTATATACCTTGGCTAGGTCATCAACCTATTGTTATGTCAAATGTACAAGCTCAGACATATAGTAACACATTTGTCTCCGGTTAAAGGATGCGTGCCTATATTACGATAACATATGACATAGGTCTTTAGTTATCTCGATCTCATTAAGTCTTGACATAAAATATCTAACACCTCCGAATCTATATTCCTATGTAGAGGACATGCATCAAGAGGTTGGTTAGATATCAACCTTTTGAGAAAAGATTGTCATCTCCTTCTCAAACTGGAGATCATCTCTTAATAACCATTTGATCGTGCTTGATGAGTCCTCAATCCAACTCTTTAGATATTCATTAAAGCATCAACCTTTATGATTCAATAACTGAATCAACAGATGTATGATCATTAAGATGTCCATGGTACATAACCCTAATTGTACTAAGGGACCTATTATGCAAATTAGTTATTCTTTATTTCAGATCAGGGAATGATATTTACAATAACATTTATTGCATAATGGCTCGACGTGGGCTCGCATATCCAACAATATTAGGAGGGAATGGTGGCGTAGGGGGGTCATGGCGGTGATCATCTGATGATGTGGAGAAGTGGAGGTCTGATGGTCTAGATTCGGGACTTACCTGGGTGGAATGGGGGTGAACAATGCCGAGGGATCGAAGGGAACTTGGTGTGAGTGGTTGGAGCATCAGAACACGATTGGGAATGGGTAGGGGTGTTCGTTGGAGCTCAGCTCCGGTGAACTACGAAGGAGGTTGAGTATGTTAAATCACGTGGTAAAATCTTAACATAATTGCTTTAAATGAAATATAAGACAGACATTAACCAAATGAAGAAAAAATTGCCTCAAGTGCCACAAGGCCGTGAGATGGAACCGCCCGAAGCAGGGCTCCAACAATGGATAGGAACATCCTCCATGACACTCCTCCGCATTGTTAATCGATAAGCCGAGACTGATGTCACCTCGCTCGAGCCTAAAACACAAAAAGGAGGGAGAAGAATGAGATAAAGGGGTTCAAATCGGAGAGGAAAGAGGAGGTGGGGTTTTATACATGCGGATGAAGGTGAGGAAAGATCGAGGATGTCATCTCGCTACAATGATCCATAGCCCGAGGAGTCGAGCCGGCGTGTATCATCGAAGATCAAGGAAAAATATTGCAGAAGAAATCATCCCAAAAGGAGGACCGTATCGCTGGGAAACAAAATCAAGAAATAGGGCCAAGACCTAGGTCTGACACAAGCTAGGGCCTCAGTTAGAGAGTTCATCGAGGTCAACTGGCGGAGAAATCTGGTTGGTCCACGTGGACCAACCAGAAAAAACCATGCCAGAAAAGGATTTAAAATATTTAATTATTATTTAATTATTTTATTAAATTTAAGTTACACAATAAAAATGGTTATTATTTTTCATATTATTTTATTATGATTTTTATTTATTTTTTAAAGATGTTTTATTATGAGGTAGTTTTACGATTAATTTATAGGTATATTTACCTATGTTTTGTATGATTTATTTTTATTTTGTATATTGATTTTATCAGCTTATTCTATTATTTTATGTAATTAAAACTTATTGTTATTTACTTAATTATAATTTTGTTATATTTTTGATATATTATGTATACTTAAATAAATAGGTATATTGAATATATAAGTATAAGTATAGGTATTTCATCTATGTATTATGTACACATATTTTATTCTAATGTATTATCGAGGGTTTTATTTTAGGTTTAATATGTATATATGTTACAAATAATATTTACAAAATTATAAAATTACAAAACTATAAAAACAATAAGTAATGAATAAAATGAATATTGTATTCGGGTATATTGTACAATAGGGGTCCAAAATCTACTTTCACACCTTAACTCCAAAAAATATGAAACCACCTTCATTAATAGTTTATTAAAAGTTATATATAATTAAAGTTGATTTTGATATATTTGATTTTTATTTGTGAGATATGGGTCTGGGAGGTTGGGATTTTGGAATTTTATTCAGAGTATAACTTTTACACTATATTATTTTTGTATGAAATCGATTTTGTACCTTTTATATTTTATTATCTACAACTTTTATGTAAAAGTTTCTTTATTTGAGGTATAAAAATTGAAAAATGAAATAGGTCCTAAAAATGCACTATTAAGGAATTAATTAATGGAATACTTATTGAATAATTGGTCCTTATCTCCTCCTACTTTATTCCTTGTCAACCTAGTCATCAAGATGTCTAGGTCTCGGGGTTTAGGTTCATAAAATACATTTGATATTTTATTCTTTTTATTTTCTTTTCTTTATTCTATAATTTTGACGTTAAAAGCAATATTTTTTAAAATATTTATAGAAAAAGAATGAATGTTTATTTGTGCAAATTAAGAGTATTTACCTGCATTAACTAGGTTTTTATGGCCAAAATAACAGAATAAAGATGATGAAATGGAGATTCATCACCCCCTATACTTGCCTTCGCTAGTCCCTGGCAAACACTTATGCAATAAGTGCATAAAATGAAAAACAAAGAAAATAAAAATAAAGAAAGTGGATTGAGTTTGTTGTCAAACTTATCTTCACAAAATCAAAGTTTGGAGCTTAAGTTGGACCTTTAGAATTTTAGTGCAGTTGGAACCTTATTGGAATCGAATTTGAAATACATCAGCCTTTAAGAATCCCAAAAGTCTCCTCAATAGCCATGTCAGAATATTTCAACTCATATGCAAACCCTTATGACTATGAATCTGACTTGTGCAGTGTATGTGATGGTGCTCCCCTCAACTAAAATGATAAAGAGACCGACTTCTCCAGCATGACAATCCAATGATTCCCCAATCCAACAACTTCTACCTCGAGGAGCGGGGTATTTCCTTCTAAGTTCAAGTGGCAACCAACTCAAGAGGAGGGGTGAAGAGAAGAATGGACAGTAGCAAGTGTAGCTACCTATTCTAGGATGCATGACCAATGTGGTCAAGTCATCCAGCTATAGGCTCACATGATTTGACTTTGAAGCTCAAACTTTCCTATTGGCTATACAAATATATACACTCCGGCAGGCATTTTATTTTCAATCAGGCCTTGTCCCGACCCCGATTCCTGTGCCGTCAGATCCTCCCTCGTCCGGATCTGATTACTCAGCAATAATTTATTCAGCAATCACAACTAACACTCAGAAACAGACTGCAAATAAAATACTCAAAAGAAAGTATTTCAACACTTTGCCATTCACAAAATAAGGTTCAAAGATACACTGTCCTACTATAACCATTTACATGTACATCAGCTTGCAAGGAAAAAATATACAAAAGATTACTAACTACCTTAAAGAGTAAAGCTACTGGGGCTGGCTGGACGTCTAGTATGTAAGCTGGATGAATTTTTAAAGTCCTTGCGATGGCTCACCGATACCTGTTGGGTTTTCCATAAATCATAGGATAAATATTAGCGAATGCTAAGTAACGAAGAAGAGAAAGGCAAACAAGTTGTGTAGGAGACGCTCCTTGTGAGCCCCAACCTCTACCATGTCTTCCTCCGTGTGTTGCTCCATTACTCGAGATGGATGTTATACTGTTAATGGGGTTGATTTAAACCCGAACCTCTCAACTTCGGACAATCTTTCTCGATGTGGCCTTCCTGATGACAGTAAAAACACACACGTGCTCTTGTTTGAGCTGAAGATCCAGCCACAGAGGTGCTAGCTCCTGCTGCTAAGTCACGAGGATATAGTGGAGGTCTAGAGAAACCCCTTCTTCCTGATAATTCCTGACCCAAGGTCTGTGGTGAGCTTATATTGAAACTGGCTGGATGATAGCGACGATCTCTACGATTATACCGTGCCTTGCTTTTGGATGGTCCACCATTAAAGTGGAAACTTCTTCTTTGGCAGTTTTCATCCCTCTCCATCTCAATACGAGAGGCGATGTCCATTGCTTCATCTACGGTTGTGGCTCTAAAACCAGCAAGTTTTTCTCGTAAATCTCCATGAAGACCGCTAACAAATTTGGTAAGACACTCTTGTGGTGAAGCTTCCAAAGCTGGGGAGTAACGTAGTAGCTCAGTAAAGTGAATATGATAATCTCATACATTCTTGGATCCTTGGGTCAAAGAAGCTAACTCCCTCCTTTTCAATTCTTCCCAATGGGAGGGACAGAAGTGGGCTCGGAACCTCTCTTCAAAGATATCCCATGGAACAGGATCTGCTAACTTCTTGGAAATTTCTCTCCACCATCGTCGTGTATAGTCTGCAAAGGAGTAATCAGCAAAGTGCACCCAAGTATCTGCTGGTGCATGTATTATTCTCAACATCCTACTAACGTCATCGAGCCATAACTCAGCCTCGGCAGGTGTCTCTATGCCTTTAAATCGAGGAATCCTTCCCTTTCGGTAATTATCTAGTAATGTTTGGTGTCTAAGAAGGGCCTTCTCCATTGCTCCTTCAACCGGGGTAGGAGCAGACTCAATTGAAGGATGGTAACTAGATTCTTCCTCAAAAAGATGGACAGAACCTTCAATCCTGCCATCTGCATTCTTAGATGCCTCGGGCCTCTCAGATTGTGTATTGAGCCTCTCCTCCAATGCTTGTTGCCTTTGCCCCATGTCTTGGAGCATTGCCATCATAGCCGCTAATTGTCTAGACATGTCTTGATCTGCCATGATCCTGGGATGAGTCAAGGTCATAGGTCAGATCCTATATGTCTTAGCATGATGTACATAAGGGATAATGACTTGTTAATGGTACTGCAGTCAGTTATTAAGATCAAAGGATCTTAATACAACCTTAATTTTCTGAATACCGCTCATAGTTGTTAATTACTAAATAAATTACTGGAGTAACCCTGCTCTGATACCAATCTGTCGCGGTCCCGATTCCTGGGCCGTCGGATCCTCCCTTATCCGGATCGGGTTACTCAAGAATAATTTATTTAGCAATCACAACTAACATTCAGAAACAGACTGCAAATAAAAATACTCAGAAGAAAGTATTTTAACACTTTTACATTAACAAAATAAAGTTTAGATGATACACTGTCCCACTATAACCATTTACATGTACATTAGTTTGAAAGAAAAATATACAAAAGATTTCTAAGTAAAGATATTGTGGCTGGCTAGATGTCTACTAAGGTCCTTGTGATGGCTCACCGTTACCTGTTGGGTTTTCCATAAATCATAGGATAAAAATTAGCGAATGCTAAGTAACGAAGAAGAGAAAAGCAAACAAATTGTGTAATATTTCAAAACTTGATATCACAAAAATTTTATTCCTTCTCATTAATTTAAGTCCTATTCCTTTCTATTCCACATCAGGCATTAGTCTAGGGGAACCCCACCATTCTTGGACTCCGAAGCTGTGGACACTTTGGGATTGGAGATTGTGTTGATCTTGGTAAGCTTATGCCACCACACGTCGCCTCAACCAATCCTCCAATACTACCCTGACAATTTCCTTTTCTTTTATTAAACAGGGTCTCAACCCTCAGCCTGGATAAAACAAATGAGCACACTGTCCTCGAGGACTCGGTTGCTTAAAACCTCAGGCTTACATTTAATCATATAACCCAGTGGCTTTAAATACATGTTATCGTGACCCAGCCGCTATTGAACCACCCGTGCCTCCACATGGCACGACCACATCTTCCTTCGTTCAACCCGACGATATTGGCTCCCGGTACCACGCGTTGCAAAACATTCTTTTCGTGCGAACTTAACATAATAGGGCAACCGTGTACCACCTAGGTAGGGAAACGTCAATACGGGTTCCTTTCGACAAACCTACAGGTTGCATGAAAAGAGTTTCCTCTATAAAATCAATCGAGAGGAAAATAACTACGAAACTAAAAGAATATACTCAAACAACAAGAGATGAAGAATCGGTAGACACCACACATCTTAGGTGAGTGAAAGTATGATGAATCACAGGTTCACTGACGTGCATAGTGATGAACCGCAAAATCGGCCCTTTAAGAGTGCTGAATTAGCACCTGGAATCATCATCGTAGTCGGGCCGATTCGGGGTCATCAAAGAGATCATCTTATTTAAATATGTATATGATAGATCAAAATGAGATGATCATTAAAATTTTTTTACTTGGCAATAAACCAAGGTCGAACTCAGGGACACGAGCCTCTCTCGTATTAATCGGATTTTAGTCTATTTAGCTAAGTGTTGAGTTGGAGATCTATAGGTCAAATTATGCAAAGACACAATAATGCATTAAACAAACATGCATTTTTTTATTTTTTTTATAATGCAAATGAATGCAAGGCGAATATGCCCTAAGTCTGATTAGGTATAATGAGCAAGTTAATAAGAGTCAATTTCAGATTTATTGGAAGTATCAGAACCGATCGACAAAGTAAACAGGGCATCGATAAATAATAAGAGCCTCTTAGCTAACATAATATTTCATTAAAATTCAAAACTCTAAGATGAATGATTAACCATGCCATTAAAAAGTACATCAAACAAGCTTTCAAATGAAACTGAAATCAACTGAAACGGAAACATGATGCTCAAGATATGCATAAAGGAAAGCAAGGGCAAAAATGCAAGAAAACATGAAAGGATAACTACAAACAGGTCCCTGGGAGGGACTAAAAAGTAATAAAAATAAAGCGCGAGTCCTTCCCTGTAAATATACTATACGCGGGGGGACCTGTTTGCAATATTGAAGAATTCCGTGGGCTCCTATGCAATTTGCCCAGGTACGCACGTGCCAGGCACGTGCGATCCAGGCCTGGAGTCAAGCTCGGCAGAGGCTTGGCGTAGCTTCGGCTAGGTTTGGAGACTGGTTCGGGCTCGGGAGCTTCCAAGCCTAAAGGCTCGGATGCTGAGGCTCGGAGTAGCCCTGATGAAGACACGTGGCCGAAGATGGGCCATCCGATTGTGATGATCGGATGGCTGCTGTGAGCTTCTGGAGGGTCGACGTGGCTGCACGATGTCCGTTGGATCAAGAGGATCCAACAGCTATCGAAGTTGATGGCGTGTCCTCATCGGGGCCGTTGGATGGTCTCTGAGATGAAACCATCCAACGGTAACTGTGTTGTCTCCTCCACCGAAGGCGGTCGGCGATTTTAGAGCTCCGGCGAGGAAGCGCCAGCTCCGCCGCTCTCCCTAGGCTGCTGGCGTTCTCCCCGAAACTTCATGGTTATGTGTCGATGAAAAAGGAAGCTCGGTGAAGAAGTTGAGCACCTTTGCTCAGCCCATCGGAGCTCTGAGGATGGGATCGATGCTCGGTCAAAGCGCTTCGGCGACGTCTCCGGCCAATGAAGGGTGTGTCGACCTGCAGTGTTAGGCAAAAAACCGAAGAGTACCAGTGTGTTGTGCGTGCGAAGTGGAGTGAACTGGGAGCTCGAAGTTGTGAAGAAGATGAGAGCTCAAAGCTCCTCCGCCGTGGAAGGCGGAGGAGGTGGGTCGGAGACGATGAGGTATGGAAGAAGAAGAAGGCGACTGTCGGAGGCAGCGCGTGAAAGGGGGAAGCATGACGGAGCTTGGACGGGGATTAATGGAGGTTGAGAATGACTGAAGAAGCCTAATTAATTAAGAGAGAGAGGATGAAAAGTGCTGAGAAAGAAGAAGAAGACTCACCGGCGATTGGACGGAGGTAGTGGCCTGTGCTTGAGCTCCGAGAGGAGTTCGGGTCATCGCTGAACTCCGGCGACCTCTCGGAGCAGCTAAGCGGGCTCAGGGCACCGCAAGGCCATCGTGGTCGGTGGCGGGTCGACACCGGGGGCTCCGGTCGTCGTCGCTCGATCCTCTCTCCTCCCCCTGTCACAGGGAGGAGGAGGAGGGATGGGTCGTTCCCCACGTACAGGTGGACCAGGTGATCGGAGGAGGGGGCGGCTTATTTAAAGGTTGAAGGTGGCTGGTCATGGTGGTAGGACGTGGTTTTGGATGGCGTGCATGGAGCGAAGGAGAGGGGTTCGTGGGTTATGGAGTGATGCGCGGAGTAGAGGGATGATGGGGCTCGGTCATCGGTTGGTTTGAGAGGGAAGAGGTAGTCGGAGATGGTGGGAGAAATGGAAAGGGGAAGAGGTCCGCGCAGAGTGGGACCGTGTGAAAGAGGAGATTCTGGAGGTTGACGACGGTCTTCTGACCGTTGGATCTGGAGATCCAATGGTGGAGAGCATTGCGCAAAGGAGTGGTGTGGATGAGATCTGAGGCGGCATGATCGGAGGCCCAAGATTCGGCCACGTGTCGAGCTGCGGGCTCGGCGCTTAAGGACGACACAAATTGACCCAAGGATTCGATCGGACGGTTGAGGGGCATCAAAGGAAGGAGCGGCCGAGATGGAGCATCCGGAGACGCGATCGAAGGGCTATAGAGTAGCCACGTGGCGCGCTCAGCTTGAGGCGCGAACAAGCGGTGCTGATGGAGTTCTGCTAATGATCTGATGGCTGAAAATTGAGGCGTGCGTGGAAAGGATACAGCCGTTGGATCAAGAGGTGATCCGACGGCCGAGGATGCAGGCGGATAAGGCAAAGAGGGCGGGGTTACGTGGCTCACACTGATTGGGCCACGTGGCCCAATCAGATTATTCATACCTTCCAGTTGATGTTTGAAGGCCTAGATGGCCGAATTTGAGAAAACTCAAAACATGAAAGTTGTAGATCTTGACGAGATCTACAAGTTTCATGTTGGACAAAACTGGAGATGAAGTCAAACAAAAGCCCGAAATATTTTTGAGGGTATTTTTAAGTCTAAAAATACCACAGATTTTTATTTTGCCATTTTTTGTGGTTTTTAATTTATTAAGGACTCTGATAATTATAGGACTTTAACTGGGTTTTATTGACACAATTTTAAGCAAGGGGGTTAATAATGGGAAATTATGATGATGAAATCGGGTTTCATCACCCCCCTATACTTAAACCATGCTCGTCCTCGAGCATCAAAAAGAATGACTAAGTTGGATTAACCCCCTTGTGCATGTGAATACAGGATCCGATCTGTTCAAGTCGACTCAATTTTAGAGATCCAAAATTCTTGAATTCAACCAAGCCTTAATCAAGAGGTATTCAATTCCTCTAATTCTCCAGACTCTCTCTGATGTACATATAAACTAAAGGATATGAATTTTAGTGTTGACTGCAATTTAGAGAGTAGAGTCAAATCTTCACCCAAAGTTTCGGTATGAGAAATTCTCCTAAGGACCCAATCCTCAACACTAGAGAATAAATCCAATCTTGCATTCGATCCACCGTCTCTTTAGTTGTCAGACTTAGAAAATGTAGATGGAAGGACAGTCTTGGAGGGCATGGGATTGTGTCATTTTTTCTCTCCCTCTCATTGGAACAAGGATTCTCTCTAGTGCCTTTTACGCAACACATTTTTTTTGGTGTTGATCAGTGCGTCCGTCAAGAGAAGTTGGAGCCGTCTGCACTTGTTTTCCTGGGAGTACAACGGGGTGTGTCTTTTTTGAGTACCTATCGTACCTTCGACACCCAGACTTGTAGCATTTACGATGCAGAGCCCTTTTTTGGTGCAAGCCCGACTCCTGGACCTAATAGCGGTGGTCCAAGTGGACACTTTGAAAAAGTTTGGGAGCGCTCGCCTTTGGTGGAAGCTCTTTTGATATTTGACTTTGTGGAATGAGAGCTTTTCTTTGAATTTCATTGACTTGTATAATTTTTGGCTATCTCCACTGCTTTTACCAAGAGTTAGCGCACACTGATCAATAATTTTTTTATTTATTTCACACCCAGGCACTTAGGTCAATATCAAGAGATTAGTATAAGAACCAAGTTCTCATACTGGCTAAAAATGCTGACACTCAGGTTTCATGAAGCCTTCATTGATTTTTTCCCATCCTCGAGCATCATTAAATCAAGTCCAAACTCAAATCCCTCATCCCAGATCCTCAAGTGAAATTTCAACTCATCTCATCATAAACCGCAGTCGTGCATGTGATGTGCTGATCATATTCTTTTTGTCTGAGACTAAGCATGGAATATAGCATGCAAATCTAGAGACCTAGGGAAATGTGGATGATTAAGTCTAAGACCCTGATGGCTAAGGCTGGTTAACTGCAAATCTCAAAGACCTCATAAATCATACTTCCTTGAACATTTCAGATCCTGGGTGAAAGTGTAGGTGTAGAGGTTTAATCCAACTCCTTCATTCAAAAACTTTTTTTTTGAATTTTGCTCATTTTTATGGATTTTAATTTTTAAAGTTAAAACACAGGTTAGACTCAACTTTCCTTGATAAAAGATTTTCAAAACCATGTCACACAAATAAAAGATTTTCAAAACATTTTCAAAAGATTTTTCAAAACAAGAAAATCTCATTTTTAAAATCATTTTAAAAAATATTTTTATCAAAAATAGTGTAACATAGTATCGAAAAGCCATGAAATCATTTGAGTTCTCTTAGTCCAAAGAATTTTACTTTAGCCAAAAAGTTTTAAATTTTTCAAATTTTTCAGATTATAGCTAAAGTAAGTAAATTGTATATACGGTATACCCCCCTATCCTTAAACTTTGCTATGTCCTCATAGCACTAGATGATACGAGTCCATAGGTCCATTTTAAGTGTAGAGAAATATACGGGAGCTAAGAGGGGCTCCCCCTATACTTAGGTTAGAAATAACCTAAGTATAAAGGCCAGGAAAGATGAGTAGAGAAAATCACAGGGACTCGGGTCCCCCCTATACTTAGGCTGAGATTAGCCTAAGTATAAAGATGGAATTTGATGTTGGGAGAGACCCAAGGTGAACGAAGAAGAGGGATGGATATACAAGGGAGCGGATGAATCTTCGGAGATGAAATGGAGGGACTAAGGTTTTGGGGTGTGTGTCGCAACAAACATGGCTCAACCAAGCAAGCAAACCCTTAGTTTCACCAACTCACACATGAAACCAACCAAGGTTGGTTTATTATCTTGTCGGTTTTATTGGTGATAAAACATTAAACTTTTACGCCAAGAAATGATGTGAAGTGAAAATCATTACGTAAGCGAGGGTATTGCTCTCCCAAAACCGAAGTTTTACTCCATTTTAGGTTGACTTGCAATTAACAGTCCCAATTTTATTTAAAGTTATCACTGAATTAAGATTAGCCCAAAAATCAAGAAATCATCGTCTACCGCTCATTCCCTTTTTCCATTAACCTAGGTGATAAAGCCAGGAAAAAGAAACCGAGAAAAGCCGTGCATTCGATAAAAATCGCGATCTAGGCTAAGCGAGAAATCATGCAGTGATTCGGCGATAAATCTATGAAAAGCTTGGGCTATTTTGAAAACCGAAGTCAATATGTATGCAAGTCGATAAAAGCCACACCTAGTCATGCATCTATTAGCGGTGAATGATTTTCATTAAATTTTAGCTAAGTGATGCGAGATTGTGTGCGTCTAAATTTAAAGTGTGTCCTAACCTACGAGCAAGCACGTAAAAGAAGAAAAGTGAAAACCGCTCAAAGAGCCGCGTGCCTGGTCCTAGTTCGACACTCAAGTGGAGACGATCCCCACACAACCACATTCGTTCGATTACATTCGCGAGTCTTCGATTGAAGACCGCTGTAAAAGACGAGTTTATTACATGGAAAAAATGCAAGACACATTTTTTTCTTTCTTCTCGACGTACTCCAAGTGTGCTTCTGCGGCTCCTCGCAGCAGGTCGCATCTTGCTCCTCGCCTCCTTGAACCATCAAGGGCCCTGCCACAGAAACAATGATTAGAGATCAATCGAAAAGAAAAAATTTTATAATGCAAAATAAATGAACAAAAATGACCTATAAAAAGATACACTTACTTAAATAAACAAAAAAATCCAAAAAATAAAAGAAATGAGCCGTGTCCCCGGCAACGGTGCCATTTGATGAACCGCAAAATCGGCCCTTTAAGAGTGCTGAATTAGCACTTGGAATCATCATCGTAGTCGGGCCGATTCGGGGTCATCAAAGAGATCATCTTATTTAAATATGTATATGATAGATCAAAATGAGATGATCATTAAATTTTTTTTACTTGGCAAGAAACCAAGGTCGAACTCAGGGACACGAGCCTCTCTCGTATTAATCAGATTTTAGTATATTTAGCTAAGTGTTGAGTTGGAGATCTATAGATCAAATTATGCAAAGACACAATAATGCATTAAACAAACATGCATTTTTTTATTTTTTTTATAATGCAAATGAATGCAAGGAGATGCAAGGCGAATATGCCCTAAGTCTGATTAGGTATAATGAGCAAGTTAATAAGAGTCAATTTCAGATTTATTGGAAGTATCAGAACCGATCGACAAAGTAAACAGGGCATGATTAAATAATAAGAGCCTCTTAGCTAACATAATATTTCATTAAAATTCAAGACTCTAAGATGAATGATTAACCATGCCATTAAAAAGTACATCAAACAAGCTTTCAAATGAAACTGAAATCAACTGAAACGGAAACATGATGCTCAAGATATGCATAAAGGAAAACAAGGGCATAAATGCAAGAAAACATGAAATGATAACTACAAACAGGTCTCTGGAGGGACTAAAAAGTAATAAAAATAAAGCGCGAGTCCTTCCCTGTAAATATACAATACGCGCGGGGACCTGTTTGCAATATTGAAGAATTCCGTGGGCTCCTCTGCAATTTGCCCAGGTATGCACGTGCCAGGCACGTGCGATCCAGGCTTGGAGTCAAGCTCGACAGAGGCTTGGCGTGGCTTCGGCTAGGTTTGGAGACTGGTTCGGGCTCCGGAGCAAGCTCGTGCAGGCTCGGGAGCTTCCAAGCCTAAAGGCTCGGATGCTGAGGCTCGGAGTAGCCCTGATGAAGACACGTGGCCGAAGATGGGCCATCCGATTGTGACGATTGGATGGCTGATGTGGGCTTCTGGAGGGTCGACGTGGCTGCACGATGTCCGTTGGATCAAGAGGATCTAACAGCTGTCGAAGTTGATGGCGCGTCCTCATCGAGGCCGTTGGATGGTCTCTGAGATGAAACCATCCAACGGTAACTGTGTTGTCTCCTCCACCGAAGGTGGGCGGAGATTTTGGAGCTCCGGCGAGGAAGCTCCAGCTCCGCCGCTCTCCCTAGGCTGCTGGCATTCTCCCCGAAACTTCATGGTTATGTGTCGATGAAGAAGGAAGCTCGGTGAAGAAGTTGAGCACCTTTGCTCAACCCATCGGAGCTCTGAGGATGGGATCGATGCTCGGTCAAAGCGCTCCGGCGACGTCTCCGGCCAATGAAGGGTGTGTCGACCTGCAGTGTTAGGCCAAAAACCGAAGAGTACCAGTGTGTTGTGCGTGCGAAGTTGAGTGAACTGGGAGCTCGAAGTTGTGAAGAAGATGAGAGCTCAAAGCTCCTCCGCCGTGGAAGGCGGAGGAGGTGGGTCGGAGACGATGAGGTATGGAAGAAGAAGAAGGCGACTGTCGGAGGGGGCGCGTGAAAGGGGGAAGCATGACGGAGCTTGGACGGGGATTAATGGAGAATGACTGAAGAAGCTTAATTAATTAAGAGAGGAGGATGAAAAATGCTGAGAAAGAAGAAGAAGACTCACCGGCGATTGGACGGAGGTAGTGGCCTGTGCTTGAGCTCCGAGAGGAGCTCGGGTCATCGCTGAACTTCGGCGACATCTCAGAGCAGCTAGGCGGGCTCAGGGCACCGCAACGCCGTCGTGGTCGGCGGCAGGTCGACACCGGGGACTCCGGTGGTCGTCACTCGATCCTCTCTCCTCCCCCTGTCACAGGGAGGAGGAGGAGGGCTGGGTCGTTCCCCACGTACAGGTGGACCAGGTGATCGGAGGAGGGAGTGGCTTATTTAAAGGTTGAAGGTGGCTGGTAATGGTGGTAGGACGTGGTTTTGGAGGGCGTGCATGGAGCGAAGGAGAGGGGTTCGTGGGTTATGGAGTGATGCGCGGAGTAGAGGGATGATGGGGCTCGGTCATCGGTTGGTTTGAGAGGGAAGAGGTAGTCGGAGATGGTGGGAGAAATGGAAAGGGGAAGAGGTCCGCGCGGAGTGGGATCGTGTGAAAGAGGAGATTCTGGAGGTTGACGACGGTCTTCTGACCGTTGGATCTGGAGATCCAACAATGGAGAGCATTGCGCAAAGGAGCGGTGTGGATGAGATCTGAGGCGGCATGATCGGAGGCCCAAGATTCGGCCACGTGTCGAGCTGCGGGCTCGGCGCTTAAGGACGACACAGATTGACCCAAGGATTCGATCGGACGGTTGAGGGGCGTCAAAGGAAGGAGCGGCCGAGATGGAGCATCCGGAGGCGCGATCGAAGGGCTATAGAGTAGCCACGTGGCGCGCTCAGCTTGAGGCGCGAACGAGCGGTGCTGATGGAGTTCTGCTAATGATCTGATGGCTGAAAATTGAGGCGTGCGTGGAAAGGATACAACCGTTGGATCAAGAGGTGATCCGACGGCCAAGGATGCAGGCGAATAAGGCAAAGAGGGCGGGGCCACGTGGCTCACACAGATTGGGCCACGTGGCCCAATGAGATTATTCATACCTTCCAGTTGACGTTTGAAGGCCTAGATGGCCGAATTTGAGAAAACTCAAAACATGAAAGTTGTAGATCTTGACGAGATCTACAAGTTTCATGTTGGACAAAACTGGAGATGAAGTCAAACAAAAGCCCGAAATATTTTTGAGGGTATTTTTAAGTCTAAAAATACCACGGATTTTTATTTTGCCATTTTTTGTGGTTTTTAATTTATTAAGGACTCTGATAATTACAGGACTTTAACTGGGTTTTATTGACACAATTTTAAGCAAGGGGGTTAATAATGGGAAATTATGATGATGAAATCGGGTTTCATCACATAGCCGCCCGCACCTAAGTAAGGTATTACACAGATTTCTCCATCAAAAAAATTATAAAAGCATAATAGAAAGAATAGAAACATAAACGATGGAGAATCGGTAGACACCACGCGTCTTAGATGAGTGAACGTGTGACAAATCACAGAGTCACTAACGTGCATAGCCGCACGTACCTAAGTAGGGTATTACACAGATTTCTCCTCGAACCACAACAGGAAAACGAATCGGAAAGAAACATGAATCAAGAACAAAACTTAGAAGAACAAGAGGATGAATTGAAAGCCTAGCTTACGAATCGCACTAAGAGAGGATCATACCTTTCTCCTCTTCGTTCTCCCGGCAGCGCTTCACTAGCGCTCCTCCCTCGCCTACCACTCCTCCTCCCGACCTCTCAACCCTAGCCCTTGGGGTGGTGGTGGTAGTGGAAGTCGTAGAGAATGAATGGGTAAGGGGGATCTATTTATAGGCCCCAGAAAACCACTAACCATTGTTAGAAAACCATGGTTTAGACCTTAACCATGGTTTAGCGTTCCATGGTTTTGGCCCATGGTTTTAGCCAAAACTTATCCCAAACTTGGGGCTTAAGTTGGAACATTCTAGAGGATTCTAGATTCGCTAATGATGCTTAATTAACACTAATCGTGATTAACTTTCACTAATCGCGATTTAACTTTCGCGGCTTACGCTTATCTTTTGCTAACTATTGATTAGTGTTTACTAATGATCTTTAGCAGTTTTCAATCCGTCATTAGTTTCTTTAATCATGTTCAATTAGTCTTAATGACAATCATTATGGGTTAATGACATCTTAGCCTTCCTTACTTCTCTTTCTTCCGAAAATCATAACAATTCGAAATGAAGTCCGATTCACACGAAATAAATTTCGTTGGTTTTATCTTGACGAGCTGGATCTTATTATATAGGATCCGAGATATGCCAAGTTCAAGGCTTTACAGGCCTGCCCACTTTTTAGGAATTTTTTTTGCTTTTAACCGTTTCTTTTTTTGAAATACTATATACAATATCATTTACATAAGGAGTTTTTTTCTCTTGAGCCAGTAAACTACCTCTCTTTTGAAGCATTATTGCAACCAACACTCTAATGTCTTCATATGTCTTTGCTACTGGACAGGTTGGGGTGTGCTTCCCTCCCTAGATGAGGACAAATGTTTCCACTTGTGTGTGTCTCGCACCACCAAATCCAATCCCTTCACCACTCTGATTGAGTTGAGCCAAGTGAAAGGTGCAGGTGTCCAAGTTAGGTCATTATCGACAAGAGCCATGTGTGTGCTACGAAATACTCTACTTAGATAGTCAAGAGTTCATTAAATCAAATATTATAATTCTCAAAGAATTAAGTCAACTAGACCTGAAATAGCTCAATTCCATCTCCTATAAGGTTCCTATGATTAAGTATATTTAAGGTCCAACCAAGCTCCAATATTCGAATTTTACTTAAACTAGTTCAATTATGAAATAAAATCCAAAAAATGTGAATGCTATGCAAATGCTATGTACAATGCAGATATTTTTGTGGGTCAAACTTTTGAACTTTTATGGATTTTAAAAAAGGTTTTTGTAAATTATTATGGAATTTTTCGAATGATTTTATAATTGTTTTTGGTAATTTTCTTTTCCAAATAATTTTGGTCTTTTTAAAAGCAAAAAAATTTGGATAAAACAATGTACACATATTTATAAAGGGATGCATCTTATGTAAGAGCTGGATTTTTAAGAATTTATAAGCGATATGTGATCATTTTTATAGATATGTATAGTTAATAAAAAATTTTGATGTAATGTATATATTCCTCAAACTTATTTGAAAAATCTTTTTACAAGTAATTTTGAAAAACTATAGTCCAAAACAATTTGCACAATATTTTTTACAAACATTTACACACATTTGGAAATCATTTTGCAAAGGTATTTCAAACAGTGTGTGTATATATATATTAAAATATTTTTGCAATCATTTTTCAAACCATTTACAAATCATTTTCAAATATTTTTATTTCACAACAAGAAAAGAAATTTTGCAAATAAAATCTTTTTACAAAGGTAGAAAATATTTAACAAAATATTTTCCAAATAGTTTTCAAAAGATTTTTCAAAAAGATTTCAAACTATTTTTCAAATGTTTTGCAAAAATTATTGTTACCTATTATTAATCAGTGAATATAAAAAGAATTTAAGGAATAATCGACGTCTTTTTATTAAGTGATTTAATGAATTTTTTGGTATAAAATATACTATTTATATAGTATTTTAGACATAATTATTATTAAAAATACAAAAGTACGAGTTATGACTGAAGTATATATGTAGCATATACAACCCCCTATACTTAGCTTAAGCTATGTCCTCATAGATCAAAGAGAAAGAGAAGACATAACTCGTACTAAGTATAAAAAAGCCTAAAGAATAAACGAATAAGAAATGAATGAACTAATGAGAAGTCGATCGTCTCCCCTATACTTAGGATCAAATAATCCTAAGTATAATAGACTGTACACAAAGTAGGGAGGGTCAAGGATGGGAATGAACATATCATACTCAGACTATCTCCCCTATACTTAGGGTAAGATATCCCTAAGTAAAAACAAGAAGGGGAGACAATAGAGAGGATCAAAGAATAAAAGAACTCATGGTGCATCCCCCCTACACTTAGGACAAAATACATCCTAAGTATAGAAGATTGATAAAAATGGGCTACACCTTTATAGTAGAAAATGAAAAATGAAAAGAAAAAGAATAAAAGAATAAAAGAATAAAAGTCAGATGAAGATGGAAGAAGAGATCGAAGAGAATATACACATCACTCCCCCTATACTTAATGGTAAAAGAGCTCTAAGTATAGGCAACAACAAGAGTAATGAAACAGAACGAAGAATGAACACTCAGCTCGTCTACCCCTCGTATACTTCAGACAAAGTACGTCCTAAGCAAGGGAACACACGAGAATGGGGGTGGAGGAGTGACACTGGAGATAGAAGGAAGATAAACTAAAGCGAATATACAACAGAGATGGATGTACATAGGATCAAGAAGGTCGAAAGAGAACCTTCTTGCAGGGTTGAGGAATGGAACTGACAAGAGGAAGGTCGATATCGTGGTCCTCAATAGTCAGAAGCTGACCAGAATTGCCCTGATGAAGATCCTTAGTGGTCTTAGGGTGAGAAGGCAGAGGCGAGTCAACGGAAGAAGTATGGCTAGGTCTGGACTTCGGTGTCTCACATATGTCATCAAAGAGAAAAGGCTCGAACTCATCATCAGAAGATTTAAAGCCAAGTCCAGCTTGGCGAGTCTCTCCTAGGTAAAAAAATGAACGAACTCATCTGTAGAAGTAGTCGAGTCATGTTCGTCCTCTAAAGTCTCAACCAGATCATCATTCTCATCAAAAGGACCGAATTCATTAACAAAAGCAATCAAATCAAATTCAGCCTTATCAACCTCATCTAAATCTACCCTCCGCTCAAAGATGTCAATCACGTAAATCATGTGGATGTCATCGACACATCGCCAAGTACCAGAAACATGAACTCCAAGGTCTATGCTTTTCGAGTCTTCCTCCTTGGAGAGGAATTCTCGGGTCTTAGTGGAATCCAACATACAACAAAAATCTCTGATAGTCTCATCAAGGTCATAGTCCTTGGGGTCACCTAAGATAGGAGTGGTCACATCAGATGCAGGTCTTTGGTCGATAATGAGTGCAGTAATGATCACAGGTCTTCCATCATTAGGACGGAAGTGAATCTCTTCTGGTCCATAATCAATAACTACTCTCACAGAGGTGAGAAAGGGTCATCCCAAGATGATGGGAGAGTGATCCCCTGTGGAGGTCTACATGGGCAACGCAGCAAAAGCAACAGTGTAGCTCATGCCCTGAATCCAAATGACAATGTTTTCTAGAATACCCTTCAACCTCTTGATAGATACATCAGCAAACTAAACGATCACCTTGGTTTTCTTGAGAGGTCCTAAGGGAAGAGACTATACCAATGAGAAGGGCAATGCTAATTGAAGTATCGTCGTCAAGGAGAGTGTGATCACAAGTGTAGTCAGAGATCGTACAACTAATGAATAGAGTAGCCGTGTTCCTTTTCCTAGAAGAAGGGTAGTGGATGATGGTGTGGACAGTGGCCATGGTCAAGATATGACACTCGCATATGCTCCTCTGCTTTCTCTTCTTGGATTGAGGAGCAAATAATGGGTCATGGCCTGGTGAAGTGGGACTTTAATGATCTCATGAATAGTGACCACCACTTCGGGTTCAGCCAACATTTTTTTGAATTTTTGGATCTCCTCCATACAAGGGCGGAGATCGGAATCAACATATACACGAGGGCGACAAAGAGCAGCTTGTACAGTGTCATCCTCGAGGTCAAGGATGGGACGAGATGTGAATGAATGTGTGGGTAAATGATCATGCAAATGTACCCTCTCCTCACAATCTGAATCACCCATGTGTCTCCCAAATTCTTTTTATGTTTTTTGAATTTTTCTCATTTTTGGGTGATTGCAAGCTCTCATGAAAATCCTCAAGTGAATCTATATCGTCAGATCATGAAGCATCAATGTGGTTCTTATTTAGGCAAGTGAGGTCATCAATCATGTGTCTTATATGCTCCATGATCTGGGTCAAGTGCTCAAGGGCGGAATCCATGAAACGTGACTCCAAAAGATCTGTCTCGGGTGGGTAATATGGAGGGAAATGTGAGGATGGTGGTGGATAAAAATATGAAGTCTGATACTGTAAGTTATGCGGGTATGTACAAAAGTCAAGAGCAAAATCCCCCTGGAAAAAAGGTGGTTGAGTGACTAGAGGGTATAAGGGATCTGCAACGTTGGGATAAAAATCATTCCAGTCAGCCATCTCGAAACAAAAGGAAAATGATCGAGAGAGCATGATGGTCAAGTCAAGAGATGCAAAAATAAGGCACAAATGTACGGAGGGATTCAGTATAAACACAAATAAAATCACACAATACAAACAGAACCCCTCAATTCGCCTACTCAACTCGGTGAAGATCGTAAAAGTTCGATTATTTTATCTTGTCTGTTTTAGAGTTAGGTGAGAAATATACAAGTTGTACAAACACTTAGGAAGATCAATGGGATTTGGTCACTAGTCCTTAGTGTGTATGTGAGCAATCTAAAATGAATATAATGAGGGGATTACTCGCTCAAGACAAGATTTTTCTTTTTAGTATATTTTAGGGTCAAGTAATTTTAGTAGTCTCAATTTTATTGTTATCACTTTTTTGGATTTTTACTAGAAAATGCACGAGCCTACTAAAGAGTCAATTCTTTTTAGCACCTATGTAATCAAAATCAGAGGGAGAGAGTCGAAAAAGCAATGCGAGGTGAAATCAATGATGCATGCTAAAGCATAAATGCTCATCTTGCCTCTAGATCTCTACATACAAGGATGTTAAGCAGAATTGAAACCTATCTATATGCAAATACAACAGATGAAATACCGTAGATATAAGAAAATTGCTATTAGTGTAAAGCACAGATGTTAATCACTCAGAGATAGTATCCAAAAGTCTGGTCTTGAGAACTCTTCAGTGCTCACCAGTGAGTCCTGCAAGAGCTGTGTAGAGTCCCTCTTGGCGCTCGATTCCAAATCTAATGAGAAGCAATTCAAAATTTGACTAAGCCCAAACGAGACTATAGGGGCATGCAATTAGTTAGGTGTTTGGCGTCAATCTATCGACAATCAACTCCTACAATTAGGGCTCAATCACACAAAATAAAGAAAATAAAAATAGTGAAACAAAATAAAAAAGGCAGTAAAAATGCGAGAAAACCGACAAGGCCCCCAAGGGAACATTCCCTCGAGCACTAGACCTCGTGAAGTGTCGTAGAGTCCTGGAGAGTCCTAGATATTACAAATTAAATAAGTCTCTCTCTCACTTCAAATTATACAAACAAATGGCTAAAATAAATACTCAAAAGTTTGTCTTCAAAAAATCCTCCAAGTCTTCTTTGGTGCCAATTCGGAAAGTAGCCTCACGTGGGTGCGTAGGAGCTCCAAATAGAGTGCCTCCCTCGATCTGTGGTACCTCACAGCAAAGTCAACAAAGATAAATAATTAGACAATTCACTATTAATATCACAATAAAAGAGAAAATAAATAGAGGAAAAATATGGATAGTGAAGTCACAATCAAAGTAATGCCAATCTAAGAGCAGTTGCTCCCTGACAACGACACCATTTGATAATTGAGATTCTGCGCGGGTTTAAATGTGTCTCACACAAGGCGGAGACACAATATCTATAGCGACCTATGAAAAATCCCAATCAATCAACAATTAACCCACAAATTAATAAAGCAATGTAAATAAAAGTATGGAGTTAAAACTTATTATAACTATACAACAAGGATGTGTATAGGTGCAAGTATGTGTAGAGGTCAAACACATGGAGCAAACTACATAGATCATACAATAAAATGTACAAAAGTGATTATGAGCTAATCTCCCTTCCTTAGGTCTAACCTCATAGCCGAATCTGGTTAACAATATGTCCCACGAACTATACTCATCGGAGAGAGAGGCTTTTCGTCAATAGAATAAAGGGATATTGTCTGAACCAAGGATGAAGTCTAATTTCGGAGGGTATTAAAGGGATCAAGTCCATTTTCAGTCTAATGCCTAATTGGATCCTAGGTGAAGAAAGAGTACTACCATCTCAGAGAACCTGAAAGATCAGGGTAGACAACTGGATACACACCGAAAAAACACAGACTAGGACATATATTTCCAGTCTATCTTCTCATAAGAATTAGTGGAGACTGTTATCCTCCTGGATCCGAGACTAAGCAGGCAGGCCCCTCTCGCGTGCCTTTCTCGTTCTGGTCTTAATCTTCCTAGTCACACTGGTACGAGGTCTGTAAACTTCTTTGCTTATTATTCTTATGTCGGTTTTAAATTTTAAATTTTTTATTTTTTATTTATATTTTTGTTTTATATTTTTGTATTTTGTTTTTAATTTTATATTTTTATATTTTCAAAATTTTTAGATTCCGTTTCTTTTAAAATATATAATATAGCTATTGTATATAGTATATAGATAACATAAGATAATATAAGGATAAATACTAAGAAAAAATCAAAATTCAAGAAATAAAATATTTTTGGATTTTAAATAATTTTTACTAATTTTGTGATTTTTAAAGGATTTTTGCTAATTTTTATATATTTTTAAAGTTGAAAATATAATAAATAGGGATTACTTAAATAGCCAAAATTGAAATGGAAAGTTAAAATAGAAAATTAATCCCAAATTTTCTAAATCAATTTTAATATATAGATAATAATATAGAGAAAATTATGAAAAGAAAATGCTATTTTAGGAATTTTATAGATTTTATAAAGGTTTTTGGGGTTTTTCAATTTAGGTGTTTTCTTTTTCTATTTTTAGGGTTTTCAATTTTTAGGGTTGTAAAATAAGTAAATAAACACAATATTTTTTGTATTTGCCAAAAAGAGGTTATATTTTTTAGATGTTTTATAAGTTAAATAGGGATTAATTGATTTTTTTTAATTTTTAGTAAATATTAAAAGATCCTAAAATGCATAAATAAAATCAAGGCACGATAGTACATTGCAACATGAACCTAAGACAATTTTTGGTATTTTTTTAGCACAAGAATCATTTTTAATAAATCAAGCAAACACACACAAATGAATTGACCAGCAGGGGCATAACTGTAATTAAAATAAAGTTGAGGGCCTCTATGCAATTATCAAAAATATTAATACCAGAATAAAGATTTTAAAGGGCCAAAGCAAAATACATAAAGATACACTTTTAATAGTGTCAAATTAATGATTTCGTTGCAGTCAGATAAATACGGATCGATCACAAATTAACCGCACGGATCGATGAATCGTCGAATGAAATTAACGCGCGGTTTTATGTTTGTTTAACTTAGGCACGCCCCAGGGTCGACTCAAGGAGGCAAAGGAACAACTCGGGATCAAGTTAAATGAATTAGATCGTTGTTTTCCAAGTGAGATTTTTTTGTAATTTTTTATGCAATAAAAATGCAGATGCACCGATGCGGAAGAACTAGGTTATTAAGAATATCAACAACTTAGCCAAAATTAATTTGAATGTGAAATTAGACCAAATTGACCCAGTTATATATTTCCTGTAAACCTAATCCAATGATGAATGCAAATGTATTTTTTCTGGAATTTTTGGATTTAAGATGCATAAATAAAAAAATGCAAACTTTTTTGGGGTTTTTCTGCAATTTTTCGTGCAAATGATATGCAAAAATTATGAAAATTTTACTGGAAGTTAGACATGATGACATATAACTTCACTATTTTTTGGAATTTTCTGACATGATATAATTTTTTATAATTTTTTTTACTGAAAACATAGTGACTGTGAGTATTTAATTCTTAATTAATCAACAAAATCAAACTATCTAGAGAGTTATTTATCTCAAATAGATATTTTAATAAGGAATCCAGGAGAGTTGAAATTTCTCAAAAATAATCTTCGTGGATTTAACTAAAAATCAATTACAGAATTCACTCTTTAATTTATTTTATGCAAAAGACAACTCCAAATTGGACGAGATTTGGATGTAATTAAAGCACAGTTAAAGACATCATTCACAAAATTTTTACAATTTTTAGAGCAAGAAATATGTCTGTGCAAATTTCAGATCTTAAATGAGCAAAATGTCATTGATTTTCAATCTCTGATTTTTCATAAATAATCTAATGCTCACAGAAATGCTCATAAATAGCCACGAGATAAGAATTAGTTGTCTACAAGATGCTATTTTTCTGATAAAAATGAAGCTATTTTGAGGTCCAAATTAACATGCTATTCAGGGGTACAAATGCAATACAACAATTAAAACAATAAACAAACAATTGTGCACATGGGCACTTCTGTAAATAAGGAAAATTCAAGGGGTAAACTTGCAATTTTCACAAAAATTAAATAAATGCAAATGGACCTTTTATTTTCCCCCAACCTAGGGCAAAAGCTAGGGCAAAAGGCACCAGGAGTGGCGGCTAGGGCGCACGGGGCGGCGGCTGCGCCGGCGGCCGCATGCAACGAGGAACGGGCTTGGGCGATGTCTGGTGGTGCGGGGTGGAGCGTGGCCACGCACGGCCTAAGGACGGTGGGCAAGGGGCTGCATGCGCGGGTGTGGAGCGACACACCGCGGCGGAGGTGGTGCGGCATCCGCAAGCGTGGACAGCGCGGTCGTGCGGCGGAGTGGGCTGGGCGGCGTCGGTCTGGGATGTTGGAGCAAGCGGCACGAGCAGGTGCGGCGGTCACGGAGCGTGAGAAGGGCCGCTACGCGTAACAGAGCAGACATGTGCGACCTAGAGGGAGTTGTTAATGTTGCGAGGCTGCTTGCGACCGTGCTGGTGGGCGGCGACGGTGGAGCTGCCTGGGAGGGTGCGGCTACGGCTGCTTCTTCCCTGTGGTTTTTTTTTATTTTTTATTTTTTATTTTTTATTTTTTTGTATTTTTTAACAAAAAATAAAGTGTAAAAAATGGAATGAAAATGTGGTGTTGGTGATGATGGTAGAATAATGAAGTGGTTTTTATCTGATGATAATAAAATGTTGAACAAACAAAAAAACTGTTAGATAAAAAAATAAAATGAAAAGATAGGCTAGAAAATACTTACCTGTGTGGTTCGTCGGATTGTGCAGCAGCGATGCTGGACTCCGGTTGTCGTCGTCTCGATTCGATTCGACGAAAAATCGAAGAAGCTCGGTTGTGAACTGAAGTGATGCACAACGACACGAGGAGGAGTCCTCGTGGATCTTGCCTTTGAAACTGTCGTTGCTCAACCGAAGAATATTGATGTTTTCACTGACAACAATCGGGGGCTACTGGTCTCTCCCTCTCAATTGAAGAAATGGAAGATGATGAAAAATGGAGGATGAGAGGTGAATATAAAGAGGAGGAGGGAGTTAGAAAAGAGATGGAGAAGATGGAAGGATAGTGGAGGAAGTGGTGACTTGGAGTTGGGAATAAGAAAAGAAGTAAAAGGGAGAGAATAATAATAATAATATAATACAAGTAAAGTAAGTAGGCTACTAAAAATAACAATAATTAAAATAGTAATAAAAAATAATAATAAAATCCGAAAATAATAAAAAAAATAAATCTGATAATAATAAAATAAATCTAAAAATAACAAAAAAATGGGGTGACATGTGGTGGCTCTAGGAGCGACCACTGTCACTCCTAGAAATTTCAAAATTAAATATAAAAAAATAAAAAAGAAATAAAAAAAGAGATTAAATCAAAAAGTGTCAACATGAAAGTTGCTCATCTCGACGAGATATACAACTTCGTGAAGGGTTGAAAATCAAATGAAATCATCTGTACAAAATGTATTTTTGGGTGGTACCTTATAGGTATAAAATACCACATTTTTTCTTTTGCATTTTTTATCATTTTTAAATAAGAGAAAAATTAAAATAAAGTTAGAAAAAATATGAAAGAAATATTTACAACTTAATCTGATTTTTTGGATTTTTAATAATTAAGAAAATAAAAAGATAAAATGCAAGGGCATTTTGGTCAATATGTATAATATACAAAAGGGGCCCAAAACCAAAGTTTTGCAGACGAGCTCCGATTTTAATGAAATTGGTCTTATTTTGAAGCTATCTGAATGTATATTACTTTAAAAGTGAGTAGACCTAAATCGGACACTGTATGAGAGAGATATGTGTATTTTAAGGCTCCTAGTTTCAAACTTGGATTGGGGTTTTATTGGTCAATTTTACAAGTTAGTACTTTTTTGATATCTTTCTTTAATTAATGTTAGTCGTATATACACTATGGAGTTGATTTTATTGGATTTGGAGTTAGTATAAAATATATACAAATAAACGAAATATGGTGAATATACATGTAAATATTTACAAGTGAATTGGGCTTCTTATTAATGCTAATATGAATGCTAAAATGCAGATATTACTTATGCATGCATGAACGCTAATTATGCAATATAAGTAGAAATATGCAGCTAATTACTCGGGAACAAAGCTCTATTTTCAACTTTTAGAGTGATGAATCACAGATTCATCACCCGCTTATACGTATCGCCACTAGATGCGACGAGGCCCCTTCAACGATGACAACCCATATTATATCCCAATGGGGATCGAATGACTTCTGTTGAGTTTGATCCAATGGTGGCCGAATGTCTGGAAGAACATGCAAGATCGGACGGTCTTGGTTGGCAATGGACGAATGGAGGAACTCGTTGATGGCGAGTTTGGATCTAACGTAACGCCTCCTCCCTTTGGGCTCCTCTGTGGCCCCAAAAAGCTCAAAAAGTCTCATGGAGGCTTTGTTTATCAACTGGGGTCTCAACAAGAGCTGGGAACCATCGGAGCTCTCTAGCAAGGTCGGAGAAGATGAGCGGCCCTAGGTATCTCAAGCAAGGTGCAAAATCACTCCCCATCTATATGTAGGTCTTCGAGCCTACACAGGACAAAAAGGGGCTGAGGGTATAGTGCCTCGGCCTTATTAGGAGGGAATGGTGGCGTAGGGGTCGTGGCGGTGATCCTCCGACGATCGAGAATGGGTGGGGGTGTTCGCATGAGCTCAACTCCGGTGAACTACGAAGGAGGTTGAGTACGCTCAATCACGTGGTAAAAGCTTAAAATAAATGCTTTAAATGAAATCTAATATTGACATAACCAAAAAATTAAGAAAAAAACGATCTCAAGCGGTGCAAGGCTACAAGATGGAACTGCCCGAAGCAGAGCTCCGACGATGGCCGGGAACCTCCTCTACGACGCTCCTCCGCGCTGCTAATCGACGATGCTAGACTGTTGTTATCACAACCCCAATTCCGGGACATCAGATCCTCCCATATCCATATCTAGTTACTCAGCAATAATTTATCTAGCAATCACAACTAACATTCAGAAATAAATTGCTAATAAAAATACTCAAAAAGAAGTATTTAATACTTTTCTATTCATAAAATAAAGTTTACATTATCCATTGTCCCACTCATTTACACGTACACCAGCTGGAAGGAAATACACAGAAATATTACTAACTTCCTTAGAGAGTAAAGCTATTGTGGCTGACTGGATGGCTAAAGTCCTTGCGATGACTCACCGACACTTGTTGGATTTTCCAAGAAATTATAGAATAACAATTAGCGAATGCTAAGCAAAAAAGAAGAGAAAATCAAACAAATGTGTAACTTTTCAAAAAAATGTTATCACAAAAAGATTCATCCATCCTCATTAGTTTAATTCCTATTCCTCTCTATTCCATATTAGGGTCCGGATGATATCCCATTAGTTTAATTCCTATTCACAAAAAGATTCCTAGTCCTATCACAAATATGCTGCTAACTACCTAGGAACCCCACTATTCTTGGATTCTGAAGTTGTTGATACTTCGGGATTGGAGACTGCGTTGATCTGACGAGCTTATGTTGCCGCACGTTGATGAATATTTAATTCATCACTTTTAAAGTTAAAAATAGAGCTTAGTCCCTGGGTAGTTAGCAGCATATTTCCATTTATCTTGCATAAATAGCATTCATGCATCAATCCACAATATATGCATTTTAGCAGTCATATTTGCATTAAATAAGAAGCCAATTCATTTGTAAAATCCACTTGTAAAATATCCACCTATTTATTTATATCCCCTCCAAAATCAAATCACACCTTCTGTATAATGTGTACACTATTAGTTAATTATATAATGAAGAAGGCCAAATTCCTATCTTGTAAAATACCCAATAAAGCCCCAAACCCCTGGATCTTAGAACACTAATATATCTCTCTTACAAACTCCGAATTCGGTCTACTCACCTTCAGATTAATACATATCCAAAGACCTTTAAAAAGAGACTAATTTCATTTAATTCCGAGCTCGTATGCAAAACTTGAAGTTTTTGGGTCCCCCTTGTATACTACATATGTATATTTGTACTCTGTATTTTTGTATCATAGTTGACGTCATCCCCGTTTTTGGTCAACATGAAACTTGTAGATGTCATCGAGGTCTACAAATTCATGTTTTGAGTTTTCCCAAATTCGGCCTCCTTCTCCCTCTAATTTTATTTTTTTCTTCTCAACCACTCAGAGTTGGCCACGTGGCACCCTCTGATTGCGCCACACGGCCCGCCCCTTTGACCGGTCCGCCAGCAACCCTGACCGTTGGATCTCAATCCAGATCCAACGGCCCAATGACTTCCATGCACGCCCTTGGTTCCCCATCGTCTGATCATACCCAGCTCACATCCGCACCGTCCGCTAGCGCCTCGCCCACAGTCCACCACGTGGCACTCTGTGCGCCATCCGATCTCGCTGTGAGCGCCTTGATCTATACCGTCCATCACTGCCTT
This sequence comes from Ottelia alismoides, assembly GCA_037367405.1. NCBI lineage: Eukaryota > Viridiplantae > Streptophyta > Magnoliopsida > Alismatales > Hydrocharitaceae > Ottelia > Ottelia alismoides. The sequence goes on along the minus strand of JAZKJV010010176.1, from coordinate 3,945 downwards.
CGCTCCCCACCATTCGATCGAAGATATGATCTAATCACGCCCGTCCTTCGTGTCGCATCCTCAGCACGCCACGTGGTGCATTACGTACCCTCCGATCATCGCCAGAAGCATTGCATCTTGGCCCTCCATCTCGCATGTTGTACGCACCCTCCGATCAAACCCCAAACCTCATCTGGACCATCCATTAGCGCCTCGCCCTGCGTCCGCCGCGTGGCGCGTCCTGAGCCCTTCGACTTCGCGCCCTAGATCTGCTCCCAAGGGTTACCCCGCACCTCCATCTGGGTCATTGGATTGCATGATCCAACGGTCGAAGCTTCGTCGTCTACCTCCCACACACCACGTGTCCACGTCACACACTGTGCGCAAGGGGCCGCCCCCTTTCTATTTGGGCGCCACATCGATCACCTTCTCCGCCACCTGACACCACCACTACGCAGCCCACACGTCCCTCATCCTCGCCAACCCCCTCGATCTCCATGACTACCCTCAACCTCGCTCCACTCAACCCATGAACTCCACCTCTTCTCCATCCATGCCGTCACCTTCATCCTTTAAATACTTCGCCTCCAGCCACTTTCATCCCCATCCGTCATTCTAGAGAGAAACCCTAGCTCCGACCTTCATTTTGGTGACAATAATTCGACTTAACGTTGAGCGAAGACAAGGCTTCATCTCCAGCGAGATCCACGGCCATCCCCGCCGTGCCGCAGCCTTCCCCGTGAGCTGCACGAGCTCAGAAACCTCTACCGGCCTTTGAGTGACGACCAGGAGTTCAATCCCGATCTCCATTTCCCAGGTAGACACCTACATACCTCTCTGATCTTCTTCTCTATTTTTCTTCTTTTTTCTCCTATTTTCTCTGCCGTCATCTCTTCACTTCTCGCTCCTCCAACCATCCTCCGAGCTCCGCAAGGGAACTATGATCTTCGCGTTACACTTCATTCCCTCTGCCGACGAGCTTCACCTCTCACCGACGCCAGCTCCGCCCCCTTGGCGGAGCTCGATCACCGGACCCCCTCACTTCTTCACAGGCCTCGCACTTCACTCCAGTTCACCCCACGAACACATATCACACTTCGGTTATCTTCTAGCCCCCCTGCAGGATCATCCATTTCGATTGGGCGGAGACTCATCGGAGGCTGCTTCCAAGCTCCTCCGCCACCGTGCCCCAAAGCTTCTCCGCCACTCCTGAGACCACCGGAGACTCCCCGAAGCTTCCACGAATCCTCCCAGTTACTTGGGAGCCTCCGGCGAGCTTCATCGACGCCCAGATGACGAGGCGGAGTCAGGCCCCCTTCCCCGGAGCCCAACCTTCTCCGCCGCAGGAGGCGGCGACCGGCCGAAGAAGAAGAATAGTTGTCATTCGATCTTCTGATCGAGCGGTCCCCATCGAGCCACGTCGCCCACGTCCCGCAGCCATAGGATCAGGAGGATCCGACGTTCCAGACACATCCACGTCACCGCTTCATTGCGCTCCAGGTGCTGTTTGATCAATCTTGATCCAACGGTCACTGATCGACCACACCTCAACATCCATTGGCCGTTGGATCGTCACTTGATCCACGGCCCAGATCAAGCCACGTCGCCCGATTCGAGCCTCTTCCCCGACCACTAGGCTCTGATCACCCGAAGCTACTCCGATCCAGATCCGAACCTCCAGAGCTACCCGAGCGTCGATTCGAGCCTACGAAGACCGCTGAGCCTGGACCCCCACCTGATCTGCACGTGAGTCCTGGGTTATTTGCATCGATCCCCCGAAGGTTTCCAGATTTGCATTTCAGTCCCTACCAGGAACCCCACGTGAGGAGCACGTGTTTTGTGGGAAAATTGCATCCAACCCCTCAGCATTATAGGTAATTTCATATTGGTCCCTGTCAGCACGTTTTATTTTTATCAAATTTAATTCTTGTAATTGCATTTATACCCTTGTCTTGGCACGCATATTAGGCACTCATTTTAAGTCATTTTTCAATTTGGAAAATTGCATTATGTAGCTGATATTGTCCTCTTCCATATGTGACACTTGGCACATTTTTGTAATATCAGTGGATTTTCGATTAATTAATTGGTTAATTTTTGCTATATTTTACCCATTTATGCCTCTTAATTGATAGTAATTTCTTTGTGACTCCAAAAATCCTCAAAAAATCACATTAGATCTAGGATAAGGTGTAAAAATTTCATCTCATTTGCACATATCCCGATGCATGAATAAATCATTTAGTGAATTCCTTAATTAATTTTTTAAACAGGATCATTTCACATAAAAATTTTAGGTTTAATAATTTTCCTGGATTCCTCACCTTCAGATCTATCTAGGATAATTTTTATTTCTAAAAATATTGTGATTTGATATTTATTAAAATTAATTTAGTCAAAATCCACTCTGCATCATTTTTTAATTCACCAGTAAATTTTATTTAGCATCAGAAAAATCTAAAAATAATAATATACCTTAACTTCATTGCATTCCATCATCTGGACAAGTTTTATAATTTTTGGACTTGATTTGATCACTTATCTGAATTAACTTGTAAACTGGTTGGATTGTGCATGTGTCTTGCATAAAATATTGAAAAAGAAAAAAAGTCCTCTGAAATCAAACCTTGGAAATTGCTAAAAAACTACCTAAGGAGACAACTGCCTCCCTGAGTTCGACCTTGGCCTTGCCCAAGTAAAATAAATTTACCACGTTTGATTAACTTGACATTAATGTAAAGAGGTTTTTGATCTACTCTTATTATCTGACTGCAACGAACGACAACACACTAATTTAAACCATTAATTTGAATAAATTAAAAGGGTAGTAAGACGATTGTCAAAATGGCGCAGTTGCTGAGGAAGTACGGCTTAGGTTAATTTGCAGTAAAATTCTGAGTGTTTGATTTTCTATCCTCGGGTACTCTGACCCTCTGTTTTCTTGTGAATATTTTTCTATCTATTAATTCTTGTATTTTTGTGTCGTTCTCTATCTGATCTCAACTTGTTTTTCTGCGAGGGACGCGAGGAGTTGAAGATGCTTCGAGGGAACCTGCACTGTAATTTGTTTGAGTGATTTGAGGAGACTTGTATTTCTCATTTTTATTCAATTTTGCATTATTTCCAGCGGTTCCCGTTTGGGTTCTCGCGAGTGTAAACATAGTGAAATTGTGTCCCCGTCTGCTGTGTGGTTTGAATTTTTAGAATAGGCTTGCACTAGTGGCTCCTCGAGCCACCTCTAGGGTTTGCTTGTGCCCGTAATTTTTAGGACCACACAGCCACTTAAAAGACGTACTTAGACCACAGATCTAGTCAAATCAACTAGTGCTTCACTCGCTTATAGAACTGCCTGTCTAGGAGCGGATTTTGTCTCCTGCATTTGCATGTAGTGTAAAGATTTCAATTCTGTTTTGCATCCTGCATAAAAGCGAAGGGATCACTGTAAGTCTTCTTCACTCAGCATAAGCATCACTGTTTTTTGTACATCGGCTTTTATCGATTTCTCTCTCTTGGTTTTCCAACTTAAGGTTAAGAAAATTGGGACTGGACGATAGGTGTGCTGTGTGGATTGGACTATACCAGTGAAAACTTAACTTAAAACCGGGACTGCTAACATTATTGGCCCAAAAAAATTCAATAAAATTGGAAATTCTGCTTGCGGGAGATTAACCCCGACTTGTTTTTAGGCTGAGTGAGGGTACTTGAGTGTGTATGAACACCTTAAGGCAGATCCCAAATCCCCGCCTTCCATATCATGTACCAACTGATCCTAGCAAATATCACGAGTGAATATTTTCAGGTTCATGGACTAATACCAAGTAGCCTTCGCCTGTTTACAGGTAGTCAGGGGTGAACCAGCGGTGCTCCGTGATAAGTTGCTAGTAACCCTTCGGGGCGAAGTTCTAGCCTTGTCAACCTACGCCTGCTTGCAGGCAGATAGGGGCATGGTCTTTGAATCCATCAACA